>JANAVB010015267.1:412500-752500 GCA_029216955.1 Iris pallida | reverse complement strand
GCTGATGAGGGGATTACAGTACCTACTACGGTCCGGATGACGTAGTGGGCTTAGACTTGGAGACCTTGGTCCAGTAGGGCTTAGCTCCGCCTGACGAGACTTTACCTATTACTTAGTTAGAGTTATTTGTACTGGACCTTGTCTCCAGTTACTTTTGAGACTGTTATATTTTGGGCTTGTATTAGAGACTTGGACTTGGACTTGTATATTATTTGTGTTTGGACTTGACAGGTTATATTTTATTGTCATGTTGTCTTTATCTTTCAGTCTTTACTTTATCATCTTAGAGTTGTGATTGAGCACTCATATATTATCATTGCTTGTCCTCCGTTCGGAGTTGACCATATTTTCGACAGGTTTTGATATTATATATAAACTATTGTTAGAGTAGAAAACCTATAGCATTCTACGCCATTTTTACGGTGAGGGCTGGGCGTTGTTACGCACACGTGCCCTTACAGCGGGTGCGGGTCGTGACACCCACGCTCCATCAATTAAATTTCCATAATTGTTGAAAGTGGTGGAGGGATTACCAACGTGAAGCTGGTCATACCGGAACTGACGAGCGAACCGGCTGGGTAGATACGGTTCAAAAATACAGTTATCTTTAATTCTACACATCAGATGTGAGGGTCTGATGCATATTAGCCAATTAAAGACTGGCGCAGGTATCTCAGTCCTCTCTCGACCTACGTCGTCAAATTGTACACCGAAACAGTCGGCTGGAACTGGTGGTCGTGTGCATAAGAAATTCCACCCAAGGAAGAAATTCAGTGCTGCCCGGGTATCCGTCACTGAAGTCGCATTCCATGTGGCTTTACTAAAATTCTAGAGGAATACCTCCGCATCATTTTCAGGGCCTGGTGGCAATAAGCTGCAATTGTGATACAGTAACCAACCCATTAAATAAGTATAGGACATCTCTACCCTTGGGAAATCTTTACGGTAGGGAGCATTATTGATCAGTTCTTCACCAAATGCTCGGAAACCCGCAGTTATCCGACACACCATTGTCGGTAATAGGCTGAGTCTGGCCTTGAATACCAAACGTACTGCTGGCCATAGTACGTTTGGATGAATTTTGTCGACTGTACCAGTCCCTGGTACGACCCATCTTCGCAGCCACAGGAAGAAAAAGCCCGCCAGTAAGGCTTTATTTGAGAGCTTTCGACTGCCATGCTTCAAAAAGCTCAATGTTTCAGTCCCCGCAGGGAATTCTCCAGCCTTGGTGGTCAAATACTTGTCCGGGGACTTATATGTGATCATCCAAATGTTTATCAAATCAGCAGGAATTATTGAACAAGGGTTGATGGTTTAAGTATTGTTATCCTGGAATCTCTCCTTATCCTACTCGGATATTCTATTCTTATGGTAGAATAGATATGTTGTCCATTTATTGTTGTATGCCAAATTTGATCCACTTTCATACATAGTGGTACAGATCAAATAGTGGCACATCAGCTCTTGATATAACTTGACTAAGCGAGAGTTTTTCTTGCTAATTTCTGCTAGTTCCCGGTTCGAGGGAACATACTCTTCATATGGAACTTCCTTCATTGGTAGCTTGGAGATGAATTGCATCTCATGAAGTGCAAAACCCATTTTGCCTATTGGGGTTGCAAAAGTTCCTGTCGAACTGATATACAACTCCATCAGAGCTAAGAACAGATTATTGTTTATAGGTATGCCTTGACTTGTGGAGGCTACCGCTTTAAACAATGCAATGACTTTTAGTTCTGTTTCAAAGTTCTTTATGATCCAAGAACTAAGTTGAACCCAGTTTTTGTTATGAGGAGTCATCCACCCTGGAAGCCTAGGGTTGACCTGGGGATACAGTACTGAAGCGTTCATAAACTTGTTTATAAACATCGGTATCTGCACTGGTTGGATTAGAGATGAGCCTTCACTTGGTGTAAATCCAGGTAATAAGCCTGAGAAAGGAATGACACTACCACCGGGAGTACTCGAGTGATACCCCATGTGGTTTTTATCTCTCTTGAATATGATCCTCCCCGATCTTCCATGACTATTGGGAGTCAGATTCCAGATCATCCGTCTCGGATGAGTAGCATGAACAAAAGAAGAAAAGGGATAATCTCTTGGCATTGTTGGGAGATATATCACCCTTTCTCCTAATTTGAACACCCAAGACTCCTTCTTGGGGTTTGTCTAAGATTTGAAGTCAATTGCATCCCCGAACATGAATGCAGGCTTCAGATAATGCTGGCCATCCAGTGATGTCAATATAGTTCTTCGTTCATCAGAGACATCAACATTCTATCTCCTTGAGCAGCTATCAACTGATGTCTTTCTTGGGGATACTGCTTGTCGGTTTGAGGAAACTCGACATGGGATAAATTCTCCAGATAATTTGATCCCAGAATACCAGCTGGGGAGCCAAATACCTCAGAGAGAGGATGGGCCCCCAAGTCCACTGCAAAATAAGTTCAACAAGAAAAATCAAGTTAGTAAAAATCTAAAGTATAAACTCTATGCAAAACTCAAGCTCTACGCGAATGACTATACATGAGTTTTGAAGTTATTATTCGTAAAAAGTTCTCTGTTTTTAAAAGAGAATATGTTTTACGCAAAATGTTTTACGCAGTCTAAAAATGAATTTTTACACGTTCTTTTTTCTGTTCAAAAGAATAATGTTTTACGTGTGAAAAATACAGTCTTTTGACTTGCGTATTTTCAGTTTTACGCTTGCACATATAATGTGAGTGTATTTTCGGCTTTACGCTTCTGATCAAAAGAGTAAAGTTTTACATGTGAAAAATATATTCTTTTTGACTCGCGTATTTTTCAATTTTACGCTAGCACGTATAACGTGGGCGTATTTTTAGTTTTTACGCTATCACGTATAACGTGAGCGTATTTTTCAAGTTCTACGCTAGCACATATAACGTGAGCATATTTTTCAAGTTCTACGCTAGCACGTATAATGTGAGCATATTTTTCAAGTTCTACGCTGGCACGTATAACGTGAGCGTATTTTTTATTTCAAAATTTACGCTGGCACGTATAACATGAGCGTGTTTTGTTCATTTTTTTACGCTGGCCCGTATAAACGTGGGCGTATGATTAAGGGTTGGTCTTGGGTTATCATCTTCCACAAATCGATATGGTTTCTACCTACCATGGCCGGTGCCACGTTCGGGTTGGTCTTTGCGGTTTCTTCGACGCTCTTCTCCACTGATGTTGCAGCAGCGTGAACTTCTTCAGATGATCTAGCCGTCGACGAAGAGGCAACTTTCTTGCCCTTGGCTGAGGCGGCGGCCTTGCTCTTGGGTGCCATTTGCTCGAAAGGATTTGGAGGATGAATGAAGAAAAGAATAAGAGAGATGAGTAATGTTCTCTCTCTTTAACAGAAGTCCTATTTATAGAAAACTTAAGGGTGATTCAAATTCTTGAAATGACTGTTGAGTATCCCTAACTTTACGCTGATGACTATTGGGTATCCCTAAATTTACGCTGATGACTGTTGGATATCCCAAACTTTACGCTTCTGTTCAAAGTATTTCAAATATTAGAAAATTTTGAAAACTTTGAAGGGGGTCTTGTAGAAGCGTAAATAAATTTCGAAGACCAAGTCAAGGAAGTTGAGATATTTACGCAAAGACAGTTCCAGATAGGGGTGAGCATATAACGGTTGAAAACCGAAAACCGAACCGAACCGAACCGAAATATGACAAACGGTTCGATTTTTCGGTTATCGGTTCGGTTTACGGTTTGAAAATTTGAAATTTTGAAATAACGGTTCGGTTTTCGGTTCTTCATCCGAAAAATCGAACCGAACCGAAAACCGATTCAGATTTAGTAATTTATCAAACTACCCACAATATACATATACTAATGTTTATTAACCCCTAACTGAGCGCACTCTCTTCTCCTATTCTATGTCGATGCTTCTTTGAGCACTCTCTCTATCTACCCTCAATCTATATATACTAATATCTTTCACTCTATGTAATATAACAATTCATAAATACAATAATGTCATATATTTTTTAAATTTTTGTTATTTAAATAGGCCTATTTTGCTAAAAACTTGAAGGCCATGCACATTGGCCCATGAAACCGAACCGACCGAAAACCGAACCGAATTAATTCGGTTCGGTTTTTGTTCGGTTTTTATAAAAACGGTTCGGTTTTCGGTTTTAAAAAATACGATTTACGGTTATTTTGGTTTTCACATATTCGGTTCGGTTTGAACCGAACCGAACCGATGCTCACCCCTAGTTCCAGATTAGACTTTACGCAAAGGTCAAATTGGGTCAAACTCAAAACTTTACGCAAGTCTTAAATTCAGATTTTACGCGAAGAATGAGCTGTCCATGCTGTTTACGCGAAGAATGAGCTGTCCATGTTGTTTACGCGAGGAATGAGCTGTCCATGCTGCATTAAATGCACGAAGATTCTGTTCTGACAGATTGATTTTCTGACAAAATAACTGCATAGAAGCCAAGAAGTTTGTTGTTTAGCGTGCCAAAGAGCTGCTTTAAGCTTGAGGAACCGCTTCCACTTTACGCATAAGAGTTATTTGAGCTTTTATGCTCAAGGCTATCTTAACAACTCTTTTTGTGCGTGTAGAGTTTATTTGAGCCTTTACGCTCAAAGGCTATTTTTAGCCACTTTACGCAGGAAGCTTACTTTGAGCTATTTTACGCTTGGATATGTCTAACAACATCTTTTATGCACAGTTTGTCCTGATTATGTGGAAACATGGTTTTCTGACGTGGCCTTCATGCCACACTTCTCGAAGAACATGTGTACGTGCTCTCCTTATTTTATGGATTATGGAACATGTGTCAACATGCGTAGAGGCCACTTTCTGTACGTGGGTGACAGTTATCCTAACAGCCTGCGTAGAGACCCAATTGTGGTACTTTTTACGCACAGAAGACAGGCCTATATAAAGACCTTTTTTTAAAGAAGAGGTACAAGATTTTGGACACCAGATACTTTCAGAGCAAAGTGATTTTCCAGAGTATTTCTCTTCAACATTTCTTCAAGAACAGAGTGAAGCAAAGCAGAAAAGCATTCGACTGTGCCATCAGTGCCAATTGTGTCGATACCTTTCTGGTGACTTAGTTCTTCCAGTTGTTCATTTCCAACCAGTTTTCTTCATCATCATCGTGTGGTCCAAGGAACAAAGTGATCGTTCTCAGATCAAACTTCCATAGCAATACTACCCAGAAATTACTTGTACTTTTGTACACTTTTTCTCGTTTTCTTTCAAAAGCCTAAAGGGCATTTTGTTAAGTGAAACAATGGTCTCATGTGCCATAGGCACAACGGGTTAGGCTAAGCAAAGAAGGCACATGGGCACATAGAAAACCATGTGCCGGGACAATCTGGTGCATGGTACGGATAGCACGGGACCACGGCATGCGGAGAACGGGCGCACATCGTACGGGGAATGAGCGTGGGCGCACGAGGCACGCGGTGCATGCAGACAAAACTACCAACGGTGCACAGAGCTCGGAAGCATAGCGCGCTGGTGGACGACAAAAAAATTACGCATGTGTGTGACGCACGAAACGCGTGGAGTGCGGATGTACGGCACCCGAGGCATGGATGCACGGCGTACGGGCGCATGACAAACAAATCGAGCAGGCGCGCAGCACGCGCACTGCACGACGCACAGAACGCGGATGCATGGAGCGCAGGCGCACAGCAAACAAATCTTGCAGGCACGCGGCACACGAAACACGCAGCATACGGATGCACGAGGCACGGATGCACGACGTACGGGCTTACGACAAACGAATCGCACAGGCGTACGGCACGCAAAACGTGCAGCACGAGGATGCACGGTACATGAGCATACGGCAAACGAATCGCGTAGGCACACGGTACTGTGCATGGGGGGGCAAATGTACGGCGTGCGCGCGCACGACAAACGAACCGCACAGAGGAGCGGCACGCGGATGTACGGCGCACGGGGGCACGAATGTACGGCTCTCGGTCGTGCGGTGTGCAAAATACGTATTGTACAGATACACGGGGCATGAGGCACGGATGTACGGCACGTAGGTGCGTGGCAAACAAATCGTGCAGGCGCTTGGCGCATGAAATGTGCAGCGTGCGGTGCACAGATGCACGAAGCACAGAAAACGAATCGTGCAGGCCCGCGACGCACGAAACGCGCAGCACGTGGGGCACGGTTGCACGGTGCACGTGCACGTAAGACGCTATCACACGGCACGCTGCACGTGTGGACAAAACTGCCCATGGCTCGCGCAGTAGGGTCATCGTCCCAGGCAGCAAGCTTTTGGCCATGGCGTTCTTAAAACTTTCAATGTCCATAACTTGAGCCATAGGACTCATAATCGTGCAAAATAAAAGCCAAAATTGAATGAAGTCAAATTCTCTACAACATGGAACAACTAATTTTCAAAAATTACCAAGTTTGATAGATTAAAACCACAAAAATTCATAAAACCCTAGTTTATAAACTTAGATCTACACAAAACTATTCAATAAAATCGAAAACTCTAAGAACTAAACTTGTAGAGAATGAGAAGATGAACAATCTAGACAAATAATATCAAACAAATAACAAGAAATAAAAAATGCAAGTGGTCTCTCATTTATGCAAAATGTACTTGCCTAAAAAGTTGTTGTGGAAAATGAATGAAAGGGTGAATGAGGAGAGAGAGTGTGGAAGGGATTATTTATATTGGTGAGGGTTGGCTCCACTAAACCCTAGTCCCCAACAAGATCTAGCCATATGACTAATAACATGATAAATGCTACATGATACAACTAATCCAATTTATTAATCAAATAAAACTCTAAGCATAACACGGTCCAGAAATCTTATCATCAAAGCATTGAGCCACGTCTACAACCAAACAAGGCCAAGTAGTACCACACTACTCCGCGACGAGATATTATTCCATGTCATGGCCAAGTGCAAATACTGGTTACATGCAATCAAGATACAGGTGCCAGATACCCCCCTTAAAAAAATTTATCCTCAGAATTTCGATAAGGCTAGTTGAGCGCACTCTCCATTCACGAAATATACTCAAGATATATAGCAAACACAATTATCAAGCAACACATAACACATGAACAGATTATGAAAGAAATAACAATTAACTAAAAGCACAAGCAATAATCATACCCTAGAAGGAAAGTGATTGGAGGCATACGAAAAAAAATGACTCTCGAGTCAGTTGGGTAGGAATTCGTCCTTGCGATCCTACGCTGATGCCCGAAGTGGACAAGGGTCAACGCTTGAGATAAGTCGGTACCAATTACTTAATCAAGAATGGGATCTGTCCAGGACGTACCCTCGTAGTCAGGACACATGATGAATATAACATATCACGTGAAACGAGAACAGAGGAGTGAGATAAAAAAAAGTCGCCTTCACTCACTGAATACAGAACTCAAGAAAAAATAATAAATGATACTCAAAACTTACCCATAACCTGACCACCTTCGGCCAACCTCTGCTCAAATACTCTAAATTCTACCTGCCTCTGCCCCTGCTGGACTCCCTGTTACTGCTTTCCCTGGCCATGCTGCTGCAGCCTCTGCTGTTCTGCCTGATATTACATTTGTTGATACATCTGAGCTTGCGTCAGTAATGGACGCTGGGCTAATGGCCTTACTGCTAGTGCTGGACCTTAGTACGGTGCTACCTCTGGAGATGACAATGCCGAAAACTGTTGATGTAACACCCAGTTTTCCAAATGAGGATATTTTGGTCATTTTAAAAAAATTTAGAATTTAATTGGAATTATCATTAATTATTTGGGTTTAATATATTTAATATGATTTTTAGTGATTTTTGGTGATTTTTAGTAGAATTGATTTTGACCCTATAGAGACTTTGACTTAAGTCGACCTTGTAGACTAACCTAGTGGCTAACCTAGGTCTTGACTTTGTGATTAGGATTTGAAAACCTAGGATGACTTAAGTTCATGAGGATGAACCCATTGGGATTAATTTGGTGAAATTAGGAGTTAGTTTCATATGGAAATGGCTTGTGAAGTCACAAGTCATTTTATGACTAATAGGCTTAATGGCCCATAGCCCACACCCATTGAACCAAGCCCTAACCCTAGAAATTCTGATTAGCCTCTATGGTCAGCCCCTCCCCTATTTATATGCTCTTAAAACTATGGTTGCCTCTTTAGAAAACTTGTCATTTGGAAGAGGTGAGTCCCCAACTTTGTAAATCCTTAGAAAATCCTTTTCTTCTCCAAATTCCTTCAAACAAATTGCAATAGTCTCTAAATCTTGTGTTCTTGCTGTTGGTAATAAATTTTGACAGGGAGAAAACAATTTGGAGGGCTTTTGGTGGTTTGAAGGATCCTTCTCCTTGGAGTTTTTGGGAGATTGAACACCTATAGGTAAAATCCTATCCATAGCTCCTAAAATCTGGTAAAAATCATTTTTAGGAAGCCCTAACCCTCACCCAACTGTAGGGTAGGCTAACCCTAGGTTTTGGACTCTTTTTGTGTCCGTATCGGACACATATCAGAGGACTGGTCAAGGTGTTCGACGAATTGTCTCAAAGGACATTCGTTCGAGTTTTTCGATTCTAATTGAATGGAAAGTTAGCCCTAGGTGTCGTCCAAGGTTTCCCAGTGTCGTGTGATGTTTTGTGAGTCGTGTCGAGTCGTGGGGACACGGGAACACGCGAGTCGGGGACGTACGCGCGGTACTGTAGCTCCCCTGCTACTCGGGGGCTACTGCGCGCTCGTTTCTCCACTTTGACACTTGATTTTTGACCAGTAGTTAGGGGAAATGACTGACACGAGGCTCGCAAAGTTTCACGAGTCCTCGTGTCGTATCGGACACGGTATTCAGTGTGCACAGGGCAGCTGTTGTGTGCGTGCGTGTGCTGTGTTTGTTTTCTGATTTAAATTGTTTTAAATGATTCTAAAATGGGTTTTAATGTATGAATAGATCCTAAATATGATGTTTAATCCCTGTTTGCATTAGGTTACATGTTAGTTAAAGTTTTGTTTAGAGAATTGTTTCGAACAGGGGTTTGGGGGTTAAATTTCTGATACCTACACTGATACATTGCTTCTAGTTCATTTTCCCAACTGTTAATCATGATTAAATGCTATTATCATTGTTTAAATTCTTCCTACATATTAGGTAGTATATATTGATGAACATTTGAATTCATGAAGGCTTTTGGAAGGTGTAGAATGGATTTTTAGTTTCAATTTGAATCTTAAACTGTTATGATACTTGTTGTTGCTTTCCCATGTTTTTTCCAGTCTTCATATAACCTGACAACATACCTGAGATGCCACTGTCATTTGTTATGGAGTTTTGGTTTTGGACTAATATCTTTCAACTGTTGTTAACCGATTTAGAACCTGAATACTTCTCCTATTAAACTGATTTTCCTTTTGTTCTTGATTCCTGTAGGCATAACCTGAGATTAGTTCATGAAACCTGAAATTGAATATCTGAAACTATTTGTTGAAACCTGGGTTTTAGTTGTGGTTTCGATTCCTTGATAACCTGAGAATAGTTTGTAACTAAATGGTTAAGTTGTGAATTGATTTCCTTTCATTATTTCACTGTTGTTCACTTCCCTTACAATTATTTTTTTTATGAAAACTGAAACTGATTTTCCTTTTGTTCTTTGATTCCTGTTTAAGCACAAAACCTGAGTTGTATTCCACAAGAACCTGAGAATGACTTAACCCATATTGATACATGTCAATTGATTTCTTTTTTTCAATGGTTGATCATCCTTGAACCTGTGATTGTTTAAACTAAGGTTGTGTGGGTTCAACATGAGAAAAACTGAGTTTTGCATCAGCCCATAACTGGAATGGAATTCCCATTCTTTCACTGATTTCACTTCTGTTATGTAAACCTGAGAATGGTCTCTTTGAGCTATTGTTACTGTAAACTAAGATGGAACTGAAATATTGTGTGTATAAACCTGGGAATGGTTTCCTTTTTCTGTTAATACTTGAAACTGAATTTTCTTCTCTACTACACATTGATTAACTTCTCTAGTAGACTGATGGGGGGTTCCTGTTTAGGACTGTCCCTTAAATATTCCTTCATTGCTTTTCTGTGTTGTGTTAACCTGGAAATTAGTCCCTGTCATTCCAGTTTTCTGAACAGTACACACACCTCACCACACCACAGTTACTCCCAGATTTTAGTCCTCACTCACTCTCTAATCTATCACAATATTCATGAGGCACACGCACACACCTTTGTGTTGATTCACACACAAGCCTATTGCTAGACACCCACAGTATTTCTCATTGTTTCATTGTAAATAGCTCAATGGTTTTACCTTATATTGCTCACTGTCCTTTCCATTCCCTGTTACACTACACTGATGTTTTCCCATTTCATGTTTTTCCCCATGAACACAATGCCACTGTCATCACATGTTTTCCTCACTGTTTTCAGATATCACTCACTTATACACACACATGTCTCAAGTCACTCATCACACACCACTCTCCCTATTACACTGTCACATATCACAGACTAGCCTAGCACACACTGTCACATATCACACACTAGCCTAGATTCATGTAGAACGCATTGTAGTGCATCTTATTACCATTCTGGACTTGTTGTGACTTGTGCTATTCTAATAGGAGCCAGATACCACTCCTCGGACAGTATTTTTATCTCGGACTTTCAGTTAGCAGGCGAGTACTTTCTCTGATCATATCATATCTTGTTTAGGATTATATTCCTGCTTTAGATTACTTTACATGATGCTGACACGTTGGAAACACGGATTAGTACTATATGGATCTGGTTGTGCGATGTTATCCCCTTAGCGGATACATCGGGTATTCGTGTCCGTGTACTTTATCGGAAATATCGTGTACTCTTTGTATTTGTTACATTCGTGTACGAAACGTGTGAATCGTGTATAATCATGTATTCACATGACCTTCGTGTACAATAATATAACGTAGCTGGATCCTTGTGTATTGATTGGGGCGGGGGAGTAGAAGTGGTTATGTATTCAATCTAGTAGATTACTCGTGTACAAACCTCTATAGATTACTCGTGTACAACATTCGTGCCGTCTACATAACCATCTTGTGCTCTGAATCACTAGCATTGTTAGTTTTCTATATATTGTAGCTATTTACTTACAGTCTCTCTCTTTTTATCATATTATTTCTTCAGATCCTGTATCTTACTCTTTAGCATGTTTATATTTCCTAACCAGTTATGATTTTGTTGAGATGTACTGTACTCGCTCCTGTCCTGACTGGACCTGTTGAAAATTTTACAGTGAATGATGAGGCTCTGGTGTCTATCCCTCTTGGTGCAGCATTAGACATCATTAGTGACTTGGACCTGCTAGCAGTGGATGATACTTCTCTAGATTAGGGTTGTCTTTACTTTCTGGATCACTGTAGTTAGATTCTGGGATATTTCTGAGCTATGTTTTTATTTTAGTCACTTAGAATTCTGGATTTGTATCTCAGTGATGTTACTTTCCTGGTTGTTATCTATCTTTATCTTCTATCTCATTCATGTTCTACCTTAGCTGTGTTTGAGTTATATTTATGTTATGTCACCCCATTCGGGGAGTATAACTGTATATTACCCATATCTGTTAGATGTTATGACCTAGGACAGCATTCTACCGCCGATACTGCGGCGTAGGCTAGACGTACACACGTCACGTACCCTTATTCTAGGGTGCGGGTCGTGACACGTTTTTAGTGGTGGCCCATGCAGGTCGAGTTTATGTAGTGGTATTCGAACTAGAGTATCACTACAGCCTGCAGTAGGATTAGGATATGCTTGAGGGTACTCAATCACAGTTAGGATTCCTTGAGAGATTCCTGGGATGACCCTTGAGAATCTTATTTAAACTTCAATTTGAAATCCTTTCCCTTGTTTTGTTCGCTCTCACTCCTTGATTATTGAATTGATTTTGATGAATCGTTGTTGATTTTAATTTTCCTATCGAGATGAATTTTATGGCCTGAGTTATGGTACCTTCTGATAACATATGTTGACGAAATAACGGAGATAATAAACGTCTACTTGGTTATGGAACCTAGAGTTTATCGCAGCTATATTAGCTGGCATGGCGGAAACATAGAGACCAACTTCGGATGTACGTATCTTGGTTATGAGATTTGGAATTTCTCGCAGCTATACAAGTCGGCATAGCGAGAATTCCAGACGACGTGATTATAGAGGTGCATGCCCCCGTTATGGACTCTACCGTTTATCGCAGCCTTGCTTACTAGCGTGGCAAGAATTCTGAGTATCATGATTTTGGACAGACGCATATGATTATCAGATTATATCTTGGAAAGGTTCTTAAGTATATCGTCTCTATCTTCACTCCAGTTATTATAAATTGTCTCCATCATTATTTAACTTAGGAGTATGAGTATGAGTAGGAGTAGCTTAGCTGTTATTATGAACCTTGTGTAACTTTTGCTATAAATTTCTTCCTAATACAATGAATTGGTGATTTTGCTAGACCTTGACTTAGATTTGATATTGTAGCTCTGGTTTCAAAATGGTTCCTTCCTTTAAACAGATAAGCAGAATGGATTTTATCATTGTTTCCTTCTTGCAATTATATCTTGTATTATCTTAAATATATATGTAGTGGACACAGATACTTGCCTGACACGTATGCATACTACACTTGTTTACCAACCTATCTAAATGCATGTTAATATGATTAATGTTAAGTTCTCAAAATCCTAGTATTCTAATGTAGTGCAGTATCAGTGACTAGTTCTATGTTCTCCATATTAAATTCGTAATTTAAATTTAAATTTTATGTTATTAGTCTTGCTTACATCACTACACATGTATGTTATATACAGGGCTTTATTTCAAAAAAATTGGTTGAGTTTTGTGTTGAATTGTCAAATCTGAGACTGCGTACATAGTAAACCCTTAACCTTGGATTCTAAGAGTTTAGTTCAAATTGCAGTTTTAAATTGTAATGTTTTAAGCCGTATACATGGTTGTGTGCAGGTATATAATGTTAGGTTCATACTCTTACATGTTAGGTTGTGGTTGTGGTAAACATTGAGTTGGTTTTGATGTTCGAATTCTCCAAAATTTTGAAAACTGAATTCATGTTAACATTTTTACACTGCTATCAATATGTGTAGTTCAATTTCAGATCTAATATGTAATGATGAGCTAAACTGAATGATTGAACCCTTTATTTCTAGTTTTAACCCATGTACACTTGACACTCTACACAAATGTTCACAACTACCATGAAAACCTAACCTTTCATCTCTATGATATGTTCATATAGCTATATAGATATATATAGTTCTGTAAACATGTTATAATGTATGTAGATGCATAAATTAAATCTTTACCTCTCTATACATATAGATATGCTTATATATATGGTTAGCCATGCATGTTATGAGTAAATAGCTTGTGCCTAGTAGACTGCTTAACCAATATGCCATGAATAGTGTAACTTGATAGCTACAGTTGAGACTCAAATCCTCCTATACACTTTCATGTATATTTCATACTAACCATATCACCTTTACATAATGATAGCTTTTCCCCCTAACACTCTCTCTTCTATATATATTAGATTGTGATTGGATTCAATGTTATTGACTTTCGTTCCTTAAACTTTTGGTTTTGATTTTTCTTAAATAGTACCCTTTATAGATGATTGGTAGTTGTCTTATTTTATTTTTTTGATAATTATCAGTTTTCAGATAGGATGGTAGACTGCTGTACAGCCTTAATGATTGTTGTGTTTTATCCTTTCCAGTATGGCACCCATGACTCGAGCCTGTCGCCTGAGAGCAGCTGCAGCTACTGACAGTGTACTTCCACCTCCTATTGCTCAGGAGGTAGTGACCCCTCAGGCTGACCCAAAGGTAGTGGCACCTCCCGCCATCGAGGAGGTGTTAGCATCCTCACCAGAGAAATCCCCTCCACCACCTGTTACTCAGGAGAGAGTGGCAGTCTCATCGGAGACCAAGAGTTCTTCCCCATCTCCTCCTCTGCCTCCAGGAGCAGTACCCCATACCATACCCTCGGCAGGTTTGTTTCCTGACGGAGCTCAGATATCCAGACTTCTCCGGGATGTGTTGGAGACACAGAGAGTTCAGGCTGAGATCCTGAAGGAGCAGGGCCATGGAATCCAACTGCTGTGGGATTTGGTACATTCAGGAGGAGATCCTAGTTCTAAGAGGCCGAGGAGCAGTGTATACCCAGAGTCCCGTGAGCACCCAGACTATCAGCCTAGACCAGCCTACCCAGTCCAGACTCCTGTTCAGCAGAGGCCAGCTGAGAAGGTGCCTACCTGCACCTTCTGTAAGAAGCCTGGACATGTGTGGGACATCTGTAGGAAGAGAAGAGGAGTGTGCCTGTTGTGTGGGTCAGCTGCACACAGGCTGCGAGACTGTCCTGCTGCACTTATCCCAGCCAGGACTCCGCCTTCGGGAGGGAGTTCCAGCCGCCAGACCTAGTTGGAGGTGAGTCCTTGACTTATATCTTAGTCAGTCTTTGAAAATTGATGCACCCTACCATATTGTTGTATGTTTTGATACCTTGTGATTGCCTAGTACTGTAGTATGTTGGTATAACTAGATGAGACCCCAGACTGATACTACATGCCATGACCCCATAGGTTACATTTTCCAACTGAATGATTTAAATAGGTTTCTGAGACTTTGATTGTGGGGGTTTGACCTAGAAGGGGTACGATCATCTTAATTTCGAGGACGAAATTTTTCTAAGGTGGGTAGGATTGTAACACCCAGTTTTCCAAATGAGAGTATTTTGGTCATTTTAAAAAAAATTAGAATTTAATTGGAATTATTATTAATTATTTGGGTTTAATATATTTAATATGATTTTTAGTGATTTTTGGTGATTTTTAGTAGAATTGATTTTGACCCTATAGAGACTTTGACTTAAGTCGACCTTGTAGACTAACCTAGTGGCTAACCTAGGTCTTGACTTTGTGATTAGGATTTGAAAACCTAGGATGACTTAAGTTCATGAGGATGAACCCATTGGGATTAATTTGGTGAAATTAGGAGTTAGTTTCATATGGAAATGGCTTGTGAAGTCACAAGTCATTTTATGACTAATAGGCTTAATGGCCCATAGCCCACACCCATTGAACCAAGCCCTAACCCTAGAAATTCTGATTAGCCTCTATGGTCAGCCTCTCCCCTATTTATATGCTCTTAAAACTAGGGTTGCCTCTTTAGGAAACTTGCCATTTGGAAGAGGTGAGTCCCCAACTTTATAAATCCTTAGAAAATCCTTTTCTTCTCCAAATTCCTTCAAACAAATTGCAATAGGCTCTAAATCTTGTGTTCTTGCTGTTGGTAATAAATTTTGACAGGGAGAAAATAATTTGGAGAGCTTTTGGTGGTTTGAAGGATCCTTCTCCTTAGAGTTTTTGGGAGATTGAACACCTATAGGTAAAATCCTATCCATAGCTCCTAAAATCTGGTAAAAATCATTTTTAGGAAGCCCTAGCCCTCACCCAACTGTAGGGTAGGCTAACCCTAGGTTTTGGACTCTTTTTGTGTCCGTATCGGACACATATCAGAGGACTGGTCAAGGTGTTCGACGAATTGTCTCAAAGGACATTCGTTCGAGTTTTTCGATTCTAATTGAATGGAAAGTTAGCCCTAGGTGTCGTCTAAGGTTTTCCAGTGTCGTGTGATGTTTTGTGTGTCGTGTCGAGTCATGGGGACACGGGAACACGCGAGTCGGGGACGTGCGCACGGCACTGTAGCTCCCATGCTACTCGGGGGCTACTGCGCGCTCGTTTCTCCACTTCGACACTTGATTTTTGACCAGTAGTTAGGGAAAATAACTGACACGAGGCTCGCAAAGTTTTACGAGTCCTCGTGTCGTGTCGGGCACGGTATTCAGTGTGCACAGGGCAGCTGTTGTGTGCGTGCGTGTGCTGTGTATGTTTTCTGATTTAAATCGTTTTAAATGATTCTAAAATAGGTTTTAATGTATGAATAGATCCTAAATATGATGTTTAATCCCTATTTGCATTAGGTTACATGTTAGTTAAAGTTTTGTTTAGAGAATTATTTCGAACAGGGGTTTGGGGGTTAAATTTCTGATACCTACACTGATACATTGCTTCTAGTTCATTTTCCCAACTGTTAATCATGATTAAATGCTATTATCATTGTTTAAATTCTTCCTACATATTAGGTAGTATATATTGATGAACATTTGAATTCATGAAGGCTTTTGGAAGGTGTAGAATGGATTTTTAGTTTCAATTTGAATCTTAAACTGTTATGATACTTGTTGTTGCTTTCCCATGTTTTTCCCAGTCTTCATATAACCTGAGAACATACCTGAGATGCCACTGTCATTTGTTATGAAGTTTTGGTTTTGGACTGATATCTTTCAACTGTTGTTAACCGATTTAGAACCTGAATACTTCTCCTATTAAACTGATTTTCCTTTTGTTCTTGATTCCTGTAGGCATAACCTGAGATTAGTTCATGAAACCTGAAATTGAATATCTGAAACTATTTGTTGAAACCTGGGTTTTAGTTGTGGTTTCGATTCCTTGATAACCTGAGAATAGTTTGTAACTAAATGGTTAAGTTGTGAATTGATTTCCTTTCATTATTTCACTGTTGTTCACTTCCCTTACAATTGTTTTTTTTTTATGAAAACTGAAACTGATTTTTCTTTTGTTCTTTGATTCCTGTTTAAGCACAAAACCTGAGTTGTATTCCACAAGAACCTGAGAATGACTTAACCCATATTGATACATGTCAATTGATTTCTTTTTTCAATGGTTGATCATCCTTGAACCTGTGATTGTTTAAACTAAGGTTGTGTGGGTTCAACATGAGAAAAACTGAGTTTTGCATCAGCCCATAACTGGAATGGAATTCCCATTCTTTCACTGATTTTACTCCTGTTATGTAAACTTGAGAATGGTCTCTTTGAGCTATTGTCACTGTAAACTAAGATGGAACTAAAATATTGTGTGTGTAAACCTGGGAATGGTTTCCTTTTTCTGTTAATACTTGAAACTAAATTTTCTTCTCTACTGCACATTGATTAACTTCTCTAGTAGACTGATGGGGGGTTCCTGTTTGGGATTGTCCCTTAAATATTCCTTTATTGCTTTCCTGTGTTGTGTTAACCTGGGAATTAGTCCCTGTCATTCCAGTTTTCTGAACAGTACACACACCTCACCACACCACAGTTACTCCCAGATTTTAGTCCTCACTCACTCTCTAATCTATCACAATATTCATGAGGCACACACACACCTTTGTGTTGATTCACACACAAGCCTATTGCTAGACACCCACAGTATTTCTCATTGTTTCATTGTAAATAGCTTAATGGTTTTACCTTATATTGCTCACTGTCCTTTCCATTCCCTGTTACACTACACTGATGTTTTCAAATTTCATGTTTTTCCCCATGAACACAATGCCACTGTCTTCACAGGTTTTCCTCACTGTTTGCAGATATCACTCACTTATACACACACATGTCTCAAGTCACTCATCACACACCACTCTCCCTATTACACTGTCACATATCACACACTAGCCTAGCACTCACTGTTCACACAATCTCTCACACACACATACACATATGCACATATTTATAGATTAACATATAGTTGTATTGTATTCATATGGATAACCTATAGGGATAAACTTCTATATTAGAATACATTGATATAGTAATATGTGTACTATTTAGGTATAGGTATAATCTTGTAGATGTGATTTATGGTTGTGTGATTTCCTATATTAGAGTTTATAGTCATATTATACATATGTATTGTTTAGATATAGAATTGAATATGGTATTGCCTATTGGCATATGGTATAGTCTATTGGCCTATGGCCTATGGTTGTGTCTGTTTAGCTAGTGAGTCTAGTTTAGACTTGTTTAGTCTTATTAGACCTAAAATGGACTAGTTAGCCTAGTGTAGCCTAGTTCGACTTAGGTTTGACTTGGTTGACCTAGTTTGACTTCTAGGGTTGACCAGAGTTGACCAAGAGTTAACTTTGGTCTAGATTGACCTAAATTCATGTAGAACGCATTGTAGTACATCTTATTACCATTCTGGACTTGTTGTGACTTGTGCTGTTCTAATAGGAGCCAGACACCACTCCTCGGACAGTATTTTCATCTCGGACTTTCAGTTAGCAGGCGAGTACTTTCTCTGATCATATCATATCTTGTTTAGGATTATATTCCTGCTTTAGATTACTTTACATGATGCTGACACGTTGGAAACACGGATTAGTACTATATGGATCTGGTTGTGCGATGTTACCCCCTTAGCGGATACATCGGGTATTCGTGTTCGTGTACTTTATCGGGAAGATCGTGTACTCTTTGTATTTGTTACATTCGTGTACGAAATATGTGAATCGTGTATAATCATGTATTCACATGACCTTCGTGTACAATAACATAACGTAGCTGGATCCTTGTGTATTGATTGGGGCGGGGGAGTAGAAGTGGTTATGTATTCAATCTAGTAGATTACTCGTGTACAAACCTCTGTAGATTACTCGTGTACAATATTCGTGCCATCTACATAACCATCTTGTGCTCTGAATCACTAGCATTGTTAGTTCTCTATATATTGTAGCTATTTACTTACAGTCTCTCTCTTTTTATCATATTATTTCTTCAGATCCTGTATCTTACTCTCTAGCATGTTTATATTTCCTAACCAGTTATAATTTTGTTGAGATGTACTATACTCGCTCCTGTCCTGACTGGACCTGTTAAAAATTTTACAGTGAATAATGAGGCTCTGGTGTCTATCCCTCTTGGTGCAGCATTAGACATCATTAGTGACTTGGACCTGCTAGCAGTGGATGATACTTCTCTAGATTAGGGTTGTCTTTACTTTCTGGATCACTGTAGTTAGATTCTGGGATATTTCTGAGCTATGTTTTTATTTTAGTCACTTAGAATTCTGGATTTGTATCTCAGTGATGTTACTTTCCTGGTTGTTATCTATCATTATCTTCTATCTCATTCCTGTTCTACCTTAGCTGTGTTTGAGTTATATTTATGTTATGTCACCCCATTCGGGGAGTATAACTGTATATTACCCTTATCTGTTAGATGTTATGATCTAGGACAGCGTTCTACCGCCGATACTGCGGCGTAGGCTAGACGTACCCACGTCACGTACCCTTATTCTAGGGTGCGGGTCGTGACAGTTGAGCTGGCCCTCCTGGCCTTTGTATTTGTAGGCAAATAGAAATACGGTGGTCTGAACTCCCACACTTCAAGCACTGCCCATTTGCTGACTGACACACCTTTCGAGTGTGCCCTCCCTTGTCACAATAAGCGCAACCCACGGCTGTCTCCTGACGTCGTTGGTGCCTCGGCTGCTGCTGTCGAACTGGTGCAGTCACAACTATTGTGATCAGTGATGTATCACGAATACGGATGCCAGGCACTGGTACTGACGTTCGGGATACTGCTCCTCCCCCTCCTCCTGTACTCTGCGTATGAGACCACTTCTGGCCTCCCGTCCTTGCGCACTGTAATGCCCTGCTCCGCACAATGCATTACGATACCTCGTACGACATCACGTCCCAGCGAGGATGATGATTTAGGTAAAATCTAGCGAGGACGAGCGATTTTCTGGGTCGGGACATGACACAGACAGCCTTTGAATAGTAAGCTTGTGCCTCCGAGCTGCCGTCAATACTGCATCAAACATCTGGTAGTCGTGCCCCTCGACCAGCTGCAAGTTCTCCAAATGAAGTCCATGTTGGAACCTCATTGCTCTATCTCGCTCCGTTGCCACCATTTTATGGCAAATCTACTCAGCCTGCAAAACTCCACTGTATATCCATCTACCGTTCGACCCGCCTGTTTGAGATCGATGAACCTTTGCTGTAGCTCGAACTGTGCCACGACACTAGAGTACTTAGTCCTGAACCTGGTCCTGAAGCTATCCCAAGAAATAGGACGCCTCAAGCCAACTTCCACTCGCGAGCAAGGTCTTGAAGCTTCAACCAGACCTGATCCACCTGCTACTCAGCTAAAACCTTGGCCGCCGTCAAGATGCCTTGGTATCCTATAACCATACATCTGTCGTAATGGCATCCTCCGTGCCATCAAAATACCTCGAGTTGAGTCGGCAAAATCGAACCAATGCACCCGAATCTGTCTTCGTATTTCTCTCCAGGGCTACCTGCAAGCCTTGATTCAATAGGACATTTTGTTCCCGATTCTGCACCTGCTGATGCTGTTGGACTACCATCTGATGCTGCTGTGTTTCAAATAACCCCTAATGATCTGTAATAGTATCGGTGTGTCGAGTGCTACTGGCATTGTCGGCATCACTGGAGGTACAGGAACTTCTAGCCTCTGCTGCTCAACTGGCTCACGCTCGATGACGTTCTCGATATGAATCTATCCAGGTAGAGGAGTTGTCCCTTAGTGATCTCCCAATGGACCCTGCTCTACTGGATTCTTTCCCATGCCTTCTCCTTCAATAGCCGAAAATGAGGTGCCCATAAAGGGAAAGGATACAAGGTATCAAAAGACAGGATGAAAAGGAATTGAGGATGATAATCAGGTTAGCAATCAAGGTGGAAGAAAGAGATGGTGAATCAGAAGATCAAGGGAAGCATGTTTTCATTGAGACTTCGATAATCGCAACACCTTATAAGTCTGAAAAACAGACCAGCATGGGCCACCAATAAAACCTTATCACGCCCAGTACCAAAATACGGAGACGGACTAGGCCAACTACCCCGTATGAGGTACAAAGATGTCATACGGTAATTATGGCTGTCAAGAGACTAGATGGTGCATGCTACAATCAGATCTCCTATGGTCTCACAGAGCATCTCTGTCTCAATCAATAAAAGCAAAAAGAGTAAATAATGATCCTATAAGACAAAGCAGTAAGGCATCCCCAACGCTTCATCTAAATGATTCATGAGACTAGCTACACAAAATGATGAGCTAGTGCCGAGAGTCAATAGTACATAACCATAGTCAGCTGCAATCTGATTTAGTTATAATTATGTAAAAGAAAACTAATGTCTAGAACAGCTAACTAAACAGGTGCAGGTGGCTAAATGCCAAGTACAAAATAAAATATATTAGAGCAGTGAAGAAGAAACCCACTCAGGGTCCCTGGCGCCCAAGCTGTAATGTACCGTCCCTCTCAGCTCAATAAGAGGAATCGAAATGCCAACGACGTTCGGACTTAGCTATGCAACGGCCGCTCGAAGACCCGCTCAGTCGAGGCGACTCCTCGCTCAAGTAGGGTAGCTTCGGTGAACTTGCCTCAGCTTGGCCTTCGCACTAATAAAACGAAAGTTTTCAAATGCACGAGTAGGCTTGAAAATAAAAAAGACGAATCCACATAGCTAAGAAAATATCCTAACTTGGGTCAAACTGAGTTAGAACATAGAAAAAGGTCCAACGGTCGGCTTAAAAGTGTTGTACGATGGCTTTCAAAATAACACTCGGTCGTTCGTCCCGTGGCTTAGGAAAGTTGGTCTCGCCACAAAGCTATAAATTAGTCTAAGTCATAGACGTCGCCCGAATAAATGATTAATAAAGTATGCGCGGTTCCAGCATCTAAGACTTGGCATAGTCTTTGCTCGCCCCACGGGTTAAGTTACATCGCACGACTTGTGGCATAAGTCTAGGCACCTAAAGAACTTGGTTGTTCAAAGTCGAACGCGTGCACGACACATTTCCACGATGCAAGGCTTGACACAGTCCTGTTCGTCAAGTTGTTGTATGATTGAGTTAGGCAACAAGTTATGTCGGGCTAACTACGTGACTACGTCATTCTTGCACTATCCTATGATTTTTGCGGTTGTCATAGCCACATAGTCCCACGATCTTAAGGCTCATCATATAGAGTATGACTTGAGTGGTAGCGTTGTATAGAACGCAAGTTGTTTTAAGGCATGAGCCACGGTTGGTTCAGTAAAAAGTTAGTCATGGTCTATGGCACATAAAGAACATGCTTTGTTCAAGTTAAGCGAGAAGGCTATACAATAGTCATTCCCTGGTTTTCAAAGAATGGAGAGTTCAAGTTATGGTTTATCGCCGAGGCGGTCTCTCATTTGGCAGTCTCATGGTTCCAATGCACGTTTTGCATGTGGTTTTGAGCACATTTTGCTAAAGAGTATGATTTGATTCGTTCAACCGATTAGGCTATACATTTATGCGAGTCTAGATGAAGTCTCGTAGGTGCGTGGTCATGGACAACTTGTCGACAAGGGCGATGTTTCTTCGGACGACAACCTGGGGCCACAGAAATCGATCCGGACATGGGGGAAAAACGGTATAGCTGATGCTAGGTAGGCAACAAGGGATTCAGTGGGTTATCATTGGGGCTAGCTACCTGCATTGACCGACCCATCATATTTCTAGCTATGTCCATGATGGCTAGTTAACGCCTGTGACCTTTTATATAGATAAGTTGGCATGCTAAGAGACTATCCGTATGCACGGTGTCAGTCGAATCAAAGAGAGTGTAAATACAGTACAAACTGAGTCAAGAAAGGTATGCACAGTTGCAACACCAGTATGAAGTCTAAGATTTGGCTATAGCAAAGACATCGGGCTTCGGCACAAAATATGGCATCGAGTATTAAGTTGTTGGCATAGAGTTGCATAAGTTGATTTGAGTCGTTTCGTGTTTAATTCTGGAAGCGCCGTAAGGCAAAGTTGGTTAAGTGACACTTAGTTCACAAATCTTGATTGAGTCAGTTGATGATTAAAGCAGCAAAGGCCGTGGGGCGACAATATGGTTAAGTTATACTGAGTTGCGAGTCACAACCTTAATATGGACACACGAATAGAACTGAAGTTACGACCACGATGTAAGCACAATGGACTTGTAGCACGATCACATGGAAATTAGATACTATCGTGTAGTTGTGTCTCTGAGTATGGGCCGAAAGGCAAGCACGACTTGACAAGTTGTTGGTGCAAGGCACGATGATGGTCTAGAGACACGAAATAGACCAAGAGTTTATGTCCTAAAATCGATCCTAAGACAAGAATAGAAAGACAATAATAAAAGGATTATGTTGCACAAAGTAAATGAACGTGTTGGTTTTGTATGGGTGGGCAAGGAGCTCACACCACCAGTACAGATGAGTACTGACACCCACACAGTTTTCATGTGCAGGCACAGGTAGAACATGTTGGCGTGGAGCTCGCTTAGATGCATCGAGGCATAGAGTTCGTTGACATTTTGAGACGTGCGACCGCTTGGAGTCTGGTATTGACATCGCCCATCTGAAGCATCCGCTGGCTCGTCAAGTTATACTGAAAGATGAGAGAGAGTTGAGTGACTTGTATTGTGAGAAGAGTGAGACTGAGTGATTGTAATCATGGCCTCACGCCACATTGTAATCGTTGTTTCAATATCAATAAAGAGCATTTTGAATGACTTATGTTTTACTTTAAGTTTTTGCTGGTGTTATTCAATGTCTTTGCTTGGGACTTATGCACAACGACCTCGTCGTAAGCTGTTGTAATCGGCCGTTATGGAACACGCCTTACATGAGCAAAATTTTGGCTCATGCGGCATCACGCCTTAGTGAGGACGATCAGTCCTGCGGGATCGGGGCGTGACATAATGGTATCAGAGCACGGCTTTACGTTCTTAGACTTTCGATTGAATTCTTTAACTTCGATGATGTTCCGCAAACTCTGGTGTTCCGCAATCGATATCGTTTGTGCGCTCTCTCTCAATGTTTCGTGGGATATCCATATGTCACGCCCCAGAACCAGAATACTGGAGGGCGGGGGAATGACTCAGCCAGCTACGTATTACGGGTAGAGGAATACCGTATAATATGATCAATGTTGTCTAAAAGACGAGGGAATGCATACTACATGAAAGTCTCGCTATGGTCACTTCACATCTATTGTCTCAATCATTCAAACAAGAAACAGTAATAGAGAATATGTAAGATAAAGCGGTAAGTCGTCCCGAACGCTTAGTCAAAATGTTATTGATATCTGGCTTTATAAAACATAGCCAGATTATGTAGCAAGTATACACAATTGTTATCATCTGCAGTCTGACTTAGTTACAATTATGTAAAAGTAAGTACAAGACAATCCGACTAACATGTCGGTGCCAAACGGCAAAGTATAAAGTAAGTAACAAGACGAACGGGGAAGTAAGGAACCCACTCGAGTCATCCTGTGATCATCCCTCTAGTATTGACCATCTTGGAGGTGGAAGTAAGCTGAGTCCTCGGGGACCGGCTCTAAATCTGGCTATGCAAAACCAGAGAGGTTAGACCTCTAATAGCAAGTACCGCAAGGAAGCACGATATGAGGAATTAAAACCAGTAATGAGAGAATATGATATATAGATCTCTGCTTGCTACTGGGATTTACATAACATCACGACACTTCGAACCAACCTCCCAACCAAACAAGGACAGAAGTTGGCCCGTCATGTCCTGACATTCTGATCATCTCAGTTAGGTAATAGAGTAGGTACAGTATACAAACAAATCGATTTAAACGGCCATGCAGCTACTACGGCTTGCTACTGTGAGTCCCAAGTTATCCTGGAATTATGCAATAAGGGATTCCTCAGTTCTTACTATGTGCAAGCGAGGCTAGTCTATCCAGTCAATCAATTGCGCCAATCATGAATTAGACGAGTCCCAGCGGGACGCCCGTCATCAATACACAATATACAATAAATAATATAAGCAGAAACCGCTCCCTGCCCGTGTGGTAGATTTGCAGTATCTGTGGGAACCAGCCGGCCTGTCGGGCACTTAATAGTCCCAAAGAGGGCTGCCATGTAAAAACACGGGAATCCATTCTCTCCATGCAATCATTATTTTATTTAGCTTAATAGCCACTGTGTTAAGCGAAATCACATGCCGTGGATCATGGTCATTCAGAATAAGTACTTTCATACGGGGTACGATATGCACAACCCTACAACGATACCCGTGCAGTTAGGTTGTAGGTCTTATATAGCGTAATGCAACAATCAAAATTAATCACGGAATAATCATGCCTTGACCATAAAGTACACATGCTACTTTTTGTAGAAACAATAAATAAATAATTAAATTGAAGCCTGCACGTGCCTGTATGCCAATATTCGAGATTTGGCCAATCGATTGCAATAGTTCGTAGTTAATATGAACGTGTCTCATTCATTCCATTCAATAAGACGACTAACCAGTCTCTTAGTTCCAACTAGGAACACATGATCAATCATAAATCAGGATAATAATTAATGTTAATGCCAAGATAACAATTATTGTTAATAAATGCCAAGACAATCAATCAATATCAATCAATGTCAATTCGCGACAAGAATCGGCCAAAAGGCATTAGGGCCAGAGTTCATGCAGCCAGAAATTTATTGGTTCATGCGGCTCAAGATAATTTAGTCTATGCGGCTGAACTGCGGCTGCCAAGCCATGCGGCTAGGATAACATACGACAACGGGAGGACAGGGCCTATGCGGCTCGGGTCTCATGCGGCCAGGGTCTGATCCTTATGTGGCTCAGAAACAAATTCTTATGTGGCTGGAAATGACAAGTCACATGCGACTGGAAAAGATTGAAGTTCATGCGGCTGCGGCAAATCAAGTCTCATGCGGCTGCGAATAATTAAATGCATATACGGCTGGGATAGGGAAGTCACATGCGGCTGGGATAGAAAAGTCACATACGGCTGAGTTATGGAACCTCATACGGCTGAGAATCATCCCAAGCCTATGCGGCTGAGATGACATGCGGCCATGCGGCTGAGATGAGCTCATGCGGCTGGAAAGGACAAATCACATGCGGTCGAAAATGACAAAGCCTATGCGGCTGAGAATGTTAGAAGTTCATGCGACTGCGGGACTGAATGCATATGCGGCAAGCAAGCTTATGCGGCCAAGACTACTCATGAGGCCAAGGAAAAATTTGCCGTATGAAAGTGCATGCGGTCAAGCACTGTTCTTCTTCTCCATTTCCGAGAACAGAACCATGGAAGCCCTTTCTTCCAAGCTCTCTAAATCCTTCATTCCAAGCCCAAATCTGGACTTCCATAGGTTAAAATGGGGTAGAACGAAATTCTCTACAACATAGAACCATCAAAACTTGAAAAATAACAAAGTTACTAGATCAAAATCTAAGAAATCTAAAAATGCATTAAACTTAGATCTACATAAAATAAGCCATGGAAATTAAAAATACTAAGTACTAAAGTATCTAAGAATCTTGAGAGGAAGACAATGGAGTAACAAAAATGGGGATCCATCAAGAAGCAGGTTGGCACTTGCCTATGCTGCTAGGTAGGTAAGGAGAGTTTATGAGGAAGAAGAAGAGTTATGAGAAGTAATGAAGAGAGAAAGGAAAAGGGGGCTTTAAATGAAGGAGTGGTGGTAGGTGGGGAGTTGAACCACCCGATGGCTGTAAAATAAACCAACTCAGGCCGAACCCAAAAGCAAAGCAAAAATTAAAATGCTGAAAGTAAAATACAGAAAATTAATTAGCAGAAAATTAAAGGAATTTAAATACAGAACAATACATGATAAATACTAAATAAATATATTCCAGCAGTACATGTATTTAAAAATACGCATTCTGGGAATGGGAAGTGACATCTCTACCCTCCTTAGAAAAATTCCGTCCTCGGAATTTCAATTCCAAGCAGGATAGACACATCAAAGCTAAATTAATCTAAGTACCAGTAAATTAAGTAAGCAATCATTCTAAAATATCAATAGTAAGTAACATATCCATGTTTAACTATTGACAAAACCGAGCAATTCTACTCATAAGGTGACAAGCATGAAAAGTTTAAGACAATCAAGGTATACAGAAAAAGATATACCTTGTGAGTCAAACAGGTGCGGATACCGTGATCGGATGTCATCCTCACATTCCTTCGTTGACTCCCCCAAAGAATGATGACCCCAAGCAACCCGGACAAGGCTAATTGTTCGGTTCTTGAGTATCTTCTCTCTTCGGTCCACAATGGATACAGGCTGTTCCTCGTAAGACAGGTTGCCACCAACACCCAGTTCAGAATGATCAAGGATATGGCTTGGATCCGATATATACCTTCGCAACTGAGATACATGAAACACGTCATGCACCTCTCGTAATGAAGGTGGAAGGGATAAACGATAAGCGATATCGCCTATCCTATCAAGGATAGCAAATGGGCCCACGTATCACGGACTCAATTTCTCGCGAACGCCAAATCTAATGATCCCATGAGTAGGTGAGATCCGCAAGAACACGTGGTCCCCAACATAGAATTCTAGCGGTCTACGATGCTGGTCCGCCCAATGACGATGCCGATCTTGTGCAATGCGAAGTCGCTCTCTAATTTCCTTAACCACTTTAACTGTCTGAACAATCAGCTCTGGGCCTAGCATCTTCCTCTTCCCGATATCATTCCATGCTAGTGGCGACCTACACTTCTTACCATATAGTGCTTCGAATGGCGCCATCTGGATACTGGCTTGATAACTGTTGTTGTATGAAAACTCGACTAGGGGTAGGTGGCTCTCCCAAGATCCTCCAAAATCTAGGGTGCAAGCTCGCAACATGTCTTCTAAGGTCTGAATTATTCTTTCTGATTACCCGTCTGTTTGTGGATGGTAAGCCGTGCTGAATCTTAACTTGGTACCCAGACTATGATGTAAGCTCTTCCAGAAATATGATGTAAAGCGGGTATCTCTGTCTAACACAATACTGACAGGGACTCCATGCTGCCTGACTATCTGCTGCATATACAACTCTGCCAACTTTTCTGTAGAGTGTCCTACTCTGAAAGGAAGAAAGTGTACCACCTTTGTAAGCCGATCTACTATCACCCAAATAGCATCTTTACCATTTGGTGATCTCGGTAAACCGGTCATAAAGTCCATTGTGATGTGTTCCCATTTCCATTCCGGAATAGGAAGCGGTTACAATAATCCAGCTGGCCTCTGCTGTTCTGCCTTCACTTGCTGACATACCAAGCAACGAAAAATAAATCTAGCTATCTCCCTCTTCATCCCGTTCCACCAGAAGTGCTGCTTGATATCTTGGTACATCTTGGTCCCTCCAGGGTGTACAGAATACTGGAAACTGTGAGCTTCTGTCATAACCTCCTGTGTGATATCTCCACTAGGCACACATAGACGTGATCCAAAACTAAGTACCATCTTCATAGATTTGCATCTCCTTTCTGAGTCCCGACTCACATTCTGTCCTGAATTTCTGAATCCTTGGGTCCTGTGCCTGAGCTGCCTTGATCCTATCTACTAAGTCAGATTAAACTTGTAGACTCGCTAGAATTCCTTCATCACTAGGAAGTATAACTTCGATGCCCATCTCCTGAAGGTCTTCTAAGATATGCTTCTGCGTTGTCAACATAAATATGTCGTCTCTTCTGCTGAGAGCATCTGCTACCACATTAGCCTTGCCAGGATGATACTGAAGCTCTACGTCATAATCCATGATCAACTCCAACCATCTTCTCTGCCTCATGTTCAGTTCCTTCTGAGTAAAGATGTACTTCAGACTTTTGTGGTCTGTGTACATGTCCATTCGATCACCATATAAGTAATGCCTCCATAGCTTCAAAGCAAATACTACTGCTGCCAACTCCAAGTCATGAGTTGGATAATTCTTCTCGTGGTCCCGAAGCTGCCTAGATGCATATGCTATTACCTTCCCATGCTGCATGAGGACGCACCCAAGTCCTTTACCTGACGCATCATAATATACAGTAAAACCTCCGGGTCCAACTGGCAATGTAAGAATAGGCGCTGATATCAACTTCTGCTTCAAATTCTCAAATAATGTCTGGCATTCTGTCGATCAGACAAATGGTACATTCTTTCGTGTCAAGCAGGTCATGGGTGCTAAAAGCCTTACAAAGTCTGATACGAACCTTCTGTAATATCCTGCCAATCCCAAGAAACTACGCACATCAGCTACGGTCTTAGGTACTGGCCAACTCTCTACTGCTTCTAACTTCTTGGGATCCACTACTACTCCAGCCCCTGATATGATGTGCCCCAAGAATGAAATTCTATCCGACCAAAACTCACACTTGTTGAGCTTGGCATACAACTGGTTCTCTCTCAGAACCCGTAACACTTTTCTGAGGTGGTCTTCATGCTCTCCTTCACTGGCAGAGTAAACGAGGATGTCATCAAGAAACACAACGACGAACTGATCTAAGTATGGCATAAAGATACGGTTCATCAAATCCATAAATATTGCTGGAGCATTGGTCAAGCCAAACGGCATTACTAAGAATTCATAATACCTATACTTCGACCTGAATCCTGTCTTGGGAGTATCCTCCTTCCGAACCCTCACTTGATGATACCCTGAACAAAGATCTATCTTGAAGAAAACTCTAGTTCTGCTCAACTGATCAAACAAGTCGTCGATCCTGGGTAGTGGGTACTTGTTCTTTACTGTTGCCGCGTTAAGCTTCTTGTAATCGATGTACAATCTGGATGACCCATCCTTCTTTTCTACAAGTACCACTGGTGCTGCCCATGGTGATATGCTAGCTTGGATGAATTGCTTCTCTTTCAGTTCCTCTATGTGCTGATATACCTTGGCCTGCTCTGAATCCGCCATTCTATAAACTCGATCTGATATCGATTTTGTTCCTGGTACCAATTCTATGCTGAACTCAATATCCCTAACCGGTGGTAGACCTGGAAGTTCTTCGGGAAATACGTCTAGAAACTCTTCAACTACCTTCGAAACTTGAACTTCTCCCATTGCCGTTACTACCCCTTGCTCTTGGTGAGTTGCCACTGTTCTGACTAAGGTGAATCTATTCGTGCCTGGAATATCAAAAGATACACTCCCTCTACAACAATGTATTGTCGCATGACTGTCTTTCAGCCAGTCCATGCCTAAGATAACGTCGAAATTTCTAATAGGAAATTTTATCAACCGGGCAGGTAAGGAATGCCCGCAAATTACAACGCTACATGCTAGAATAACTCTACTAACTCCTACGAGCCCATTACTAGTGAGTATATTCAACCTCCCTGTCAATGCCTCGAACTCCATTCCTAGCCGTGTTGTAAATTGTACTGATATAAATGAGTGTGATGCTCCCGAATCAAACAATGCTACTGCGGGATATGAGGCGACGAGAATGTTACCTGCCACAACATTTTCTGATGCTAATGCCTCTTCCAAGGACAGAGTGAATGCCTGCCCTCGACTTCCTTGTTGGTTCCCATGCTGTGGCCTAGCCTAGTGCTGCTGCTGGCCCCTGCCTTGGTGATGCTGGGGTGGTCTATGCTGGTGTTGCATCGACGGTCCCTGCTGCCGAAATATTTGTGCATGTGTCATGAACGGGCGCTGTGCCAACTATCTCACTGCCACCGTTGGTCCTCGATACTGGCCTGTCCCTGGTGCTGGCAGAGCAGAAAATTGTTGCACTGGTCCTCCTGACCTCGAATTCATGGGACACGTGGTAACCCGATGATCTGGACTTCCACATATCAAACACAGTCCGTTCAATGTCCGACACACATCTCTAGTGTGTCCTACCTTCCCACAATAAGTGTAGCCCGCTGGGGGTTGTTGGTTCTTCTTTTGATGATGTTGCTGCTGCCTTGGTGGTGGTACTGGCCCTTATAGCTGATCAACCTGGTCATGTTGTCCATGTTGCCCTTGTTGTTGCTGTCCAGTCCTGACAGGTACGGACGAGGTGCCCCTAAGAAAAGGGACAAGCAAACAATCAAAAGATCGGACATGAAGAATCAATGAAGCCAAAGGATACGGGAAGGTCAAGCAAGGATTGAGAACAACGAATCATGAGATCAAGGGAGAGCATGTCTGATTGAGACATCCTATAATCAAAATACCCCACAAGTCTGAAATCAGACCTGCATGGGCCACCACTAAAACTTTGTCACGCACCAGAACCAGAATACTGAAGAGCGGGGGAATGACTCAGCCAGCTACGTATTACGGGTAGAGGAATACCGTATAATACGATCAATGTTGTCTAAAAGACAAGGGGGTGCGTATTACATGAAAGTCTCGCTATGGTCACTTCACATCTATTGTCTCAATCATTCAAACAAGAAACAGTAATAGAGAACATGTAAGATAAAGTGGTAAGGCGTCCCGAACGCTTAGTCAAAATGTTCTTGATATCTGGCTTTATAAAACATAGCCAGATGATGTAGCAAGTATACACAATTGTTATCAGCTGCAGTCTGACTTAGTTACAATTATGTAAAAGTAAGTACAAGACAATCCGACTAACATGTCGGTGCCAAACGGCAAACTATGAAGTAAGTAACAAGACGAGCGGGGAAATAAGGAACCCACTCGAGCCCTCCTGCAATCATCCCTCTAGTATTGACCATCTTGGAGGTAGAAGTAAGCTGAGTCCTCGGGGACCGGCTCTAAATCTGGCCATGCAAAACCAGAGAGGTTAGACCTCTAATAGCAAGTACCACAATGAAGCACGATATGAGGAATTAAAACCAGTAATGAGAGAATATGATATATAGATCTCTGCTCGCTACTGGGATTTACATAACATCACGACACTTCGAACCAACCTCCCAACCAAACAAGGACAGAAGTTGGCCCGTCATGTCCTGACATTTTGATCATCTCAGTTAGGTAACAGAGTAGGTACAGTATACAAACAAATCGATTTAAACGGCCATGCAGCTACTACGGCTTGCTATTGTGAGTCCCAAGTTATCCTGGAATTATACAATAAGGGATTCCTCAGTTCTTACTATGTGCAAGCAAGGCTAGTCTATCCAGTCAATCAATTGCGCCAATCATGAATTAGACGAGTCCCAGCGGGACGCCCGTCATCAATATACAATATACAATAAATAATATAAGCAGATACCGCTCCCTGTCCGTGTGACAGATTTGTAGTATCTGTGGGAACCAGCCGGCCTGTCGGACACTTAATAGTCCCAAAAAGGGCTGCCATGTAAGAATTCGGAAATCCATTCTCTCCATGCAATTATTATTTTATTTCGCTTAATAACCACTATGTTAAGCGAAATCACATGCCGTAGATCATGGTCATTCAGAATAAGTACTTTCATACGGGGTACGATATGCACAACCCTACAACGATACCCGTGCGGTTAGGTTTTAGGTCTTATATAGCGGAATGCAACAATCAAAATTAACCACGGAATAATCATGCCTTGACCATAAAATACACATGCTGCTTTTTTTAGAAAAAATAAATAAATAATTAAATTGAAGCTTGCACGTGCCTGTATGCTAATATTTGGGATTTGGCCAATCGATTGCAATAGTTCGTAGTTAATATGAACGTGTCTCATTCATTCCATTCAATAAGACGACTAGCCAGTCTCTTAGTTCCAACAAGGAACGCATGATCAATCATAAATCAGGATAATAATTAATGTTAATGCCAAGATAACAATTAATGTTAATAAATGCCAAGACAATCAATCAATGGCAATCAATATCAATTCGGGACAAGAATAGGCCAAAAGGCATTAGGGTCAGAGTTCATGCGGCCAGAAATTTATTGGTTCATGCGGCTCAAGATAATTTAGTCTATGCGGCTGAACTGCGGCTTCCAAGCCATGCGGCTAGGATAACATGCGGCAACGGGAGGACGGGCCTATGCGGCTCGGGTCTCATGCGGCCAGGGTCTGATCCTTATGCGGCTCAGAAACAAATTCTTATGTGGCTGGAATTGACAAGTCACATGCGACTGGAAAAGATTAAAGTTCATGCAGCTGCGGCAAATCAAGTCTCATGCGGCTGCGAATAATTGAATGCATATGCGGCTGGGATAGGAAAGTCACATGCGGCTGGGATAGGAAAGTCACATACGGCTGAGATATAGAACCTCATGCGGCTGAGAATCATCCTAAGCCTATGCGGCTGAGATGACATGCGGCCATGCGGCCGAGATGAGCTCATGCGGCTGGAAAGGACAAATCACATGCGGCCGAAAATGACAAAGCCTATGCGGCTGAGAATGTTAGAAGTTCATGCGGCTGCGGGACTGAATGCATATGCGGCAAGCAAGCTTATGCGGCCAAGACTACTCATGCGGCCAAGGGAAAATTTGCCGCATGAAAGTGCATGCGGTCAAGCACTGTTCTTCTTCTCCATTTCCGAGAACAGAACCATGGAAGCCCTTTCTTCCAAGCTCTCTAAATCCTTCATTCCAAGCCCAAATCTGGACTTCCATAGGTCAAAATGGGGTAGAACGAAATTCTCTACAACATGGAACCATCAAAACTTGAGAAATAAAAAAGTTACTAGATCAAAACCTAAGAAATCCAAAAATGCATTAAACTTAGATCTACATGAAATGAGCTATGGAAATTGAAAATACTAAGTACTAAAGTATCTAAGAATCTTGAGAAAAAGACAATGGAGCAACAAAAATGGGAATCCATCAAGAAGCAAGTTGGCACTTGCCTATGCGGCTAGGTAGGTGGGGAGTGTTTATGAGGAAGAAGAAGAGTTATGAGAAGTAATGAAGAGAGAGAAAGGGAAAGGGGGCTTTAAATGAAGGAGTGGTGGTAGGTGGGGAGTTGAACCACCTGATGGTTGTAAAATAAATAACTCAGGCCGAACCCAAAAGCAAAGCAGAAATTAAAATGCTAAAAGTAAATACAGAAAATTAATTAGCGGGAAATTAAAGGAATTTAAATACAAAACAATACATGATAAATACTAAATAAATGCATTCCAGCAGTACATGTATTTAAAAATATGCATTCTGGGAACGGGAAGTGACACCATACAATAAGTCTATATATTTTGTAAATCGTATAAGAATAGTTTTCGATAAAAAACAAAAGATGATTTCACGTAAAAGTACGGTTGGCTAAGTCGGGCTGGGCATATACACCAGGAATTGTGTCGACCTTGGAGAAGTCGTGTGCAAAATTCGAATTGTTATCAAAATGTGAATGAATTTGACTTGACTTATAGAATATGGGATGGCTATCGAAAGGGATGCCATCGGACGATGTTAGTCGTCAATGCGATATTGATGTAGCATGCTTAAATTTAGGGAATAGTTCGAATGAAGATTCAAAGTAATCAGTTGTGATTCAAAACTTGTCATGAGGATTTGTCGAATGACTCCATCCCTGAGTAGTGTATGGAATAGCCTCAGGGATGTCGATCAATTGATGACAGGTGCCAATGAGTCTATCAGCAAGTGTCATAGTGAGCAAAGCCTTAGACTGAACATCATGAGACTAGCTACACAAAATGATGAGCTAGTGCCGAAAGTCAATAGTACATAACCATAGTCAACTTCAGTATGATTTAATTACAATTATATAAAAGGAAACTAATGTCCAGAACAACATACTAAACAGGTGCCGGTGGCTAAATGCCAAGTACAAAATGAAAGATATCAGAGCGGTCAAGAAGAAACCCACTCATGGTCCCTGGCTCCCAAGCTCCTGGTGTGCACCATTGTTCAGGTAGAAGGCTGGATCCTCAGGCTCTGCTACAAAATCTGGCCAAACAAAACCAGCGGGGAAAGGCCCCGAATAGCAAGTACCACAAGAAAGCACGTAAAGAATAATATAAAACCCAAGGAGTAAATTAAGACCTAGTTCATGAGTTATAGGCTTATACCATATCATCGAGACAATACGACACCCTTACAACCAAACGAAGATAAACGGTGTTGATATCGTGCCGAGATAAGATACATACTATAACTATGGTCAAGTTAAGGGCTTCTGGTCGTAACTTCGGTCCATAGCCTATCGCAGCATAATAGTCCAACCCAACAATCAAACAAGGACATGGGTTGGACCACGCACCACGATAGTCCATGTTCCTCAGTTACTAACAGAAGAAACATATCATAAGCAAGTCAGTTTACAAGCGGCCAATCAATCCTACGGCTTTCTATGACTTTCCTGGGTTATCCCGGTAATGCAAATATATAGAAATCCTCAGATCGTATCGTATCCAAGCAGGGCTAGTTAATCCATTATTAACGCATAGTATATTGATTATGCACCGGTCCCCCGAAAGGCTATTGTGCGGAAAATATAACACATAGCACATATGAGCTAGATATTGTCATCCACTATAGGCAGATTAAATAATATTTGCAACGACCAACCTAACACGTCAGGACAGGGCCTAGGGTGGCTGGTAACGAACGTTCTCGATATTCTATTACCTTCCAATACTTCTATCGATTTAAGTTGCTTAGATTAACCCTATGTTGATCTTAGAATCACATGTCGTGGTCACATAATTATCCTCCTAAATGTCGTACCTTAGTACGTGTACCCTAAGCATAATTCTACATTCGGCTCAAGAGTCTCAAATCTAGATCCATGATTAGTGAATGCATCAAACAAACGATCAATACACCACATCAATATTACTGACCAATTACCACGATTGTGTTGAAGATGATGCATGTATTGACATATAACATGAAGGATCACTTAGCACGAAGAGTCATACCTCACTGTACTCATTAATAGCATCGCAGTGCACACTAATATTGTATCTCAATACACACTTAAAAAAGATACCAGCACGTATACATGTAATCAAGTCAGGACCCCTCGTGACATAGAAGTCACATAGGACACGCAAGTCTAACTTATTCATGGCACACTAAGGTAAGGATAGAAAATTAAGGTCAAATAAATAAACTCATCAAAACTAGATAAAATATCAAATCATCAAATCAGGCGCATGGGACAAGTCATGCGCATGACAGAAAAATCAAAGTGTAAAGCCCTACAAAGAGGCGCAAGGTCACGTGGTCTCATGTGCCATAGGCACAACGGGTCAGGCAAAGCAAAGAAGGCACATGGGCAAATAGAAAACCACGGGCCAGGATAATCTGGTGCATGGCGCACGTGGCACGGACACACCGTGCTTGGAGAACGGGCACATGTCGCATGGGGAATGAGCGCGGGCGTATGGGCACAAAACTGGCCCACGATAGGAGGGGAACGGGTGCACGGTGCACGGGCACGTGAGACACGCGGCACGCGCAGACAAAACTGCCTACGGCACGCAGAGCACGAAAGCACAGCACGAGGGCATACGGCAAACTAATCGTACAGGTGCACGACGCACGAAATACGCAGCGCACGGATGCACTGCACGCAGGAGCATGGGAAACAAATCGTGCATGTGTGCGACGCATAAAATGCACAGCGTGCAGAGGCACGGTGCACGGGCCGCGGATGCACGACGTACGGGCGCGCTGTAAACAAATTACGCATGCATGAGAAACGTGAAACGCGCCGTACACAGATGCACGGCACACGGGGCGTGGATGCATGGCGTACGGGTGCACGACAAATGAATCGTACGGGCGCACGAATGCACGGTGCACCGGCATGCAGCAAACGAATCGTGCAGGCGCACAGCGCGTGAGGCGCGAGCACGTTGTTGGCCCAATGATTATATCATATTTTTGAATATGGCTAATCAGTTAAGTTTAACATAATGATGTCACTAATATTCATATACTCTCCATCATGTTGCTACTTAAACTTAGCATTGTCCTCATTGTCCTATATCATATTGCTATGCTTGTATCGTACTACAACATATTTTGCTCATCTAACAGGTATTTGTAGAATGCAGTAAGCATGATCAAACATGATCAAACCAGGGCATAGGCAATGAAGAATTAATGATGGACCAAAGATGGCGTCATACAAAGAGATTTCTCCGAACCGCCTAGCGACCTATCTGGGGCCTCGCATCGGGGGTTCCGTTGCCCGGTCAGCGGACAGGGGTCGAGGGGAATGTGTACGTTGAATTTAGGAAAATGTGTACGTTGAGTCGCACTGAGTCATCTCAACCCCTAGACATATCTCTCCAAGCTCTACTATACAAACAGACCAATTCCTAAACCGAGCCCAAGCTCCACCAAGCCAAACAAAGCCCAAAGGCCCAAAAGCCATTCTGCCACCTAGGAGGCAGAGTTCGGGCCGAACTCTGCCCCCATACAGAGTTCGGGCCGAACTCTGTCTCCTGATTTCCAGCACCCTGATTTTTAGGGCCTTCTTGGTACAAGCTGTCCAACGTTCAAAATTTGAATTCTTGGGGCAGAATTCGAGCCGAACTCTGCCTCCCCAGAGTAGTATAAATAAGGCTTGATTTCTCTCATTTTAAATCATCTTTCTATCTCTCACCTTCAAATATTCAAGCCTTCTATGCTCTACTACTCTAAGCCTTATTCTTCCATATCTCCTAAGCCACAACTCTCCTTAGCCCAAGGTGCTCAGTGCGATATCAGCTAGAAGTTGTGTGCAAGAGTGAAAGAAAAGTTACTTGGACAATTCCAAGTTTTGCCACCTGCGAATCTGTAAGAAGTTGGCGTGCTCTTCTGAGTAAAGGCACGTGGTTGTACACTATTTCACAAATAGTGGATTTCAATCCTGAGCTAGAGTTCTCAGGCCTGGACTAGTCCTCCAAGAAGGAAACCATGTTAAAACTGCTGTGTTTGCGTATGCTCTTCTGATCTTTATTTACTTCCGTATTTCTCTCTGATTTATTTACTATCTTGATAGTTGTTTTGTGGAGGTGATATAGAGTTAATTTTTATTTGGTGATTATCGACACAAACTCTATTCACCCCCCTCCCCCTAGAGTTGCCTACACGTTATTTCACACGCGACGCTTGAAAAAAACTGCCTATGGCACGTGGAGAACGGAACCACGGCGCACGCATAGAAGGGTCATCGTTCCAGGCAACAAGCTTTTGGCCTTGGAGTTCTCAAAACTTCCAATGTCCATAACTTGAGCCATAGGACTCAAAATCAGACGAAATAAAAGCCAAAATTGAATGAAATCAAATTCTCTACAATATAAAATAACTAATTTTTGAAAATAACCAAGTTTGATAGATAAAAACAACAAAAACCCATAAAACTCTAGTTTAGAAACTTAGATCTACACAAAACTATCCATTAAAATCAAAAACTCTAAGAACTAAACTTGTAGAGAATGAAGAGATGAACAATCTAGACTAATAATATCAAAAAAATAACAAGAAATGAAAAATACAATTGGTCTCTCATTTGTGCATGATGTACTTGCCTAAAAGGTTGTTGAGGGAAATGAATGAAAGAGTGAATGAGGAGAGAGAGTGTGGAAGAGATTATTTATATTTGTGAGGGTTGGCTCCACTAAACTCTAATCCCTAACATGACCTAGTCATATGACTAATGACATAATAAATGCTACATGATACAACTAATCAATTTAATTAATTGATAAAACCCTAAGCATAACACGGACCAAAAATCTTATCATATCACACATACAACCAAACAAGAACAAGGGGTGGCACACTACTCCGCGACGAGATATTGTTCCATGTCTTGGCCCAGTACAAATACTGGTTACATGCAATCAAGATACAGGTGCCATATACCATATACAAAAAAAAGCAAAAAATTTACGTATTTCGGGAACGAAGAGTGACAGAAACAGACATCATCAATATTTTTGGCATAAAAAAATATCTAAGTTTGACTACCCATAAGTCCAATTCTAGACACAGAAGCAAAACGGTAATTTCGGACCAAAAGAGTTTCCGTCGTTGGACTCGCTTTGTTCCAAAAATGTGCCAGAATCTATAGTCTCTAAAGTAGATAAATTATATACCTACGAGTCTAGTTTTTCGTTACGAACTCAACAGTATATTCAATTTTGGATTCCGGTGAGCCATGTACAAAATTGTCCTTTGTGGGCCCAACAAAACGGCGATCCGGCCAACTATCTCAGAATCGGACCAAACATGGACCACAGCACCAAAAAAATGATACAAGTCTAGTAACGCAAGTTTTGTCGCGATGTGACGAACATACACAAAGCAATTAGGATTTTTGTAAAGTGGCCGATACGACATTTTTCGACCGATATGTCTTGAATTCGTCGTGCACACGCAACCAATTCGAGTTTCGTCGAAGCCCACATGCACACAACATTCGTACGCAACTTTCGATGCTGTCGATAGCGACAAAGCCGCCCGATTTGTCGAAACGGACCCCGCATCGGAGGATTTCTAAGTTTTTTTAAAATCTATTTTTTATGACTTTTGGAACCAATTTATTATAAAAAATAGTACGGAATATTAAAAACTAATTAATGGGTTTTAATCTAGGTTATATATAGGCTAAAACTTTGTTCATGGAGATTTTTGAAATTCCTAGAATTCTGGCAAATAACTGCCTTCCAAATAGCTTGTTTGAATTGAATTAACTCTGTTTGTGTTGTACAGGGAACTTTTTTTTGAAATTTCGATCGTTTTCTCATGAAATCTATTAGATTTGATTCCAAGCTAGTTAATGGGTTTCACAATCTGTTAGGTTGTGAACATAGAGGACTGATTGGTTCAAGAAATGATGGCTAAATGAAGGAGAATTCTGACCTGGAAAGGGATGCATCGCGCTTGTTGCCGCTCTGTTATTACATCGTCTATGGTTGTGCTTCGGTCGCCGGCAGCGTTCTACGACGGCTCGTTGCATTACAAAAGGCGGAGATGGTTCGCCAAAGGGTCAGGGACCCTCTGGTTTCACAAATCCACGAATAGAAGGTTTGTGCGGGTTCAAATTAGTTCGAAAGCTTCCAATTTATACTAAAATTTGCCTTTATTTCAATCCAGATTTTTCGTCTATTTATATCCAGATTTTCCCTTTTTTAATGCAATAGAGAAGAGAATATGATAGGGATTGAGTACAAAATTATTTAGACGAAATCCATTTGAATTTTGGATGATTTCAATCTATTGAAATAAAATAAAAAAATCAAACTGTCAGATGATCTGTTTGAGGAGATGAAGCATTGTTCATCACATTCTCTCTCTCACTCTCTCTCTTTCTCTCTCTCTCTCTCTCTCTCTCTCTCTCTCTCTCTATATATATATATAACCTAATATACACCTTCAAGCTAATGACCTCTAGCTCAAGTGGTTAGAGTGAGGCACATCCTCCCAAGAGATTGCAGGTTCGAGCAACGGGAGAAGCACATTTAATTCCATATGGAGGAATAAATGTGAGTGCGGGCAAGATGTGGTGAGATACAAGTCTGGTGCGGACCTTCAGGTCGAGCTTAATGCGGTGAGATACAAGTATGGGTGCAGGCCTTCGGACTGAGTTTGGTAGGCCTTCGGACCAGGAGTTTATAACACAATTACCTCTTTCAGAAAAAATAAAAAAATAAAAATATATACACCTTCATCTCCTGTATGTCATACCCCGATTCGTAGAGTCGTTTATTCATATATTTTATCTCTTGGAATCGATCGTCCTCGCTTGGGCGTGATGCCGTATAAGTCTGGTATTGTACTTGTACAAGACAAAGATGGTACATAATTGATTATCTTCAAATATGAACACATCGCAGCGGCAGAAGCAGATAAATTGAAGTTAATGAGGACAATCTTTCTTATTGAATAGAAATACATCACTTGATTTGTAACAACGGAAATGAGAAGATAACTTGCAGTCACAAAGAGGTATATTAAAGTATTCTCTTTATTGATAATTGAAGAAGAGTACAAGACTCGTATTGAAGTACAATGCTTACAACACATCTCACTTTATATTGAAAATCAACTGAATAATGCTATAAAGATTTCATTTGATACATTGGATTACAACTCGATATACCGACTTTGGCTTACAACTCACTAGTACAACTGATTATAATGTTCCATACCTTATGCCCTTTATAAACAGAAGACATCATCTTGTACAAGGAGAGCTTCTGCAAGCCCAACAAATTTTCAATGTCGCGAGACCAATCAAGCCAATCTTCATATGCAGAACATCCCAAGCACGAGCACCTGCCCACAAAATGTGGGTCAGTACATCATCTATGTACTGGCGAGCAGAATCCAACCCACTCGCCTAAACTAACATTTATGTAACCATTTAAGCAGCATTTATTAGAATGATCTTTCTATTTAGGACCTAGCATCAGTTTACGGTTCATGGGTAATATTTATTGAAAAGACATGTAAACTTGCAGTAGTATTGTTCTTGTGGAAGAAATAGTAATTGAGAAGCATTATGTGTGCTCACAATTCTATTCTATAACAACAGTTTAATATGTAAGTCATATGATTGAGCAGTGTTCATATTAAGGCATCATTCTAATAGACTTGTTGTTATAATGTTAGGCATCATCGAGGCAACATTGGCATTTACATCTTTAACATGTTATTAAAATTCTTATGGAAAGGAAACATTTTGGCATCGTTTCGTTTAGCATGTTAAGAAGGCAAATTGAACCAACATATATTGAACATATCATATTTAAGTGATTTCTTACCGATAGTCGGCTTCTCGTTCCTGCATCAAATACAGGTTAGGCAATATACTTACTCTGCCTGCATAAGATATTCATTAGTGTGCATCCTGGCTACATGGCCACTGGTGTTGTTAAACCATACGGACATTTGCCATATAGGACTTCAAGGTAATGCAATGACTCCAGAGAAGGTAGCTAGCCCCAAAGGATGCCTTGCAAGACCCATGCTACCAAAGCACGCCATTGTTTTCTCCTAGGCCGGATTGGTCCCCCTAACGTCCCGGGGTACCGTCCGAGAAAACATATCACCAAACCTTATGCATAAGTTGTCCATGACCATGCGAATGCGTGTCCGACTCGATCGTGAACGTAAACGCATGGTAAAAATAATAAAAGAAATAAAGACAACAGTGTATCATCATTCATCTCATTCAAATCATGTTCAATGACTTATTCATTCTCAACATTACCATCATTTCACTTGGTGATCTCAACGATCCCAAGCCTCATCAATTCTTATTATTTCCAATCATTTATTTCTTGTCCATCAACTCAGACACATTGAAGCATTCCTACATTATTCATTTCTCAAGGAACATATAGCATTTTATTTCATAAGGACAATATCATTCATTTCATTGCTTATATGAAAATAGGCAACATTTTATATATTTACAACAGTTATACAGAGTGTACATGATTCAAGAGTCTCATTCAGTTTATTGTGTTAATAGCATAGCCAGTTCTTTCCCATGTATCAATCACACCGCATCTCATTATTCAAGTATTTCATTTGTTTCAGCAGCATTAAACATAAGGGACGATGTTATTAATTCATTCTCAGGCATCAAGTCACATTAGCAGTTCAATATTCATGTGTTGTTAATTTTAATAATTCTCAGCATAAGCATCTCTACTATTCAGCAACTAAAACATGGGACATTTAGGGACAATTCATAGTAATTCAATACTCTATTTTATTAAGCATGAAGGAGTAAGGAGGAGGAAGGACAGTTCCACTCACTTGCATAAAAGGGTCTTCTGTTCCGATCACACATAATTCCACTAAGCGTAGACCCACCAGCGAGCCGTATTCTAATACCCATTCTGTCTAGCCGGCTGAGAGAGACTACATCAGTCTCAATTCTTCTGATTTTCAACCCAAGTCACGGTCCAACATTCTGATTGCATCCAACAAGTCCACCAAATGCCTCGTACGGAGCGGGGCATTACATAATATACCACTCAGAAAAAGTTTCGTCCTCGAAATTTAAGGAACAACTCATCTACTAGATTCACTTAGTCACAACGAGTTATTCATTCAGCTTCAATTCAATATTCAGTTCATCACACTCGGCCATTTCTAAATAGCTGCCCAGCTGTACCATTTTAATCCATCAACGATTCGATCCGTCTTTCTTTTTTTAATTACTTGTAACTTCTCATTGATTCACCAACATTTTCTATACATTTCTATCTTAGTCACAACATATCACTTCGTTTGGATCCATACACATATTTTAGGCGTCCCCAAAACATATGTATTTCAGCCAAAGTCCATGCTAGTTCGATAAACTCTTCCCATAATATTATCTCAGTCGCAACCTATCACTTCGGCTGGATCCATACACACATTTTAGGCATCCCCAAAATATATGTACTTCAGCCAACTTCCATGTTAGTACAATTCGATAAGCTACAGTATAACTCTATTTTCCAAATCCGACTTAGCATCCCTTCAATTGACTTATTACTTTATTCACTTGCCACAATCACTATCTTCCAGGCCACAACACTTAACATCAGAGACAACTCAGGCAAGCTCTCTATCCAAGCATAATATTTTTAACATTCTGTCAAGGGTCTAACTTAGAGCCAATCATATCAAGAGTTCACAACATGCAATCATATTCCTTCCCAAATCCAACAATATTTCTCACCGAGGCAATTCATCTTTTCTAAAAAATATAATCCTATGTCACCCATTATTAATTACCCGAGTTAATGGTACAATTCTATACAACAGTCAAGGTTAACCCAGCTATCCGACTATAGATACCAATCCAACATTCCCGTCATGAGCAGTTAATTCTATCTCATAGAATAATTCACTACTCAATACATACAACTCAGGTCTCATCCCACGATTCTAGTTCCCGTGATAGGCCGACACATAATCCTTAAGGGTCAAACATCTCTAAGGTTCATATTGAAGCATATGCTTACAACATATCATTCTTAGATCATACTCATCACCATCTCTCATTCAATACCAAAAGGTTATCCTACGGTCGCCAATGGTCACCCTACTATTCGGTCAAGTCTCTATGGTTAGCTATACCGACAGCTAAACCTAATCATTCAGGTGACTCCCCTAGACTGGACGGCTACTAGGGATCATACAAATTTCACATTCTCAGGCCAACATACAACCAATAGTTCGAAGCAGCTCTACCCAAACCTATGGGATTCAACTCAGTCTGAAAAACTAATCGTCATTGTCAGCTATGCCAACAACTGGTCATGCAGCCCATGGTCGCTAGGGTCAAGTCTATCTATTCAGGGTCTTCCTCAAGGAAATAATTCCCACAGAGGCTCATTCTAGACTTACCCAACGATCGACTAAGATCGATTTAACAACATTACGGTCAAATCCCGACCCGACATACGATTCTTATCGCTCTAATAATCCATCAAGTAAAATATCCAATGATTCAATTTCATTTCCAATTCCTTTATACCCACACGAACCCATAAGCCAAGGCTATCTATTCAAGGGTCATCGATTCCGATAGTCTAATTATAACTATAGAATCATACTATTCCGTCTGTATGACTAAGTCACACCACTATGTCATAAGCCAGCAACTATACCCCAACCAACAGTCACTTATACCAACATTATCCAACATATTTGCAATTTCTCAATCCCATTCGTTTCTCAGTCATCAAACTATCGCACGGGCATTCTTAAAATCTCATACCGCCAGGGTCGAGTAATTTATTCCATTCAATCCGACAATTCATGTATCAATTAACCATTCTCTATGCAACACAAATATTCAGGGTTACGACTTGTTACTTTTCTAGTACAATTCAATTCCTCAGCATACATGCACATATGCAACGACTATCCTTTGGTGATAAAAATGGATTAACATCTATTACACCTTAGGGTCAAGGCACAAATTTCTAATATTCCTTTGGGTCACTGACAATATTTCTAAAACTTTTAGCTCTGCAACCAACTTTGTATTAGCCACATATGATTTACATCCAACCAATCGAAGTCAATATTCAGATGTTCTAAGCCACAACATTCTCTAGCCAAATCCACTTACCCATAGCATACTAATTGTCTTACTAGTCTGAGTCATCACTTGACTAAACAATTTCTAACCAAGCCACTCGTTACAATTTCTAGAATTATCGCTACTCCGCATAATATCACCGTCAAGGGATACTCGAATCATCAAGTAACAATATATGACTCCCAGCTAAGTCTCGACACTTTCCAGTACCCACAGATAGTCTCATTGCTATCCTATGGAAAGGGTCAACATACATCTCATTCTGAGGTGGTAGAGACAATATACCACTCAAAAATGAATTCATTCCCAAACAATACCAACTCACCAGTTCCGTTGAACTCATCCATCAATTACCCCCTTCACAATTTATTTCTAACATCACATGAAATTCTCAACTTGTTACAACATACATAGCCACTTTTCTCTATTCCCATATTCTGAACATCATTCACACTATAGCATACTATGGCATCGAGTCATTGTTGGGTAATTTGTGTCCAAACCAACAATAATCATTCATTCAGGGGCATCACAATGTATATAGACTTATTGTATGGAACATCCAGTGAGTAGCCAAGAGGGTCAACGAACTTTCAGACACAAACAACATAGGATGATTACAGAACAACAATAGCACAATCACGGAAGCAATCTTTGATTTAATCGCGGAAGCAACGTTGAGTGATCGCGGAAGCAACTTTGGTTAATCATCGATGCAACTTTGATTTGAAACGAAGAAGAGGCCAAGGACGTAAAACCTGGCTCTGATACCAATTTGTCATACCCCGATTTGTAGAGTCATTTATTCACATATTTTATCTCTTGGAATCGATCGTCCTCGCTTGGACGTGATGCCGTACAAGTCTGGTATTGCACTTGTACAAGATAAAGATGGTACATAATTGATTATCTTCAAATAGGAATACATCGCAGCGGCAGAAGCAGATAAGTTGAAGTTAATGAGGACAATCTTTCTTATTGAATAGAAATACATCACTTGATTTGTAACAGCGAAAATGAGAAGATAACTTGCAGTCACATAGAGGTATATTAAAGTATTCTCTTTATTGATAATTGAAGAAGAGTACAAGACTCGTATTGAAGTACAATGCTTATAACACATCTCACTTTACATTGAAAGTCAACTGAATAATGCTATAAAGATTTCATTTGATACATTGGATTACAACTCGATATACCGACTTTGGCTTACAATTTACTGGTACAACTGATTATAATGTTCCATATATTATGTCCTTTATAAATAGAAGACATCATCTTATACAAGGAGAGCTTCTGCATGTCCAATAAATCTTCGATGCCGCGGGACCAATCAAGCCAATCTTCGTGTGCAGAATATCCCAAGCACGAGCACCTGCCCACAAAATGTGGATCAGTACATCATCTATGTACTGGCGAGCAGAATCCAACCCACTCGTCTAAACCAATATTTATATAACCATTTAAGCAGCATTTATTAGAATGATCTTTCTATTTGGAACCTAGCATCAGTTTGCGGTTCATTGGCAATATTCATTGAAAAGACATGTAAACTTGCAGTAGTATTGTTCTAGTGGAAGCAATAGTAATTGAGAGACATCATGTGTGCTCACAATTCTATTCTATAACAACAGTTTAATATGTAAGTCATATGATTGAGCAGCGTTCATATTAAGGCATCATTCTAACAGACTTGTTGTTATCATGTTAGGCATCATCGAGGCAACATTGACATTTACATCTTTAACATGTTATTGAAATTCTTATGGAAAGAAAATATTTTGGCATCGTTTCGTTTAGCATGTTAATAAGGCAAATTGAACCAACATATATTGAACATATCACATTTAAGTAATTTCTTACCGATAGCTGGCTTCTCGTTCCTACATCAAATACAGGCTAGACAATATACTTACTCTGTCTGCATAAGATATTCATTAGCGTGCATCCTGACTACATGGCCACTGGTGTTGTTAAACCATACGGACATTTGCCATATAAGACTTCAAGGTAATGCAATGACTCCAGAGAAGGTAGCTAGCCCCAAAGGATGCCTTGCAAGACCCATGCTACCAAAGCACGCCATTGTTTTCTCCTAGGCCGGATCGGTCCCCCTAACGTTTCGGGGTACCGTCCGAGAAAACATATCACCAAACTTTATGCATAAGTAGTTGTCCATGACCATGCGAATGCGTGTCCGACTCGATCTAATAAAAAATAAAGACAACAGTGCATCATCATTCATCTCATTCAAGTCATGTTCAATGACTTATTCATTTTCAACATTACCATCATTTCACTTGGTGATCTCAATGATCCCAAGTCTCATCAATTCTCATTGTTTCCAATCATTCATTTCTTGTCCATCAACTCAGACACATTGAAGCATTCCCACATTATTCATTTCTCAAGGAACATGTAGCATTTCATTTCATAGGGACAATATCATTCATTTCATTGCTTATATAAAAATAGACAACATTTTATATCTTTGCAACAGTCATATAGAGTGTACATGATTCAAGAGTCTCATTCAGTTCATTGTGTTAATAGCATAGCCAGTTCTTTCCCATGTATCAATCACACCGCATCTCATTATTCAAGTATTTCATTTGTTTTAGCAGCATTAAACATAAGGGACAATGTTATCAATTCATTCTCAGGCATCAAGTCACATTAGCAGTTCAATATTCATATGTTGTTCATTTCAATAATTCTCAGCATAAGCATCTCTACTATTCAGCAACTAAAATATGGGACATTTAGGAACAATTCATAGTAATTCAATACTCCATTTTATTAAGCATGAATGAGTAAGGAGGAGGAAGGACAGTTCCACTCACTTGCATAAAAGGGTCTTCTGTTCCGATCACACATAATTCCACTAAGCGTAGCCCCACCAGCGAGCCGCGTTCTAATACCCATTTCGTCTAGCCGGCTGAGAGATAATATATCAGTCTCAATTCTCCTGATTTCCAACCCAAGTCACGGTCCAACATTCTGATCGCATCCAACAAGCCCACCAAATGCTTCGCGTGGAGCGGGACATTATACTGTATATGTACTATATTTATGCACCCATTTGTGACAAATACAAGCAAGAATATATATTCTAAAAAAATTATTGCAATATATAATTATTAATTCTATATAGTAAAATTTATATAAATAAAATTTTATTGTTATGTATATATAAAGGCTAATTTTACATATTGTGTATACACTCATATATACACAAGTATATATAGCCTAAAAATTCCAAAAATCTAAAATGGCATTTTTAAGAAAATGTTATCCTATACTCAAAAACAAATTATCAATTTTATATATATATATATATATATATATATATATATATATATATATATATATATATATATATATATATATATATATATATATATATAACACTCATTGATAAAAATACTTATTTAACTACTAAAATAAATACAATAATTATATTTACACAATAACTATCCACATGGACATCTTTGGAAGTACTACATGACTACATTGGCTTGGATTTGGATCGGGTCAGATTCGGACTAGTTTGGTACAATCAAATTTTCTATAAAATTATAAACTTAATAAATAACTAATTAAATCATTTATAGGGGTCAAGTCATAACATTGACTGATTTTTCTAGTAAGGACACTTCATAAACTGTCATAAATTAAAGTGATTAGTGTTTCCATATAGATACTTTCATGTGAGAGAATTTATAATAATAAGCCTAGCCATGATAATAAATCTTCATGATCAATATAAAACATTATATATATAAAATATATATATATATATATATATATATATATATATGTGTGTGTGTGTGTGTGTGTGTGTGTGTGTGTGTGTGATGAACTAATATCCATAAAATGATTTAACTTCAATAATATTTCAATAAAATCTTATTAGGTTTTATCTTAAGTAAATTTTATTTTTTATTTTTTTTATTTTATACATGTATAATTTAATTATTTAAATTTATTTTGTAACACTTTTTCAAATATGAATTGGACTAGTTAATTTGTGTTAACATATTATCTAGAATCATAAAATTTGACATACAGGACAGGGTCTAAAACTTTTCTAGTACAATTTTTTTATTACAACGCCTGTAATACAAGAATGAATTCTTTGGACAAGTGTGAACTGAAGAGTGTGACGGTGGGAGACTGGTCAACGCACGACTACGGTATCCCCTTGACGATTCGACTTCAAGTACAAAGATTGTGATGCTTTGTCCTTCATAGATATAAACTTCAAAAAGTCTATTTGAGAGAAACTTCGATGTTCTTCAATGGCACGCCTACTAGAGATAAGATGACGTAGTAGACCCAAGAAAAATACTATAGAGTTCTCGTGGAGAAGGCTAAGAATGCAAGATGAGATGCACCAGGTGCCGAGGATCTAGTTGGGCATAGTATAGACGTTTTGTTTCTTGTTCTACTCCCTTAGTTTGCACAAAAAACGAGGTTACTTGTAGTCGAATAAAAGAACGGTCAAACTGTTGAATTTTCGTAGAAATGGACTAAATTTTGTACATTTGGTTCATTCATGCGGAAGATGGATTCTCGCAGAAGGTAATGCTCCGCGATGCTTGGTTCTATTCTGTCTAACGTCTGCCAGCATGACAAACGTTCACGCAAAAAAATGAGTTCTTGCTACGTGGCTGACGTTACAATTGTCTACATTAATGGTCGGCGCTATATTGATGAAGATGTCTCGAATTCTAATACTCCTCCATGATGTGCATGCGTACAACGCAATAAATATCATTATTTGAGCCACGTTGAAAGACACTTCGAGCGAAGACCCCCTTCACGCTGGAATGCAACTCCAATGTGAAAACTTTTCATGCTTGATGGCAGCTCCAGCGTGGACACTCTTCACGCTGGAATGCAGCTCCTACGTGGACGCTCTTCACGTTGGAATGTATCTTCAGCGTAGACATCATTCACGTTGGAAGACAACTCCAGTGTGGGAGCTCTTCACGCTGGAAGGCACCTCCAACGTGGATACACTTTACGCTGGAATTAGACAGCTCCAACGTGGTAGCTCTTCACGCTAGAAGCAGTTCTAGCATGGATCTTCTTGTCCGATTCTCAACGGAATTCCCGTTGGGGAGGAGGGGATCGCGTCATCTTTCGGACGCTTCGTGCCACATGTCAGACGAGATTTCGTTTGAAGACGTTGGGACCGAGACTTTTTTTTATTAACGCCAACAATACAATGTTTAAGATTGTCATTTCATACATCCATGACTACGATGTTGTACCTTGGGAATTAGTTATTAGTGGAGACATATAACAGCCATGAGTAGGAGTTTTTTTGACCAGAGACTTGTATGAATCATAAATTCTGTTGTTTACATGTTCAAAATAGTTTATCCTACTTTAAACAATCATAAAGTAGTTTCTTTAAATTTGGAAAATATTTGGTTTACAACCAAACTTTTACAACATTTTTACAACTTATACCTATTTGCTGACATGTGGGCCAGGCCACCACCTGGTTCATATGTCAGAAAATAGATGAGTAGTTGTAAAAAAGTTGTAAATATTTGGTTGTAATTGTAGCATTGCTCTTAAAATTTTGTAAGGTTAAAGTTGATTTCTCATGACATGCCAAGGACGTCCTATTTTCATATTATGCACGAATTTGACGAGCTGTACGCAATATATGTGTGTAATGTACGTACCAAACTCATCAAATTGTGTACCAAACTGTGGGCCATTATCTGCCCCGGAATAATTTGGTTTCCGATTCGACTAAAAGATTTCTTGTCTCTGTCGACTTCGTGGCAAAGCGGCATGCGTTGCTGTTTTTTGTCAAGCACAAACAGCAATATCAAAAACTAATAAAATAAAATTCTAACAATTTAAAATCGAAATTGAACTAAAATTAATCCAAATCGAAACCGAATCAAAATGATAATCGATTTAGTTAGTTTGGTTGAGCTATTTTTTATTATTGAATGGATCAAATCAAAAGTTAAAATTGTGATTAAATTATATTAAAAATATAATTTTTATAAATACATTTGTTGTATTTCAAAATTAGACTCAAAGTTAGACTAACTATTAATTATTAAAGTTAAACTTTAAAATACATATATAAAATTATTGTTTTCAAAAATATACACATTTTAATTATAAAATATGCATAAAATTGAGAATTTTTACATAATTACTTAAACCATATTCGATTTTCGGTTTTGGGTCGAAACTGAAATCCGAAAAAAAAATTAGTATTTCCACAACCGAAATTGAACTGAATTATTTTCATACCGAGCCGAATATCTTATTCGATTTGGTTCGGATCGGTTCTCGATACAAAACCGATAATGCTCACCCCTAAGCACCAATTGAGAATGACAAAAGTTGGTGTATATGATATTTTCTTGTTAAATCAGGCTATATCAATTGACAACACCATAGCTCATAGTTTTCGAAAGTCCTGAACGAATTCTCAAACGATACGTCTTTATATAGATTAAAAAAATTACACTTATTTTTATCATTCATAAACTACTTAATTTTATTTTTTTAAGCAAAAATAAAAATAAAAATAAAAATCTCGTCCGAAAAGGAGCCGTCTTTCTCTATTCTCTTACTAAGAATTCAAGATCTAGAACAAAAACCGTTAAAAAAAAACTAAGTGTCTCAATATCATTTACATATTTGAAGTTTTTTAAATGTTTTTTTATATTAAAAACTATGTATAAATTAACTTATTTTTGTGCCCCTTTATCTAGGCTGTGGAGTCGTGGTCGTAAAAGTCTTATCTAATATAAAAGTCTTAGATGTTTACTCTCTTTTTCAACTTATAAGACAACTTCATTTTTTTTTATTCTTAATTGATGAGGTGGAGGTGAAGACATTGTCAAGTGTATTTGAGATGAACTTTATGTATGCTACATTGCATGTTTTTTGGATTCATTGTTCCTAACTCTTATCATTTTTATAAATGGAAGAAATAATACGTCATGGTGGCTCGATCCACTGATCTTCTGCAATCTAGCTAGGATCTTATGTCTCTTTTCGATAACCACAAGAGTCATTCGAATTGGGATTTCATCCATTCAATCTAACCATCTAGTGATGTTTCTTACTTTATGCTTGAGAACACCATTGATTAGCTGGCTAGATTATAGACATCTATGATCATATAGTTTTAAAACAAGTAGTGGGTCGATCATACGTTTTCGTTTAGAAAGTTAATGATTATGTTTCTAGATGTCATAAATTGACAAGCGACAATGACTTCTTATAATTAGAAGTTGGGGTTAGTAATTGTTTAAAGACTATCACAATCTTAGGTTAATCTAGTGACTGTGAGTACAACCATGAACCATCATGGGGTAGCCATTGACATGTATGGCTAATCCTAGCCGTTTTGGGATCCATTTATAATCCGTAAAACTAACAAATAAAGACCTAGTATGCATTAGGCATTTTAGAATGGGAGACCCTTTTTTTTTTTGTAAAGTCTCTCCATATATAAAAAAAAATTAATCAATAAAATTTCTATCTAAGACTTCATCCTAGATAAAGAAATATTTAAAATAAAAGAGCCCTATGAGAGACTAAATAGTTTTTTTTATGCCGGTTCTACAATATTTTTTAGAGTTGAATTTCTATATAAATAAATATAGTTGACACATAGAGGTATTCTTGACACGTAGGATAAGAATAAATATAGTATAAAATTTTATAGGGAATAATATTTTTTTCATTAAATTAGATCTGATGAAACACTTTTGTCAAAATATTTAGGAGAAACATTCAACTAACCAAAATGAATAAATAATAATAGATTTATTTGCAACTTGATACCCTCAACTATTTTTTTTTTCAATTTGATATCCTAAACTTTTTTACTCAACAACAACTTGATACCTTAACAAAATTTGCCAAAAATATCTCTCCTCTCTCTCTCTCTCTCTCTCTCTCTCTTTCTCTCTCCCACTGGTTGCCCCCTCCCCCCTCCCTTCCGTCGCCCATATTCCCCCTCCGATCGTCTCCTCCACACTCTCCTCCTCCCGCTGCCTGGCGCGCCCTCCTCCATCCTTTCACCGTTGATGTTAACATAGCCTACCCCCCCAACTCCTGTCGCGGGCTGTCACGCCCCGCTTCCGTAGGAGCGATCGTCCTCGCTAAGGCGTGATGTCGCACGAGCCTATATTGCGCTCGTACAAGGCAGTTTCATAACGGCCGATTACATCGGCGGCGACGGCATCGTCGCACAGAAGTCCCAAGCAGAAATATTGAACATTGCAGCAAAAATTTAAAGGCAAACACAAGTTATTCAAAAGAACTCTTTTATTGATATCGAACACAAGATTACATTTGTGGGTGCAAGGCCAAATTACAAGTCTCTCGTGCTCACTTTTATCTCATTTTACAATTCACTCTGCTCTCTCTCATCTCTCGATACAATACTTGAATCCAGCGGAAGCTTCGGAATACGATGTCCATTTATTATGTCCTGTATAAGTCTTGACTTCACGCAGCCCCACGCTTCGAATCGCCAAGGAACTCCGTGCCTCGACGCCTCCAAGCGAGCTCCGCGCCACGAGCTTCTACCTGTGCCTGCACGTGAAACACTGTGTGGGTGTCAATACTCAACTGTACTGGTGGAGTGAGCTCCTCGCCCACCCATACAAAACCAACCCGTTCATTTACTTTGTGCATTACAGGTCCCTTTACGATTGTCTTTCTAGTCTTGCCTTAGGATCAGTTTTAAGACTTGACGTCTAACCAACTCGTTATGCGACGACATAGTCGTGCTATCATGTTATAACATGTATTTCGATCGAGACAGTGCCTCATCGCTTATGTACTTGACCAAACTTCAAGGCAGGACGGCAAGGTCGTGTCGTGACTGTAACTTGATCTCGTGCCAATGACATCAAGGGGACGACTCGTGCTGGTCGTGCAGATAGACTTTGCCTAGACTTGTTCGTGCTTCGAGATGAGGTCGTGCCTAACGACTCCCTGACTTAGACAAGTTTCACCTTACGGTCCTTTCGACTTAAGGTGATGGCACTCGACTTAACTTATACAAATCTAGGCCAACAATGCCGATAAGCGAATGCCAATATTGATACGCGAAAGCCAATACTTGATACGCGAAAGCCTTGCTTAGTGCCGAAGCACGTGTCTTGCTGACATAAGCTATAACTCATTCCTTCCGTACTGATACAAGGCTAGCACTAACGGGATTACATCTTGCTGACTTGATACATGTCGTGCTAGACTGTCTCATGATTCGACCGACGCCGTGCTAGTACTTGACGCTATCCAAAGGCAAACATGCGGATTGTCGCTCTTGCCGACACAACTATATGAGTGGTCACTAGCAATGTCAAGCTATCTTGGACTCGGCTCGAGATCTCGGCTCGTCCCTCCGCGGTAGTGTGAAACCCATTATTTTTGTAGCCATTTATTTAAATAGAATTTCTTGTGTTATTAATTAACGTTTTCAAAATTATTATTATTAAATATTATTATTAATTATTTTTGGGTGAAAAAGGATTTTTGAAAATTATAACAACAAGGATTTTTGTTTTCGGACCCAGGCCCGAGCCCATTCTTTATTCTATTTTCTCAATCCTGATCCTTGACCCGGTACCTATTAATAATAAAAAAAAAGAAATAATAAAATAAAATTTATTTAGGCTGGTCCCGAAGGACCAGCAACTTTCCCACTACTTGGTAAACTGCTACCCATTCTTTTTCCCCCTTTCTCTCCTGTCCACTTGTCTCCCCAACGTAAACACCCACTCTCTATAATAACCCCCCACACTTCCCACGATCTCATCATCTTCACAGAAGAAAGGACTCAACACTCTCACCATTTCACTCATATCTCTCTCTCTTTCCCTCAGAAAAACACAAAATCTCACCTCTCTCTCAACTATTCCTCACTCCCTCTCTCTGAGTTCTCATCTCCTCTGGAGAACCAGCCCTAACCCTAACCCCCAATTTTTTCCCTCGGCCAACCTCTCCCGAGGCCTCCCCCGCGCCAATTTTCTTTCCGGCCACTCGAGTTCGTCTCGCCCGCGCCACCCGCGCGTGATTCCCGCGGTCCGCCCTTCCGGCGCGCCACCCTCGAGCTCGGCGCCGCGTCCCCGCGCGCAGCCTTCTCCCCGCCGTCCAGATCAGCGGCCTCCTCTCCCCGCGCCATTCTCCGGCACGCCCCTCTTCCGCGGGTCCAGCGCTTCGCGGCGCACCCTGCTGTCCAGATCCGCGATCCCGTGCACCCGATCCAGCGTTGTCCGAACGTTGTTTCGGCTCTCCCCAAGTTCTTCCTGCAGCTCCCGGCCAACGGAAATTTGGTAATCTCTGTTAATCACAGTAGTTCGTCCCTCCCGTAGAGTCTATGATGATAATCGGTCCCCGGTTTCCCTTTGGAAAATCCGGTTAGCTACGTAGTAGATTCGGTTAGCTACGTTAGCTTTTGGTGTGGTTGGTTTGCGAGATTTTTGTGATGTGGTTGCTGAGATTTTTATGTTGTTGTTTGATTGCGGAAATCCCGGGTATTTCGGAAAGGTTCTGGTGGTTGGAAATTATTCGGTGATTATATTTTCGGGATTATTATTTTGGTTGGAAATTATTCGGTGATTATATTTTCGGGATTATTATTCTGGTTGGAACAATTGCAGGTTTCGTGGCGCATTTCCCAGTTTTGGGTTGTCCCGAAATAGAGGAAATGCTGCCCAAATTTTTACGAAACTTTATTTATTTTGATTTCAAATCGGTTTTCGGAAAATGAATTTTAAAACTGATTTTCGGACGACGACCGTACCGGTCTGTGGGCCATAGCGAAATGCAAACGCACCGGTCCGACCGGGCGTTGAGGTATTAGCTAGACTTGATGATGGACCGAGTCTGAGACTCCAACTTTATTTTAAATTATTTTATTTAATGTTTAAGCTATTTATTATAGTTATTTATTTACTGCATTTTATTTGGTAATTAAATCATTTTCTCTTATTTGATGTAAAAAGAATTGTACAGGGCATAAGCCCATAACTCTAGGATGATTAGTTGTGCTCATGTATTGTTTAGCGTAGGTTTTACTTTATTCTCTGGGTGGATGTTGATCTTGGGTGGTATTTTGATTAGACGTATAATCGTAGTTAGAACGTAATCATTTTGTAATTAATTAAGAATTAAGTAAATGGATAAAATATTAGTAGATAACTAGTTCATGATTTATCACTATAAGAAACTATATTTTTATAAATATATTACAAAAACACAAAGTTTTCCAAAGTTAATCGGTTCTCGTTATTATTTCCAAATAATCAATTAATCGGTTTAATCAACGCACGTAGTTGGTGACGTAAACGATAGCTGTAGCTTAATAACAACTAAAACCTGACTAGGACTTGCTACTAGAGATTGCAACTAGCACACTTAGCCTGGTTATACAACGGATCTAAGTCGAGTTCTCAACTGTAGGAACTCGAAGATACACCTGACGTTCCTCCTCGGTATCAACCGTCTTTCCAGTCATTTAAAACAAGGCAAGTTTCGAACTGTGTATTCCTGTATTTTATTTAGTAAAGTTAAGCTGCATGTTAAACCACACTGCTGGCATGGAACTCTATCTTAGGGTTCAACTACCGACTGAAACTGTTACTGAATCTGGGACTGGGGGAATAGTGTAGACGTTTATGACCAAAGCCCCTACTGAACTGACTGTGTTAGCTTACCCCTCTCACACACGGGGATAAGCCATATCGTATCGCTAGGATACTACTGATCAACCCAAGCCGGTCATAGACGTTTGCATATTCAAAACACACAGAACTGTTTTAAACTGCTGAAAATTATTATTTCAAACTGTTTACCCTGCACTTTCCAATTACTATTTAAATTATGAGATGCATATTTCGTTCTTGCTCCCTCCTGACTGGAGACAACATTTTAGGTAACACTGAGGAAGACGAGCTATACTATAATAGCTATTATGACCCGGTTCTCTATCCTGCGACGGTACCGGAGTCGTCTTTGGAGGACGCTGATCCTGGGACTGCTGAACCTGATGCTTAGATAGTTTCCCTTTCTGCATTTTCTTTTATTTGGAGTTTATAGTTTTATTTCTGCATTTCCCTTCCAGTTGTATTTCTGAATTTTTATTAAACAAAGTTTTAATTCCGAATAGAACAGTTGTGACAAATGTAATTATGTTGTTGTGAATACCTGCAATGGAACAGCTTACTGCCGCCGTCTCACCACGGTGCAGGCTGGGCATGGTCCGGTTCGACCCATTAACTTGGGATCGGGTCGTGACAGGTAGCTAGCCCGGAGGCGCTTTGTATCTCCCATGCGGTTATCCAGCATCCTACCGTGAGCCGCCTCGCTTTCTCCGGGCCGAATGATCCCGGCGCCCCGGCAATCATTCGAGAAGACTACACCTTATAGACAAGTTATCCAATGACCATGCAAGTCTCGACTCGATCTATCCAGTCCTTCCTTAACATGACCATGTTTTCCCTCTTTCTATTGAGACTCCCAAGCCGCGGGACCGATCTCGTGTGTTTCCTTTCAAGACATAGCAAGACTCCCAAGCCGCGGGACCGATCTCGTGTGCGGGACTTATCAAGACTAAGCGAGACTCCCAAGCTGCGGGACCGATCTCGTGTGCGGGACTTATCAAGACTTAGCGAGACTCCCAAGTAGCGGGACCGATCTCGACGACAACCAGCCACGGGGACTTCCTTTGACCGTGGCATGCTTTTCACTAAATCCACTGTAGCTCGTGCCTTAGACAGACCTGGTTCTATAGGCGACGCTATCGCTCAAGTCATATATATAGTTTATACGACGAGCCTTGTTCTCGAGGGACTACGCGACTTGACAACCGCAAATAGAGCGGGACAGTGCTAGAAATGGCTTCGATAGCCCAACACAACTCTTGTCTAACTTATTCGGACAACGACTCGACGAGTAAAGGCTACGCCGAGCTTCGCATCGAGGGAACGTGCCGTGCACGCGTTCGACTTGAACAACCAAGTTCTCGGGTGCCTAGACTTAAGCCAAAAGCCGTGCAAGACGACTTATCTTGCGGGACGTGCGAAGGCTATGCCAAGCCTTGCGGGACAGTACAGTGCATGCTTTACCAAGCATTCACGCAGGCGACGTCTATGACTTAGGCTATTTCAAGTGTCGGGACAACTTAGCAACTTAAGCCAACTTTCTTCTCCCAAGCCACGGGATCGAAGGATCGATTGTCATTTGAAAGCACGCTGAGCCGACTTCTATGAAGACCGTGGGACCATTTTCCATGTTCTAAGACATTCCGACGGGTCGGGATTATTCCCTTAGCTATGTGCGTTCGTAGCTTTTATATTAGCCTACTTGTGCAAGTTGAAAACAAGCGAGTTATTAAGTGAAGGCTAAGATGAGGCAAGTTCACCGAAACTACCCCACCTGAGCGAGGAGTCGCCTCGACCGAGCGAGCCTTCGAGCAGCCGTTGTAAGGCTAAGTCCGAACGCCGTCGGCGTTTCAATTCCTCCGATTGACTTTGCGGGACGGGACACTACACGGGCTGCCGTGCCGCCACTAGGGATGAGCATTATTCGATTTTGGACCAAAAATAGAACCGAACCGAGATTCGATTCGGTTTGGAAAAAAAATTAGATTCGGTTTCGGTCTTAAAAATACTAAAAAAAATTATACAGTTTCGATTTCGGTCCAAAACCGAAAATCGAATAAGACTTGTGCAATTAACAACTAGTCTAACGTTGGACGCAAATACAACAAATGTGTATATATTATAATTTTTAATATAATTTAACCACGATTTCAACTTTGGATCATATCCATTATACAATAGAAATAGTCTATCCGAACAAACCAAATAAACTGAAGCATTATTCAGTTTCGGTTCTGGCTAATTTTGGTTTTATTTCGGTTTTGGATTTTTACAAGTTCGGTTTATTCTATTTTGACTATTTCGGTTCGGTTGAAATCGAATGGTTGTAGCCGCCGCCATCGCCACCGGAGGAGAGGGGGGGAGGGGGGAGGGGGAGGAGGGAGATAGGAGGGCAGGGGTATTTTTGATTTTTTTTTAGGATATGAAGTTTAAAATATTAAATAGTTTTTTGTTTGCGATAAAAAAAGTATTCAATAATTGATGGTATCAAGTTGTAGAGTAAACATGTTTAGGACATCAAGTTGAAAAACAATAATAGTTGAAGGTATTAAGTTACAAATAAGTCATAATAATAATAACACATACAAATTACATGTGTATGATATTTTATAGCTAACCAAATATCCTATTAATTGTTTCTTAATTAATTTTTCGTCTTTATTAAAAATAGTTAGCACAATAAATAAATAAATAAATAACAATACAGAAAAATTCTTATAAGGTGCCGAAGTTTGGAGAAATTGGAGAGTAACAGCTTTGCAAAAATTCAAAGGAGGAGACTATTCCGCCAGACGGTCTGACGGAATTTGAGGGAGGGGGGGGGGGGGTGGTTCGGGAACGGTGGATGGGTGGGGCACGGGTTGGCGCATGGAAAAATAGCCTAATTAATTTATTTATTTTTCTTTCTGAACATTGTTCATCCCCGAACAATGGAATACCCCCAAACCACCCCCCCTCCCCCACACCCCGCTCAAATTTTGACAGACCGCCAAACCGTCTGGCGGAATAGTCTCCTACTTTGAATTTTTTCAAACCTGTTACTCTCTCTACAATTTCTCCATAGTTCGGCACCATGTAGGAAATTTTCTTAGAACAATAAGGTAAATTATAAGGGCACAGCACATTTTGATCAGGGCTGTCCAAGTATTAGTTTTTCATTATTTACAAGTTTGTCACTGAAAAAAATTACTCAGGACTATCCAAGTGGTAGGTATAAAAGATAAGTGTTATAATTTTTGTTTTCTTCCTCACTCTCCATTCCTCACAAGAACAAGAAGAACAAGAAGAACAAGAAGAAGAAAAAAAAAACAAGAACATCAGTTTTTGCAAACCTAGTTTATTTTGATTTTTTGCTCTCTTCTAATTTCTCAGATCTCTTTCTCCAAACCCTACTTTATTTTTCTTCTTCTTGTTTGGGCATTATGGATGAAACCCTAGTTGTAGAAAAAATTGGGTTATCAAATCTATCAAATCTATTAATCTATTAGTCTATTAACCAAATTTTCTTTATTAATAGAAGAATTATGCATGAAATCCTAGTTGTAGAAGAAAATTATGGAAGAAATTCTAGTTGTAGAATAATTGGGTTCATATCAGGACTACCACAATTTCTAACAGTCCTAGAAGTATTGAGGCCTGCCAGAAATTGTGGCAGTCTTGAAATAGACTCGATGTACAACAGGACTGCCACAATTGCTGGCAGTCCTAGAAGTAATGAGGACTGTCAGGAAATGTGGCAGTCTTGAAATAGACTCGATGTACAACAGGACTGCCACAATTTCTGGCAGTCCTAAAGTCGACATTCCCGAACGAAAAATATATGTTGGGGTTTATTTTAATCTTGATAATAGAGTGAAATATGTATTTTAGGATTTATTTCCATACATTCTTTGTGAGGAAAGAAGTATTTAACCTTTATTTTCATACATTTTAGGGTTTATTTAATTTTTTTTGGTGCCATCGAAATTGGAAAAGAGAAGGAAACTAGGGATTTGATGGAGATGGTGATGATGGAAATGGTGGAGAAGAAGAAGATGATGATGAGAAAAAACTAGGGTTTTGATGGAGATGTGAGAATGGAAATGGTGGAGAAGAAGAAGATGGATAGAAGAAGAAGAAGAAGAAGAAGAAGAAGAAGAAGAAGAAAGCTAGGGTTTGTGAAGAGAGAGAGTGCAATTTAGAAATGAGAGTGATTTTTTGGATTTTGGGGGCTGTGGGCTTTGGACAGCCCCATGAGTGAAATATTTTGATAGCCCTAGTAAAAGTTCCTCCCAACCTGGCTAGTCCTAATCCTGGCTAGCCCCGATCAAAAAGATATGTGTCCTTATAATTAGCCAACAACAATGATGAAGCAATTTTTACAAGACAACCTAACCTCTATAGCCTTTAGGTAAAAAAAAAAAAAAAAAAAAACCAGCCTAACCTTTAGGGTTTTTTTTTTTTTAAAGAAAAACATATATATTTTTGATAAGCTACGGAAGTCGTTAGAGGAGTGTTCACCTAAATTAATGTGACCGTTAAGTTGGTAGGAACCTTTAATCGTTCCCAAGCCGGAGGACCGGACATGATTGAGTGTGTATGTAACCACACACACAAAAAGAGAAATTTAATTTGACTCGTCTTTTTTTCCTCTGCAGAAAAGAAGGCAGCTTTCTACGTGAGGGAAAGATTTTGGGAGACGGGTTCAAATTGGGGAATGTGAGTCAGTCACGTCTGTCAGGTTCAAATTAAAGCTGCTAACATAGAACAAATGCAATAAAATTAAAAAAGAAAGCAGAATATTTTAACAAATACCTCCATTTAAAATATTAAAACTAGAATATATTTTTAATTTTTTTAAAAAAATTAGTAAGTGTCCTCATTCTATCGTATCGAACAAATAATATTTTAAGATATATTTTTACTATGCAATCCAAATTTTGGCTGATTTATCAAAAAAATAGAAATATTTGTTAATTTTCTAAAAAAAAAGAAGATATATACTAATTTTAATATTTTGAATTATGCATTTGCCAAAATATTCCATTTAAGAAAGACAGACCAATTTGACGGTGGTATGCTGGTCCCCTTGCCTCCAAGTTTCGATGGGTGTCATAATCAATGTTGGTACTTGATGAATTTTGAAGACAAATTTATATGTTTAATTTTCCTTTGGGTTATTTATTAAGAGTGTCTTATATAATATTTGATATTATGAATTGAATCTCGAAAATATTCATCATTATAATTTGTGTCTCATATTTACTGTTTACTAACAAATCTATTACCAATTTGGAGATCTATGTAGATCCAAATTCTAATATTAGACATTATGAAAGTCCATATCATAATATTAAATATTATATGAGATCCTGTTACTAAATAATCTTTTTTTTTTCCTTTCGAATGATACAATCCAAACGAATGTTCTATATATTGTTACATCTAATTTTTTTTTTTTTTTACAAATATCAACTACCTATATATAAATATTTCGAGATAGGCTAAGATAATAACTATATACAAAATATATTGAGATAGACTACGATAACAACTACATTGAATTTATTTGGATGAAGAAAAAGCTTTTAACCAAGTTAATGTTATCATATCTCTATACTCGCCCTTAAAATGTGGTGGAGATATCTACCACACCCAACATGCTCGTAAGATGCTGAAAAGTGTCACCTCCAAGAGGTTTGGTGAAGAGATCGACAAGCTGATTACATGAGCATATATGGCAAGAAAAAAAGAAGTAATTTGGACTGAATTTTTTGGGGACAAAATCACAATTTAGCTCAATATGTTTAGTCCGCTATGTAAATTTGGATTCTCTGTAATGTAAATTGTACCCTTATTAAAAGACTGACATCGATTGCAGATGAGATACACCAAGATCAGAGAGAATATATTTTAGCCATTGTAATTACTTGACATGAAAGAGCAGCGCGAGCACGATACCCAGCTTCTGTAGAAGAATGAGAGACGGTAGGTTATTTCTTAGATTTTCAAACTATTGGACCAAAACCCAACATTGTGTGGAATACCTCCCACTGAGAATCGATCTTCTAACCGTTCGGACCGCATTCCTTACCACTATCAGTATTACCAATAGGCTACGACGGCATTATATATATATATATATTTGAAGAAATGGGTACTTGTGGCAAACTCATCTCCATTGAGGTTCGAACTCCCGACCACTTGGGTCGCATGCATCTCTTTTAACCACTAGGCTATATATATATATATATATATATATATATATATATATATATATATATATATATATATATTTGAAGAAATGGGTACTTGTGGCAAATTTATCTCCATTGGGACTCGAACTTCCGACCACTTGGGTCGCATGCATCTTTTTTAACCACTAGGCTAGAGATCATTTGCATATATATATATATATATGGTCGGAAGTTCGAGTCCCAATGGAGATGAATTTGCCACAAGTACCCATTTCTTCAAATATATATATATATATATATATATATATATATATATTAAAAAAAAAAAAATATATATATATATATATATATATATATATATATATATATATACTCTCATTGACTTTGGGTACGATGGTCTCTCTTTCCGCTGGAAAATAATTTCATAAAGTAGTGAAGAACAACCAGAAGGTCAACTTTCTATGCCGTCTTTAGTCCATGTTCAAAGCAAAGGTGGCTGAAGCAGAATAGCGCGCTTTAGTCTATTTTCGGAATCACCTGGACTTGGACCTGGGAGAAACTACGAAATTTTTTTTTGCATCGATTATTAGTTTTTGTGTTGATTAAAAAACATACAAAAAAAAAAAAAAAAATTCCCGTCCTTGAAGCAACCAATTTGGACCAGTCTGCAGAGCAGTCAGGCAAGTTCCAATTGACAAAGACATGGCTTTTATTGACCCCAACTTCATCCAGAAGTAACATCGCACTCAGCGAACATGTCCGATTTGCCTAATCGAGAGCCTCCTGTCACCACGGACGCCAACACCATGTGATGCCCAGTTCCCTAGCACTTCTTTTAATACTAAAGTGGGAACGTGATTAGTTATTGTTAGGCCATAAATATAGGGAGCAAATATGCTCTTCCACTTGTTTCTGTCCAATTTTTTTTTATTTTATTATTACATGTGGATTATAGGAATAGATATGTAGATAGTGTTCCATATATAACAGAAAATAGACAGAATTGGACAAAAATAAATGGAACAACAAATCTGTTCCCATAATTAGAGCATGATGCGTATGAGATATGACCTCCACGAAGACCTTTTAACTTCATCATCCATATTTGAAAGACACAGATCCACTGAATGGTCCTTAAAATGTGTGTTGTGGGCCAATTAGTTGATTGGGGTTGCCCTATAGAAGGCTTCTTGGAGTCCAAAATTTAGTGCATTTTTAATACAGTTCAATTTTCAAAATATGTTTTGATACCTTACACTTTGTCTTCCGTAAGAGCGAGGCGGATGAGTTTCAATGTTTGGATACATAACCTTTCGTCTTTCACAAGTGATATATAATCCATTTTTTTTTTTCCTTTCTCATGTTCTCTAGGGTCTGACGTTGTTCCCACACGCTGAGCACTCGCACGTTGGGGACACCCAGATCTGCAGCCGCCTTGTTGTCCTCGGCCGCAGCACCCCCCCCCCCCCCTCCCCCCCAACCAAGAAAAAAAAAAATCCAATTCTTTAAAATCAGACTTCAATATGAAGCCAAGTCATGTGGCCAGATGTAGCAAACAGAGCATCCTTGGTGCCCCGATCCAGCAACTTCGAGGTCGTAGTCGCGTTTTTTGGACCCCCATATCTGGAATTGACGACCTCTCCTCCGGTGTCATCACTTGGATGAGCCACCCAGAGCTGCCTCGAGTCATTGACGACTCCGATCTCTTCTCTCGATCCATTCCTCCACCTCAAGAAAGACAATGCCGGTGTCTGCGCTCAGAACAGTCACCACACGGCCGCTGTCGACGAGGCTTTGCGGCTGGCGACGAGTCGTGGATGGAGACGAGGCTTTGCAGCTTGGCAACGAGGCGTCCTGGATGGAGACGGAGGGATCGACGGAGGAGGAGGTCACCACGCAACCGTCGTCAACAAACCAGAGGATAGAGCATGTGTCGACGCCTTCCAGCACCACTTTCAACTGCGTCGACGCCTTCCAGCACCACTTTCAACCGACTTCCCTCACATTTTTTATGCATGTGAAGAGTGTAAAAAACAATAATTGGATTTTTATCAAAAATATCACACTTGCATCGCAGTTGCAGTCCTCGACCAAACGCTGAAACTAGGAGTTTCAGACCTCTGATACTAGAAACGGAATATATTTAATTTGCCTAATCCAAGGCTTCAAGCAACATGAATGTAGGATGATTGAGGGAAGCACTATTGATAGAGAAACTCAGAACCGACGAGAATCCGAAGCGTCAACCGACGTCATGTTGTCGGCCCTCCATTGGTTGGTTAGTTTCCATCAAATGTCAGCACCTTCCGCTAATATCAGTCACACAGATTCGACCAACGAGAAGCCGACACATGATATACTACTTCTCCAATTCCCGTCAGCCTGTGTAGAACCACTGTTGTTGATAAGCCACCAGCACATAGAAAAATGACATCCAGTCCGGTAGGACCCTCCTTCTTTTATAGTCCCAAACTGTACAATAGGGCTGTGCGTTAGTCCCTTATATAAACAAAAAATTTACTGTACCGAAATAAATTTTATAAATTACTACAAACGAAACATATCGTCAACTGAGATAGCGAAAAAACGAAAGCCGAGAAATTTTTTTTTTATTTCTGCCAACTACGTTGGCGGAATTTGGACATTTGGGCGGCCCCCATAGGTTTATTTTGCTGGTTTGTTTTAAATTTTGTTGGTTTGTTTTAAATTTTGTTTGGTTTTAGTTGATTTTTTTTATTTGGTATAATTTTGTTTGTAATGGTTATAGTTTTTAGACAGCTAACTATTGGTTTGATTTGATTTGCAGCGGTTATAATTTTATAAGGTTTGATTTGATTTGTAACGGTTATATTTACAACATATACTTACTTTTTCAACGGCTACTTGTATGCAATACTCTATACAAAAATTAATCTTAATCTTGTACACACCACTTCCTCTCTGATTTTCTAAGTTTTCTCATTCTCTTCTCACTTTCCACACATGAATCAAATCAAACCAATAGCTAGCTGTTGAAAAACTATAACCATTACAAACCAAATAAAAAAAATCAACTAAAACCAAACAAAATTTAAAACAAACCAACAAAATTTAAAACAAACCAAGACAACATACCAACCCATATGGGGCCCGCCAAATGTCAAAATTCAGCCCAACTTAGTTGGCAAAATTTTAGCAAATCGGTTGATGGAAATTCTTCTTATTTTTTTCGCTGGCTTTTGTTTTTCCGCCATCTCAGTTGACGGCAAGTTTCGTTGCTATTGTTTTGAACTTGTTTCGTTCGTAATAATTTATATAAAATTTATTTCGGTACAGTAAATTTTCTGTTATATAAATTATATTTCGATTAAAACTGATAAATAGTTTAATTCACTCAAGATAAAACATTAACATATTTTTTTTTCGGTAGGGACTTGAGAAGTGAAAACACAAAGGAATTTTATATATAATAACATTAAGAAATACCATTCAATGAGTTTATATATATATATATATATATATATATATATATATATATATATATATATATATATATATATATATATATATATATTCCAATTTTTAGATCACAACATGTTAATCCATGTGTATATCCAACCTGTTAACTCATGTATATATCTAAATAGTTATAACAAGGACATATCTAAGCCATTCAACCCTTAATTGTATATAAGAAACTACAAAATTCATATTCCTAAAAATATATAAATTAATAAAATACATTTAAGAGTCAACTAAATAAAGAGTGAATCACAAATCATAAACGATATGTATAATTTTGCTGAACGAAACCGAACCAACCACTTCGGCCTGTTAACAAAAATTTAGGTTAATATTGAACAATCCTATTCTACAAAACTTAGCAATCTACAAAAGTGTCAAGAATTAGTCTAACATTAATATCTGAAAATTGTTTTAGGAGTGGATTCAAAAAGAACCGCAGGTGGAAAGCATTATGAAAGCACGACCGTGTGCACATACCACAACATTCTGTGCCTTAGAGCATCTACAACCCTATTATCTTGTAATCAGTGACGGATCCAGAATTATAATTCACTGGGCACAATCACAAGGGGATCTGGGACAATGCACCTAATTTTTTTTTTTTTTGACAAAATAATATTATAATATATTAAATAGTACTATTTTTACATAATAAAATATTATATTTTATAATTGTTCTCTACGAATTTTTATACTTTGAAATTGTTTAACTACAATATCATTTGTAATACTACTTATAAGCAACTCCTTTTCTATGAAGTATATTTTTTTAAAAAAATACTAAGCGTTTGTAAATATTTAGCATTTGTTATATTCCAAAGTATGCTTCTAATTAATTTGTAAGTGAATTAGAAAGAATTCGGGTATTTGTCATATGTCCAGATAATTACTCTAATTTAGCATACTTTAGAAGCATTTAAAGTATACAATAATATGTATTCTTCTATGAATTTCTTCTACATTTAAATCCCAACCAATTATTTGGAATGGACATATAACAAATACTAAAATTTAGAAGATCCTTCATAAAAAAAATTGGAAGGAAAAAAATCTGTGGATCCGTCATTGCTTGTAATGTGTTATGATTTGGCATGAGCTTGAAAATATCTTTTCTAGGTGGCAAGACTATACTCAAGAAAAACAATGAAGCAAAAAGGTCTTCTCCCATGCAAATGCCTTAAGATGCTTACTTTTTCCAGAAAATTTCAAACAACGCATTATAGTTTCCTTCAATTATAAATAAAGCACTAAGTTTAGTGAAATAGCACTTCAAGCATCCGGCCGGACTTTAAATGTTCGGATGCTTACATCGTCTCCCTCCCAAATTTTAATCTCTCATTTAATCCTTAACTCTCATAACTCTCATTTAATCTGCGGACTTAATTTCTGAGGAAGGGAACCGAACTTTTGAAGTCTGAATGCTGACGTCAGCACATTTGATGAAAATCGAACTTTAAATGTCCGGATGCTGACGTCACTTTTTTTTTAAAGCTTGTTGTTTGTGTACAGCCTCTTGCAGTTCCATGTCATCAGACCACCATTGTTCCAGCCCATGAGCTTCCAGGAACTTTTGCTGCCCCTTCGACATCACAAATAGCTTCGCCTTCACCCCCGCCACTTGGCTTCCACCCCCACCCGTGCCGGCTGCAGCAACCGCCACAGTCCCAACAGTATCGTTGTAGTAGCAGCAGATATAGTCGTTGCTGTTCACACAAAGATGCGGACCCCATTTCTTCATCTCCGTAGTAGACCACCACCACAGTCTCTTCCCTCCATCCTGACCCTCCTTCTGAGGTCAGCACATTTGCTGAAAAACGAACTTTAAAAAAAAAAATCGGATTTCAAAAGTCTGGCTCTCTCCAAAAGGAGGTGACATGCATCCGGATTTTAAAAGTCCGGTCGAAATTAGCTTTTAATTAATTTCAGAATTAATCCAAAGATTAAATGGGGAGAGCGATTGCGTTGGATGATGAACTTCTAAAGTTCTGTTGGGTGCTTGGGATGAAAAATTCCAAAACGTGCGTTATGTAAAATTTAACTAAACTATAATGTTGTTCTTGCAATTTTCTGTACTTTTTCTTGAACTTCCAAAACTTCTTCTCATCTTCTTCCTTTTTTAAAATATTTTTATTCATAATCAATTATGTGGAGGTGAAGACATTGTTAAATATATTGTCAAGGACTAGACATCCAACTTCACAATATCTTCTATAACTTTTGTCACATCAGTTTCACAATTTACTCGACAATTGTATTGGAAAAAAAAATTTAATAAAAATTTGTCATTCCTACATAGCAGTAATTTTTTTTCAAAATGACAATAAGGTTGGAGATGCTTAGAGGTGAGCCAACAACACCCCTCGCCCCAGTTGTCCAGCACTAAACTCTGTGGTCTCAAAAGCATTGCTCTCGAGAGAGATGGGGGTAGGCATTGGAAGTCGTTACAATTTTGTCCACTTATAATTGTATAACTGGTCGCCGGAGATCAATCCGGACAAGCATTGGGTCGAGTTAACCTAAGTGGCCCAAGTTCAATTCCATATGGACATAGAATTTTATAAAAAAATATTCATTTACAATCGGTTTTTGAAAAAAACAGTAGGTCAAACAATGATCCGGCCGAAAAAGCTACCAGTTCACGAGTCGACCGTGTACCGGTTGAACCGGCAAGTCCGGTCCGGTTTTCAAAATATTGGTGAAGTCAGGTGAGTAGGTAGGTGGGTAGCTTTAAACATCCCCAAAGTCTCCTATCCCAAAGGAAGCTCTACTCTGCCTGCAGCAGCCCTTGACCGCAAGAACAAATTTGCATGGCTAGGCCCTCCGAAAGTACACAAAGAAGTTAGTTATGACTTCTTGCGTTTCTTCTTCCTCCAGTCCAATGTGTAAGAAGAAGGCTTACTTACTCTAGAGAGATGGATAGGAGCCACCAGCAAAAATTCAGGTCTTCACGTTCACCAGCACAACAGAAATGACTTCTCTACTGGAGACTTACAGAGTACTCTGATCCAGTTAAGGCTGCGAACGAACATAGCAGATTGTGAGTTCAACTGGAATCCATTTCCTTAACGAACCTGAACTTCAATGTGAAAGTAAAGTAGATTGTTGTAAAATCAAAGATGTGTAAATGACGAAGGAACTTCTTTTGCCCAAGAAGCCAAGTTAAGACAACATAATATGCAGACAGGTCGGCAGTGGAAGCCAAAAAAGGACCAATATATCCCAGCAATATAAAGCCAAGGCACATGACTGAACATAGGCACCTGTGAATATTGAGTGGGTGGTCATTTCAACCCATAGATCTTGAGGTGGCAGCCTTCAAGATTTATGGGTTCTACCGACAACTGGACGGGCTGCTTTCCAGAAGAGAACTTGTTGGATGTACAGTTTTACACAAATACAAGTAACTAGAATAATCAAATTCAAGGGACTGTACAAACCACGCTGCTACGTTGCCCGCCCCCAGGGGGTGACCGCACCGGGCCCACCCCGGGCCGGGGGCCAATGGCAGCACGCCACATGGGCGGGGGCCAGCATGGTCACCCTCTAGGGGCAGGCAAAATATCATTTCCTACAAACGGTTGGAATTTGGCTCGCATTCACTACGGAGTGCGACGCTATCCGAAAAAATCGAAAAATTCTGAGAGGAGTTGATACGGGCTGTTTTCAGCCAAACCAGTTTATCTGACGGTATATGATGCTCAATGAAGGCCTATTTAAGGCTCTAATAGAAGCCCTAGGGCTGTGGCTTGAAGGGCTAGAAGATCTTGACGTGCTTGGGAGAGTTCTTGATAGGAATTTTCTAGGGTTTCTAGAAGCCATTAAACGAGTCTTCAAGAGGAGGAGAGAGCCCGTCGGAAATCTCTCTAAGGGAGGGTTACTCATTGAGGTGTGCAAGTGTAATCCTTGTACGGTTCTCTTGTTGATTCAATAAAGTTTATTTCTGCTCTTACCATGTGGAGTAGGTCGAGTTTGACCGAACCATGTCACTCTTGTGTTCGTGTACTATTAATTTGGTTAATTTGTGCGTTGTTGTTTTACATTTCATCATAAAGTTATTGTTGTTTTGCAGTCCTATTCACACCACAAAACGGCTTTGATATACGAAAATGTGGCTATTTTGATGTTTGTTGGGGGCCTAATCTAGTACACGTCAATCCATAGTATTACATGAAAATATTTGAAGAGAATTTTCAGAACATTTGTATAGTTTTGAGTCGAGGAATAGTCGTGACGATATATGTTGGATAACATTTAATTGATCAGGAAAAGATATGATTATGATAGTGTAAATGAAGGTCTTTTGATATAAAATTGTAAATGAAGGTCTTTTGATATAAAATTAAAAACGAAGTGTGTGACTGACATAATAATTGATTTGCACTGTCATATGACATTATAATATAAAATAGCCATCATTAAGATCGATCAATACTAACCAAGTATTGTGAATCCGCACATCCCTATCAGCCATAAGTGGTAGCATGAAAATTGGGCTCTGTCCCAGTTTATAATTTCCAAACTCCTAAATATGTGTATTCTTCTGAAACCTGTACAGCCCTAAGAAAGTAGTTAGTCTTTGTATCTTAAATCATTGGTGCAAGTATCTGTAGCATAGGAATTCACATGTCTAAATCAAAGTATTACAGAACATAATCATAAACATAAAAAAATAGTGAAAAGTTTTTGTTGAGAATACTGGAAATACAAAGTAGTGAACACAAGAAAAAGTAACTGCAACATCTAGTTATTTATAAACATGAAATAGTGCTGATTAAACTTCAGTTGTAACACAAGAAATATTTGTTGGACAACCAGAACAAGCATAAAAAAGGAAACATCACAAGTTATGAACCCTAATAATCATCCAAAGAAAAATACCTACAGGCGGAAGTCGATTACACAAAATCAGATTCAGACTAGAAGTTATCAAATTTGCAGTAATTCTACTCGTACTTCTTTCACGAAACCTGCAACTCCTTTTTCTAGGCTACAGGTTTGTTTATGATCTACAAACATCAATTATGTGAAAGTAGAGTGTAACATGTATGTTCCATAATTCATATAACTTTAATGGGACAGACTCAGATGAGTAAGGGAAAAAATCATCTCCTGTCAAGCTATGAAAACGAGGAGCAGCCCCCTGCAGCTAGGGCTGGGGACATCATCTGTGACAGGATCATTTTTCACTGTATCCTCATGGTCCCTTCATCTAGAATTAATTTAAATTGAACGCACTTGAAGAATGAAATAATGCTTGGACAAATGCCATGACAGTGATGGAACTTATGCAAGTAAACAGTAGGCGAACAAGGCTAAAAACAACTTACACTATTAGTATCTAGGGAATTAAGCAAAGAATCCTTCTTCTTTTTTCCTCTTTGTTCCTCATCTCTATACAACGTAAAACACAATGCAAAAGAAACAAACTTTGCTTCTGTTAAGTAATCATATCAATAAAGGAGCAAAGCAGGGAAAGAAAGAACCACAATATGTAGGTTAATGAAATCACCAGTCAATTAATATTTGTTGCTCATGATAAAAATTCACTTGCCACCTAAGTGTTCTATAGAGAAAACAAAAGTATGACTAGCCTTCTGCTTTGATAAACAAAGAATTCATTCAATCATCCTTGTTAATCCAAGACTCATCCCATCTGAAGGTCAACCATGGAGCACAAGAAAGCTTGTTGAAATAGTTGTTATATTTTATTGATAATCTCTTGGCTATTTATAGCCTTACAACCTCCTACATTAACTCTCTATAGGAATATCCTATGGCATATTCCAATATACCAAATATACTAATAGAATATTCCAACACATATTCCAACATACCAAAAATACCAATAGGATATTCCAACACTCCCCCTCAAGATGGACGAAAGATATTCACTAAGCCGATCTTGTCACATCCTCCCATCATGCTGACAGAGCTAAGCTCCTTGGTCAGTCCGTCTGCTTCCTGATCTTTGGTTGGAACATAGCCCAGCTCTAGTAGTCCACTATCCAGCTTTTCTTTGATGAAGAATTTGTCAATCTCGACATGCTTGGTCCGGTCATGCTGTACTGGATTGTTGCCAATACTAATAGCTGACTGGTTGTCACACCATAGCTTCATCTTGGCTCGCTGGTCCAGCTTCAGCTCCATCAGCATATTCTTCAACCACAATAGCTCTGTGACTCCCAAGGCCAGAGCTTTATACTCAGCTTCAGTTGTTGATCTGGCCACCACTGACTGCTTCTTACTCCTCCAAGATACCAAGTTGCCTCCTATAAATATGCAGTATTCCGAGGTGGATCTCCTGTCGTCAGCATAGCTAGTCCAGTCAGAATCACAATAGCCCTCGATGCTCACATGATTACTTCTTCTGAAAATCAGTCCCTTTCCGGGGCCTCCCTTCAAGTACCTCAGAATCTGGTACACTACGTCCATATGACCCTTCCGTGGGTCATGCATGTAGCGGCTCACTACGCTGACCGCAAAACTGATATCAGGTCGGGTGTGGCTCAAGTAGATCAACTTGCCCACCAATCTCTGATATCTATCCCGGTCAACTGGTTCTCCGGCTTCAGCATCCAGCTTGAACTTCTGGTCGATCGGTGTCGTAGCTGGTTTGCATCTCATCATTCTTGTTTCTGTAAGCATGTCCAGTGCATACTGCCTCTGAGAAAGAACAATTTCCTCTGTATCTCAAGCAATCTCAATCCCAAGGAAGTATCGAAGAGGGCCAAGATCCTTCACCTCGAACTACTTGCCAAGCTTTTCATTGAGTTGGGCGATCTCCTGCTCATCATCGCATGTGATAATCATATCATCCACATACACCGCAAGCATGGTGATGTGGCCTCCACTTCGTCTGAAGAACACAGTTTGATCAGCATTGATCTGCTGATATCCCATACCTATCATTGCTCTCTTGAATCTGTCAAACCATGCTCGAGGAGACTGCGTCAGTCTATAGAGGGACTTCTTTAGCCTGCAGACCTTGCCTTCTGTCTAATTTGGGCCGAATCCTGGTGGTATCTCCATGTACACCTCCTCCACTAGATTCCCATGAAGAAATGCATTCTTCACATCCAGTTGGTGTAGCTTGCATCCTCCATTGGCTGTCAGAGAGATCAAGGTCCTGACAGTACTCATCTTCGCCAGCCACTGGTGCAAAGGTCTCGTCATAGTCGATGTCGTACGTCTGACTGTATCATTTTGCCACCAGTCGAGCTTTGTAGCGCTCAACCTGTCCATCTGGATTCTGTTTCACGGTGAAAACCTACTTGCATCCGACTGCTCTCTTCCCTTCTAGCAGTCTCACCAGCTCCCAAGTTCGGGTTTTTCTCCAGAGCTCCCAACTACTCGTGCATTGCTGCTTTCCACTTTGGATCGTTCTTGGCTACCTGCCAATTGTTAGGTACAGTAACACTATCCAATGATGCAATAAAAGTTTCATAAGAAGAAGATATATGATTATATGAGACAAATTTAGCAAGGTCCCAACTATATCTATCAGGAGGTTTTTCTGTATTGCTGCGAGTGGACCTCTATACTGATGATGGTTGGGGAGGACGAGAAGGAAGGATATCACCTGAAGGGGAAGGTGGTGGTGCAAGTGTCTCAGGAGTCAAGACGGGCGCAGGTAAGGGACTTAGCACTGGCACTGTAGGGACTGGTCCTACAAGTTGCTTCTCTCGCTTGTTGTAGGTATCTCCCCCCTGAGCTGTGGGCCTAACACCTCTTATTTCCTCCCCCTGTCCTTTTTCACCTTCTTGTACCCTATTTGTTCCTCCAAGCCATACTCCGAGATCAGTCGAAATGCTTCCCAACAACTCCCCTCTTGTCTCATACTTACAGTATCATGTGAGATATTTGGATTTTCCTCCTGACTATGGTATAGCTCATGTTCCCTGAAGTGAACATCCATACTTACAAATTTCATTTTTTTCACTGTACTCCAGCATACGTAGCTCTTCTGAGTTCCCGAGTAGCCTACAAGGATACATTTGATTGCATGCTGCAGGGAAATAATAGTGGGATGCTCCCACTAAAGGTGTTTGCTCGAGGATGCTCCCACTAAAGCTTTGATTGCTCGAGGATCAAGCTTCCCTACCGACTGTTTGTTGTCCTTCACGAAGCATACGCAGCAAACACCTTTAGTGGGAGCATCCCACTATTATTTTCCTGCAACATGCAATCAAATGTATCTTTGTAGGCTACTCGGGAACTCAGAAGGACTACGTATGCTGGAGTCCAGCAAAAAATGAAATTTTGTAAGTATGGATGTTCACTTCAGGGAACATGAGCCATACTATAGTCAGGAGGGAAATCCAAATATCTCACCTGATACTGCAAGTATGAGGCGAGAGGGGGAGTTGTTGGGAAGCATTTCAACTGATCTCGGAGAATGGCTTGGAGGAACAAATAGGGTACAGGAAGGTGAAAAGGGACGTGTCACGACCCGCACCCAATATTTGGGTACGAACCGTGGGTACGTCCAGCCTACGTCGCAGTATCGGCGGTAAAACGCTGTCTAGTCATCTCCACATTTTATCAAATACAACCATACAGTTTATAGATTTCCATAACACAACCAAAATCCAGACCAATCCACAGCAGCAAGATATACACAAATAACTGCAGTGAGAGTGAAGATAATAACTGATCTGAATAATCTCCAAGATAGAGATCAAAATGTGATAGATAAAATAATCTCAAAAGAACAAAATATGCTAAGATGGATGTCCACTACTCAACTCTCATAATCCACAAAAAGAAGATGAAGTACAATAAATAAAAGAGTTTCTGGAGGCAACTCGTGCTCTATAGAATAATATCTAGCTAAATGTCTCCTGCGGAGGGTAGCCCCGCATCCAAGTCCTCCAGCATGCTCAGATCAGGGTCCTCAGTCTACTCATAGTAAGTGGTACAGAACTCCTCTAATTCATTACCTAAAATGTTGGTTTTCTAGTCAGAAATGGAACAAGTACACATATGACAGCTATCCGAGTCACAATAGAATTACTAAACATGTATATAACATATGAGAATGAAACTAGAAAGTAACTAGCATCATGGTGTGAAGAATATGTAACTCGAGAAATAGCTACCAAGAAGCAATATGTAACTATGGTAACATGGCAGGTATGAAGAACGAAATAAAATAAATTGGAATTTTAACTATCTATGTGCATTGAAATATCAGATTCGATGTGTGAACGGCTAAGGGGTAAATCCGACACCCTGCACGTGTCCTGTGCAGCTGCTATTATTCAAGAATAGACATATGGGATAGAATGGGTTGTTCACACGTCTACTAAGATATTTTTTCCGCCCACCTAATACTCATGGAATCAATCGCAAGTGGGTAAACATAAAAGATAAATCAAGTTGTACAATAATATCCATGGTACTAATCCTCGTGTGACATTCGTGTCAACAAGCAACAAGACATATGAATAACAAGTAGAGGAAACTATCAAAAACGGTAACGATCAGTATATGCACTTGCCTGTGGTCCTGAGCTGCGGGTATGAGTCGAGCACTGAGTCTAAGTCTACAGAACCTATATTATGATTTGATATAAATCAATACATAAGTTTAGGAAATAAGTCTATCTTTTAGATATTGCAAGTTTCCTACATGATTTGTGGTTTTCTAAGGGTAACTCTTACCTACTTGTAAGGGCTGGTTATTAGTGGTTTGGTAAGATACCCTTTCATTGGTGCATTGCTATAGTGTTCATTCACTACTAGGTTCATTAGCTCATCTGTGAGGAAGCTCTCTTAATTTCTTACAACATATTTTATATCAAGAAATGAGGACAGACTCATATACTATGACTGAACATTACCTCACTTATTCAAGACTAAAATGGGACTGTAAACTATTCTCAAAGGGATTATGGATATTCCCCTCATGATACATGACTAAAAGGCTGATATACTAAATGAAAAGAAATGGCACTAGTGCCATGATTAAAACCTGGACTGAACATGAAGTTCAGGTTGGATATGCAGGTAATGGTGTAGGCTCAACATGGGAATCGAACATAAATGGAAATACTGATACTAGGGGCTGAAACAGGGCAATGCCAACTAAAATAGGGTATGGTTTAGACAGTACTGTAAATGGACTGACACATGAACATATGCCTCCCTCCAGACACTCGAGTCACACACAAATATAAGATACCCTCTTGTAGGCTGCTGTCCTGCTTGTTCCCTGCACTACACATACATGTACATTGCTTGAGCCTCAACTAATCACCTCTCTCAGTTACCCAAAACACTACCCCATGGTACACTGCTAGGAACCTACCCCTTACCCGATATGTCCACTAATACATAGGGAAAGATATAGACATTCAATGTTGGGCTTAAACTGGAGGTTAACGCCTACCTTCAGGCCATGCTTACATGTTGTTATCCTAGTTGCCATAGAGTGGCCATATCTAATGTTATGCTCTTCCCTGGCCTATGCTCCATACCTATTCTGTTGCCCAAGCAGTACCCCTAGGGCTATACGCACCAGCCTACAAACCCTTGAAGGTTCTGATACCAACAACATACTGCACATCTACCCACACTCTGTTGTCCTGCAGTTTACATCATCCCCCTGGATGTACAGATGTAGGATTTGCTAAGGTTATAGTGTAGTGAAAACCAATGCAATGTGTGCAAGTGTTCTGTGGCACAGTATTGCAAATGAGTGCAGTATACTCTAAAGCACCGAGGCATTGCCTGTAGGTGAGGATGCAGGACAGTGTGAATATGATGCAATGACTAATGGGAATGCAAGTAGTGGACATGATCTATTAGATACACCCTAGACTAATCAAAAGAACTAAAACATAGATGTTTGGACTGGGATTAAACCTGAGGCAATGACTGAACTGTTTGTGGCATGCAAGGAATATATGTGTGGATTAATACTCATCATCAGAGAATACATGGGATGGTGTGTTTCAGTGTGTGGCTTGACTGTACCTTCATGTTCAGGTATCAATCTGAACAATGGAAGGGTGTACATCTATGCAATGGAGTCTGGACTTAGTATGGACTGTCACATCCCCAAATGGACTGCACTTACAGGTGCATGACAGAGGAAATTGGGGACTGCATGTGCAATGGTCTGGACCTGTAGCAAACCATGACTGAACAGGGGTTTAATGTAGGCTGATACATCTGATACCAACCTACCTAGGCTATTAAGTATTAGTTGGACACAAAGGACAGTCTACCTATCTATGTCTAAGGAATAAATTCAAGGAAGGTTTATGAGGGATGAGGACTTGATGTACCCTTGCTCCCTGGGCTTTACTATGTACTGATATATACAACTTAATACCAATGTAACTTAATATATGTGTGTGCCCTGACCAACTTGTTCTCAGGATACCTTATCTACATCTGAGAGACAAAAGTAGCTGCTATCCTCAACAAAACCCTGCTGCCCCTAGCCTGTAGCCATCAAGAAATAGAGGCCCAGACCTAGCTCTGATACTAAGGTCGAAATGGCACTAGCTATCAATCAGGTACAAGGATGTTACACTTGATATTAAGGTATCAGTATGATACCAGATGTTGAACATGATATCAAGTATCATATATGTTACTAAGGGTCAAGGATGATATCCAGTACCAAAATATGATAACAAGTATACACCTTGATGCCAGGCTGTCCCTGTTGATACTCCCTTACTGAACATGGGTACATGGACTACTTTCCTCTCTGTTGGACAAAGCCTACCTCCATCTGCAAATTCACACATATTTGAGACCTAATACAATTTGATCATGTTGACACAAAATCACAGTCAACCAAATATTGATAAAATTGACTATATGATACTTGTGATAATTCAATACGACACATGAAGACAACATTCAGTACAAGCCAGACGACAGCTCGCTCCTGCAATGCAACATATCTTTGAGTCTGTATTTTGCATTTTTATTGAGTCTAGACTTATGTAAACTGAGCTGTGCTGAGCATCTGAGATTTAACCTATGCCTATACCTCAAAATCAAAAGCTCCACACAAATCAAAATAAGCCAATTTACCCATTGACCCATTCTGTGCTCTGGAGACAGAGTTCGGGCCGAACTCTGCCTCCACACAGAGTTCGGGCCGAACTCTGCTTCCTAAAAATCAGCACCCTAATTTTTAGGGTTGGCTGGTTGCAAGTTGTCCAACGGCCAAATTTTTGAAAATTCCAACCAGAATTCTGGCCGAATTCTGCCTACCTGATATCCTATAAATAGGCCATGAATTCTCTCATTTTCAATCATCCAATCTTCTCATCTCTTCTCTCTAAAGCTCTATACAAGCCATACCCTTCTTCGTCTACTAGCCACAAGCTCCCTAAGCCTCAAGTGCTCAGTACTTTTCAGTTAGGAGTTTGTGCAAGAGTTCAAGAAGTCGCTTGAAAAATTCCAAGCATCGCCACTGCGATCTTTGTAAGAAGTTGACGTGCTCTTCTGAAGAAAAGGCACGGGGTGTAACTACTATTTCACAAATAGTGGATTTAATCCTGAGCTAGAGTTCTCAGGCCTGGACTAGTCCTCCACGAGGGAAACCAGGTTAAAAATCGGCTGTGTTTGCGTATGCTTTCTTGCTCCTTATTTATTTCCGCATTTACTCTGATTATTTTCAGTTTGTGAAAGAGTTTAATTTTTAATTGGCTACTATTGTTATAAACTCTATTCACCCCCCCCCCCCCCTCTAGAGTTGCCATCTGTTCTTCAATTGGTATCAGAGCTCTGTTCTCTCTACAATGACAAACATCCTAGAGCTGATCCATGGCAACCACACAATCCATGATTTCCAATCACGGTGAAGGGCAGTCCACTCATAGGCCTCCCCTATTTTACGGAACGAACTACACCTATTGGAAAACAAGGATGAGCTTTTATCTCAAGTCGTTAGACTTCGACCTGTGGACCATCGTCACCGATGGTTACAAAAAGCCCGCCAGGATAGTTGTCAATGGTGATCTCGTTGAGAAACCACATGACAAATATTCTGACGAGGAGAAGAAACAGGCAAGTCTAGACGCAAGAGCTATTAATGCTTTATTCTGTGCTATAGACAGGAATGAGTTCAATAGGGTCTCAACATGCACCACCGCTCATGAAGTATGGAGACTTCTAGAAGTGACGCATGAAGGAACCACCCAAGTCAAGGAGTCAAAAATAAGTCGTCTCATTCAAGAATATGAGGCTTTCAAGATGAAGCCAAATGAGACGATCACACAAATGATTACAAGATTCCTCGACATCATCAACCCCTTGTCTTCTCTCGGAAAACAATATACAAATCACGAGAAGATCCGCAAGATACTTAGGGGGCTACCAAAGATTTGGAACCCTAAGGTGACAGCCATCATAGAAGGAAATGATCTCACAATTATGTCCATGGAGACTTTGATGGGAAAGCTGATGACTCATGAGCTTGACCTCAAAGACTTCGAAGAGCTTGCTCCTAAGGCTAAGGAGATCGCCCTCAAAGCTCACCGACGAAGGGCTGACCCGGAAGAGACGGATGACGACAACTCGGAAGGTGATGATCAAGCTCTCCTTGTCCGCAACTTCAAGAAATTTCTTCGCTTCAATCAAAGAAAGAAGGAACCACAAGAAGATGACGAAGAAGAGCCAACATGCTACGGTTGCAAGAAGACTGGACACGTCCGAAAAGACTGTCCATTCTTAAAGAAGAGCAACCGTTATGAGAAACCATACAAGAAGGCTTCCTCAAAGAAATATGCCAACACAAGCATTTGGCATGAAAGCGAAGCTAGTGACTCCGAGGAAGAAAAAGACTCTCCTCAAGACACTGCAAATGTGTGCCTAATGGCAACGTCCGACAAGGTATCAAACGAAACTCTTGATGATTTCACTTTTGATGAACTTGGCGATGCTTTCACCGATTTACTTGATGACCACAAGAAAGTCATTGGTAAATATAAACACGCCAAGGAAAAGATCAAAAGTCATGAAGTCGAAATTCAAAGACTCTCTTTATTGCTTGATAACATTAGAGATACTTCACTCACGGAAGTCACAAATGAGGTGTCTAAGCTTAAATTAAGCCTTCATGATGTCGAAGCACGTATTGAACAACAAACACAAGAAATCACCACTCAACACGGAGCTTGCTGAAGAAAAGAGTAGACACAAAATTTCTATTACTAAGATATATGTTTTGAATGCTAAGATTGATGAACTGCAGGCTGTCTCTAAAAAATTAGAGATTAGATTAGGAAAACAGGTTGCTCAACCTCAAACTCAATCACATGAGACACACACAAAGCATGACACTACTCATACTAGTCAACCACGCCATCCACCTGCAGCACGTAATCATGCTTATATGTACACTTACTTTTATAAAGCACACAAACCACATGCACGTAGAAATAATTCTCATATGACCCATAATCATCATGCTACACATAGATACAATCATCACTATGTTGCACCTAAACAAAATCACCATCATACTGCTAATAGATATAAACATCATCCTGCAGCCACATATAGTCATCATCATGCTCCACACCACTCTTACCATGCTACATATAGACATTATCACCATGCTACTCCACACCACTCTACATATAGATATCATCACCAAGCTACTCCACATCATTCTACATATAGACATCATCAACATGCTCCTAGCATAAATAGGAATGTTATTTGTACTTATTGTGGATTACATGGACACATTTCACCACATTGTAGAGTCAGAAGATTAGTAGATAGAATATATATGCATGGTTTCCGAAAACTAACTTTTCAGGACCCTCAAGAACTTGGGTACCAAAGGTCACATCTACTCTTGATGTAGGTGGACCTTCCCTCCTCAACTAAGAGTAAGTGGATTTTCGATAGTGGATTTTCGATAGTGGATGCTCGCGACATATGACGGAAAACGCAAATCTTTTCGCATCACTATCGATGAAGAGAGAAGGATATGTATCCTTCGGCAACAACCTAAAAGGGTATATTATAGGTAATGGTATTATTGGACATCCTCCTCCCGTAATAAAGGATGTCTGCCTAGTGACCGAGTTAAAGCATAACATGCTCAGCATTAGTCATCTTGCTGACCATGGATATGACATTAACTTTGGACAAGATAAATGCTTTATTTATGATAGGTCAACGGGAGACATCGCTTTTGAAGGGATAAGAGAGGATAATATTTATATTTTCTATCTATCAAGAGACACTAACAGTGCAGATAGATGTCTATATGCTCACAAGGATGAAAGATTACTGTGGCACCAGCGTCTTGGTCATGCCAATATGGATACTATATCCAGGCTATCGACTAAGAAGCTAGTTAGAGGCTTGCCCGACATCACATTCAAAAAGGACACGGTATGTGCCGAATGTGAATTGAATAAGGCAACCAAGTCCTCATTTCATTCCATAAACTCTGTAAGTACTACTAGACCTTTGCAATTACTTCATATGGATTTATTTGGCCCTAGTAGAGTAGCCAGTCTTGGTGGAAAACTCTATGCCTTTGTTATTGTTGATGACTTTTCTAGATTTACTTGGGTTTTCTTTCTTACATATAAAAGTGATGCTATTTCAGTTTTCAAGATTTTTGTTAAGAAAGTTCAAAACGAAAAAGGCTACATGATCACTCGAATCCGAAGTGATCATGGAGGCGAATTCGAAAATACTGATTTTGAAAAGTTTTGTGATTCCAATGGTTTTGATCATGAGTTTTCTTGTCCAAGAACTCCTCAACAAAATGGTGTTGTGGAGCGGAAGAATAGGACTCTTGGCGATATGGCTAGAGTCATGTTGAATAAGTTTTCACTTCCGAAATACTTTTGGGCTGAAGCTATCAGCACAGCGTGCCATATTTTGAATAGGGTGCTTATTCGTCCTATTACGAAGAAAACACCCTATGAGCTTTGGTTTGGAAGAACCCCAAATGTTTCTTATTTTAGAGTTTTTGGTTGTAGATGTTTTATCCTTAACACCAAAGACAACTTAGGCAAATTTGATGCCAAAGCTGACGATGGTATATTCCTTGGCTATGCTGCCAAGAGCAAGGGATATAGAGTATTTAACAAACGCTCATTAATTGTGGAAGAGTCTACCAATGTGACTTTTGATGAAGATAACAGTGCAGCAGCTACTCTTGATGATGATGTTGAGCCATCAACTTCTACTCCAATGAATACCACTATCGAAACCAATTCTCTGGAGGGCTTGCCAAAGAAATTCTCTTTCAAGCCGTCACATCCAAAAAATTTGGTAATAGGTGAGGTTTCACGCGGAGTAACTACGAGATCATCATTAAGAGACTCCATTGCTAGTACTGCCTTTATTTCACAAATTGAGCCGAAAAATATTTTAGAAGCTTTTAATGATGAATTTTGGATTTCTGCCATGCAAGAGGAACTCAACCAATTCGAAAGGAGCCAAGTATGGGAACTCGTTCCTAGGCCGGCAAATCACTCGATTATTGGTACTAAATGTGTTTTTAGAAACAAAGTAAATGAAGATGGTTCAGTTACACGCAACAAAGTTCGTCTAGTAGCCCAAGGATACAACCAAGAGGAAGGTATCGACTACGATGAGACGTATGCTCCTGTTGCGAGATTGGAATCCATTCGGATGCTTTGTGCATTTGCTAATTTTCAAAATTTCAAATTATTTCAAATGGATGTTAAAAGTGCTTTCTTGAATGGATTTATTAAGGAGGAAATTTTTGTAAAACAACCCCCGGTTTTGAAAATCACAAATTTTTCGACCATGTTTTCAAGCTGAAGAAAGTGCTATATGGCCTCAAACAAGCCCCTAGAGCTTGGTATGAATGGCTAAGCAATTTCTTACTTGAAAAAGGTTTTTCAAAAGGGAAAGTTGACACTACACTTTTTATAAAATCTTTCAAAGACACTATTCTCTTAGTACAAATTTACGTAGATGATATTATATTTGGTTCTACTGATGAAACCCTCTGTCAAGATTTTGCCAAGTGTATGCAGACCGAGTTTGAGATGAGCATGATGGGGGAGCTCAATTACTTTCTTGGACTGTAAGTCAAACAAATGTCAAATGGAACTTTCATCTGTCAGTCAAATATACAAAGGACATGCTGAAGAAATTCGACCTTGACAACGTCAAACCAATCAGCACTCCAATGGCTACTACAACTAAACTAGAACCAGATGAAAGCGGCAAACCCGTGGATCAACGTAAGTATCGAGGTATGATAGGCAGTCTACTTTATTTAACTGCTAGTCGCCCTGATATTATGTTTAGCGTTTGCCTGTGTGCTAGATATCAAGCTAATCCTAAGGAATCACACATGACTGCTGTTAAGCGTATCTTTCGATACCTTAAGGGTACGGTTACAGTGGGCCTATGGTATCCCAAATCAACATCATTTGACCTTATTGGTTACTCTGATGCTGATTTCGCCGGATGCAAGGTCGACCGTAAAAGTACAAGTGGCACGTGTCATTTATTAGGAAAAGTTCTAGTCTCTTGGTTTAGCAAGAAGCAGAATTCCGTCGCACTATCCACAACAGAAGCTGAATACATCGCAGCTGGGCATTGTTGTGCACAAATTCTGTGGATGAAGCAAACCCTTGAAGACTACAACTTATCTTTTATGCACATTCCAATCTTTTGTGACAACAATAGTACTATAAATCTCACCAAGAACCCTATATGTCACTCACGCACGAAACACATTGAAATACGTCACCACTTTTTGCGTGATCATCAGCAAAATTGTACTATTAACTTAGAATTTATTGACACTGATCATCAGCTAGCAGATTTCTTTACAAAACCACTATCCGAAGAGCGTTTCAATTTTCTTTGTCGTGAACTTGGAATTTTGGATGAAGCTGTTGTTCATTAAAATAACATGCGTAAATATCGAGTATGTCTTGATTCTTTTATGATGAAATTGCTATGGGTACAAGCCGAAAGGGTCCTTCTGACAACAAGGCGTAAAAGCATAAGCGACATGGTGCACTAGTCCTCAGGACTACCGCTAGCTGGGATCCGGCCCCTGCAGCTAACCCATGGCAGCTTCAAAATATTGAATTATGGCATAAATCCGTATTTATTACATGGTTCATTTTTATTTATCACATGCTGAAATTCAGATTTTCTAACTTCACTTTGCTTCAAAGTTAACTTTCTGTCATTTTCCACTTAGGTTTTTCTCAATCTTGTATATGTACTTACTTATCTGGTCTCTCTCACTCAATCAATTTTTCTTTCCAGCCTGATTTCTGTTCTGGTTACAGAATCCGGAATTCGGGCCGAACTCTGCCCTATCCAGAGTTCGGGCCGAATTCGGCTTGGCTATTCCAGATCCGGGAGCAGCCTCAGCCGCTGATCAAAACTTGATCCAATGGCCCTCATCCATTCCGACCATTCGAACCCTTACACAAATATTCGGGTTCCCCTCTTCTCTCTCCTCCATTGCCACCTTCTACACCTCTCCAAACTATTTTTCTCCAAACCCTAACCCTAGTTCTTCCTTCCTAGAGCATATCTCTTCTCAAAACTCAAGGAGAAGGCTTCTATCACCATTCTCCTTAATATTTCATCTTCACATTGAGGTATATTTCAACACTTTTCTCCATCTCAATTTTCTCAATTGTCTTTATTATTTCATGGCTCCACGATTGTTCAATAGGGGGAAGAGACTTCGAACCGAGGGAGCGTCCTCTTCGAATGCTCCTCCTCGTGTTGAACCGCCCGTTGAACAACCAAATCAACCACCCATTCATCCGTTGTTTAACCCACCTCGTCCACTCGACCCCAACACGTATGACGACCGGATATTTATATCACTTGACGCCTCAAATGCTTGGTTTAGTGATTTTCGGACACGTCCGGTGTTTGCGGGTCATCCTATTAATTTTACTATATTTTCTCAATATGATTCACTTTTCCATGATCTTTGTCTTGATGAACTTGTCACCACCAACTCGGTTATCCATCGCAATGCTATTCAAATGTTCTATTGCAACCTAACTCATGATGATACCACATATTTTTTCACGGGTTGCGGGCATTGATATATCTTTCGATGATTTCGACTTGGCCGAACACCTTGAACTCCAGGAGCCAAACTCATGGAAAAAACTTGTTGAAGCTCGATCGTTTCAATTTTCCGATGGGTCCTTCCCTCGAAAGCTTTAAGGACGACTTGTGTACCCCTAACACACGTCCTCGCAAGCTTTTGGCCAAGTTTCTCAATCCCTATTTTTATGAACTTCATCGGATTATTTTTAACACTATTCTACCCAAAGCGGGATCCACCGATGAGGTTACCTACTTTGAAATCTCGGCTTTATATCATCTCCACTTTCATGTTCCTTTTAATCTTCCACGTACCATGATGGACTGGATGATTAACGCTAGGAAGAAACCAAGATCCTTGGTTTATGCTCTTTATCTTCCTATACTCTTCCGTGCTTTTCGCGTACCCCTTGATGAGTGCCAGTTCCTTCCTGCCCCTGCCTTCCTCTCTAAGGCACGGCGGCTACAGGAAGCAGTTGGCTCACCTGTTGTGTCCGAGCACTCAGACGATGAGCCCGATGCCCCTCCTCTTGGATAGGATCCTCCTCCTCTGCCACTTTAGAGTCACTCCAGACCTTGCTCCGCGATCGATTCACCTTAGAGGATGATCGCTGGACTCAGCTTGACTACCGGACTACCTTGCAGATGAGTGCCATTAGCAACTCACTGCATGATATTCGGTACTCCATGTCCCGGCATCCTTCTATGCCTATTCCTATGGAGCGGGACCCTGCTCGCGATGGATATCGTATCGATGACCCTTGGGTTATCCGCTACTTGGATCCGGATGCGGCCTTCGTAGACCCTCGTCGTTCCTTCACTGATCCATCCGACGACCCTGGGCCTTTACGAGCTCGATGATGGATATGGATTTCTACTTGCTGCTGCTATTGGGATCGTAGTTTATGTTTTATGCATTTTTGATTAGTTGCTTTTATGCACTTTGGTTGTATTAGACTTATTATTATGTGTGACTCTTGAGATATTCGGTAGTTTTAGCAGTTTCTATGCAGTTTCATATATTATCTTTTGGTATGCTTGCCAGTGCTTATTATGGTTATTTGCTAAATGCCAAAAGGGGAAAAAATTTTGGTATATTCTATATTCTTTTGTATCTGTATCTGTATCTGTGCTTTGGGAAGAATATTTTTTAGGGTCCGACTATTGACACCCCACCCATTTCTAAGGACACCCCATTAAAAAAAAAAAAAAAAAATTCCTTATTCCTATTCTACCCTCCCCTACTAAGCACACACCATCCCTCCCTCTTCCTCCTCCTCCTCCTCCTCCTCCCCCCTGGCTCCTCCGACCCCCCCTCCTCCTCCTCCTTCCTGACTCCTCCTCCGAACCCCCCCATCCTCCTCCTCCTCCGAACCCCCCTCCTCCTCCTCCTCCTCCTCCCCGACTCCTCCTCCGACCCCCCCTCCCCCGGACCCACCTCCTCCTCCTCCGACCCCCCCTCATCCCGACCCGCCTCCTCCTCCTCCTCCCCCTCTCCGATTCCCGACGACCGCGACCGAAACAAAAAATTGAAAAAAAAATTTAGGCACAGTAGGTTCGACCTGTACTGGTCGAACGGACAAGGTCTGTTCGACCTGTATTGGTCGAACATGTCAAGACATGTTCGACCAATACTTGTCGAACAGACCTTGTCTGTTCGACCAGTATTTGTCGAGCGCATCGCGATTTTTTTTTGGGGTGTACTAAGAAAACGTTTGGGGGTATATTGGTCTTTTAACATGTTTTTTAATTTTTTTGGGGTGTCCTTAGAAATGGGTGGGGTGCCAATAGTCGGACCCTATTTTTTATCAGGCCAACAGGATTCAAAGCAATGTTTACGGGAGAGCTATTGCTAGCTCGGCACTGATTACGGGGGAGCTATGCCATTGCTCTTAAATGTGTCCAGGTATGAATATTGAATATACAACTATCATTTTGTCAATTATCAATATGGGAGAGATTGTTGACACAAAATCACAGTCAACCAAATATTGATAAAATTGACTATATGATACTTGTGATAATTCAATACGACACATGAATACAACATTCAGTACAAGCCAGACGACAGCTCGCTCCTGCAATGCAACATATCTTTGAGTCTGTATTTTGCATTTTTATTGAGTCTAGACTTATGTAAACTGAGCTATGCTGAGCATCTGAGACTTAACCTATGCCCATACCTCAAAATCAAAAGCTCCACACAAATCAAAATAAGCTAATTTACCCATTGACCCATTATGTGCTCTGGAGACAGAGTTCGGGCCGAACTCTGCTTCCTAAAAATCAGCACCCTAATTTTTAGGGTTGGCTGGTTGCAAGTTGTCCAACGGCCAAATTTTTGAAAATTCCAACCAGAATTCTGGCCGAATTTTGCCTACCTGATATCCTATAAATAGGCCATGAATTCTCTCATTTTCAATCATCCAATCTTCTCATCTCTTCTCTCTAAAGCTCTATACAAGCCATACCCTTCTTCATCTACTAGCCACAAGCTCCCTAAGCCTCAAGTGCTCAGTACTTTTCAGTTAGGAGTTTGTGCAAGAGTTCAAGAAGTCGCTTGAAAAATTCCAAGCATCGCCACTACGATCTTTGTAAGAAGTTGACGTGCTCTTCTGAAGAAAAGGCACGGGGTGTAACTACTATTTCACAAATAGTGGATTTAATCCTGAGCTAGAGTTCTCAGGCCTGGACTAGTCCTCCACGAGGAAAACCAGGTTAAAAATCGGCTGTGTTTGCGTATGCTTTCTTGCTCCTTATTTATTTCCGCATTTACTCTGATTACTTTCAGTTTGTGAAAGAGTTTAATTTTTAATTGGCTACTATTGTTATAAACTCTATTCACCCTCCCCCCCCCCCCCTCTAGAGTTGCCATCTGTTCTTCAGATCCCTATGAACATGATTGATCCTTCCTGTGTCAATTGACACATTATAGGTAACTAGTACCTTCACATGTATCCTTCCTATAGATACTGCCTAACCCCACGCCTAAAGGTATTCCTTGAGTCAAGGCTCTGGCTTTATAGACACACCCACATATTGGTACACAACTAAAACCCCTTGCTCCTATCAATGCTCATATGGTATGGAATTAATGTATCAGTATATAGGTTGAACCCTCATGGCAACCTAAAACAGGATATGCAGCTGATGTATTATGTGTTAGCTGATATGGAGATTAATACTTCGTTGCAAGCTGCTTCTAAGTGCAACCTGATACCCTGTGCAAACTGTCAAAAAGTAAAATCTGATACGTAGTACAATCTGATATAAGCAACCCGACCCCCTGTGCATTCGCACAGAACTACCTAAGAAAATCCCCTTTATTTTTCATGATACCCGAAGCCGTATCATTAACACTCTGTGCTCGACACACGAGTACATCCCATAAGTCCCATATTTGACATTAAGTCGAACACCTACCCATCTCATCCTATATTAGTTAATAACAGACGTTTGCAAGTCTAAGGGTGGATTAGTTCTAATGAATCAAAACCATGGTGGGTGAAAGTTACCTGTCGAAAGTTTGATTGCTTCAACTCTTCAGGTATTGCCTCGACTAGAGCAGGGGAGAACTCGTGGCAGGAAAATTAGGGTTCAGGGGAAGGGACTGGTCGATCCTTAATATACTCCAAGGTTTAGATAGGATCAATGCCGAATTTGGACTGAGTCTCAAGGATTTCATCATAGCTCCAACATCCTGAGATTTAAATTCGAATAAGGCATTCGGCTATACTGCGTTCGAAATAGCCCAATTTGCATTAAGCCCCCTCTTTAATTGGATTTTGCAAAACTCCCCTTTTCTCTATTTAATTTTTAGAACTAATATATATATATATATATATATATATATATATATATATATATATATATATATATATATATATACGACTTATTGTGTCAGCAATGATTAAGCCAAATTAATAATAACAAATTAAGTAAAAGGAGTCTTTGGGGCAGGGGTTCACAAACCTGCCCTCCTTAAAATAATTTCGTCCTCGAAATTTAAAGTTAAAAGCGAAGGTGGAAAGATACCTCACTGCGCGAAAAGATAGGGGTAGCGTTCACGCATCTCGTCTTCCCTCTCCCAAGTGGATTCGCCTGGGGAATGGCGCCTCCATGCGACACGCACCAATTGAATAGTCTGGCTGTGTAGCACTTTCTCTCAGCGATCCAAGATCTCCACTGGCTACTCCTGGTAGCTAAGGCTCGGTCCCACCTCAATCTCCGAGTGGTCTAGCACGTGACTGGGGTCTGCCACGTACCGTCTCAACTGGGACACGTGGAATACGTTGTGCACTCCCTCTAATGCGGGTGGTAATGCCAAGCGGTATGCCACCTCCCCGATCTTCTCGAGGATGTCAAACGGCTCGATGTACCTCGGATTGAGCTTCCCGCCTCCTCCGAAATGTATCGTACTACGTGTCGGTGATATCTTCAAGAACACCATATCGCCAACCTAGATTTAAGCAAAAGGTCACGACCTATTCCTATCATGATTAACAATTACAACTAAGGAGTACTATACCTCAAACTCTAATTGTCTCCGGTGACTGTCGACCCAGTGCTTCTGCCTGTCCTGAGCAACACAAAGTTGCTCCCTAATCAGCTTCACCTTCTCCGCAGCATCCACGATCATCTCGGGCCCCAATAGTGCTCTCTCACCTACGTCGTCCGAAGATAGTGGGGTACGACATCTCCGTCCATATAGGGCCGCGAAAGGGGACATCTCGATACTATCTTGGTAGCTGTTGTTGCAGGAGAACTCCACAAGGTGAAGGTGATCCTCCCACGAGCCACCAAAATCTAGTACACACGTCCGCAGCATATCCTCGAGCGTCTGAATGGTCCGCTCCGACTGCCCATCTGTCTGTGGGTGGTAGGCAATGCTGAACTTGAGCGATGTGCCCAAGCTAGCCTGCAGACTCCTCCAAAAGTGGAACGTGAATCTGCTATCGCGGTCGGAGACGATACTCTCTGGAACGCCATCCAACTTGACGATCTGCTTCACATATAAATCTGCCAACCTCTCCGTGGATAGTCCCACTTTGAATGGTATAAAGTGGGCCGATTTGGTCAACCTGTCAACGATGACCCAAATCGCATCCTTCCCGCCTGGCGATCGTGAAAGACCGGAAACAAAATCCATAGTGATATGTTCCCACTTCCACTCGGGAATCGGCAACGTCTGAAATAAACCTCCGGGTCTCTGCCTCTCCGCTTTGACCTGCTGACACACAAGACATCTAGAAACGAAGCGTGCCGCCTCAAGCTTCGTACCGTACCACCATACGTGGGCTCTCATATCCTTGTACATCTTGTTGGCTCCAGGATGCAAGAAATACTGAGAACGGTGTGCCTCCTGCATGACCTCCTCTCGCAGCTCTCCACTAGGTACACACAATCTCGTCCCCTGCCTCAACGAGCCATCCTCTGCAATGGTGAAGTCCTCCAACAAACCGGCCTGCGCCTGTGCTATGATACCCCTCAGCTGCTCGTCCTAGTGTTGTGCCTCTCGTATCCTGTCCATCAATCCAGACTGAATCTGCATGCCCATCATCTGCATCTCGACTCCAGGAATGACGACCTCAATGCCTAAGCTCTCCAAGTCTGTTCACAAGTGTCGGTCTCTCGTCAAGAATATAGCCATTGGATACCGACTCAAGGCGTCCGCAACTACGTTCGCCTTCCCCGGATGGTACTGCAACGAGATGTGGAAATCCTTCATCAATTCCAGCCATCTGCGTTGCCTCATATTCAGCTCCTTCTGCGTGAAAACGTACTTCAAGCTTTTGTGGTCAGTGAATATTTCCACACACTCTCCGTATAAGTAGTGTTTACACAACTTCTGGGCGAATATAACTGCCGCCAACTCTAGGTCGTGGGTGGGGTAATTCTTCTCATGTGGTCGCAGCTGTCTGGACGCATACGCTATCACCTTCTTGTTCTGCTCTAAAACATACCCCAAGTCCTTACCAGAAGCATCGCTATAGATAGAAAAATCGTCGGAACCGGATGGCAACGTCAATATGGGAGCCGTTGTCAGCCTCTTCTTCAGCTCGTCGAACGCAGCCTGGTAGTCCTCTGTCCATACGAACTCTACGTCCTTCCGAGTGAACCTAGTCATCGGCTCTGCAATCCGAGCAAAGTCCTGTACGAACTTCCGGTAGTACCCCGCCAATCCCAAGAAGCTTCGAATCTCTGCCACAGAAGTCGGACTAGTCCATGACTCAACGGCAGCAATCTTCTTCGAGTCAACGGATATACCATCTCCTGTCACTACATGCCCAAGGAATTCTACCTTGTCTAGGAAAAACTCGCAATTCGAAAGATTCCCGTAGAGTTTCTCCTTCCTGAGGGTCTCCAGCACGATCCTCAGATGCTCCTCCGACGACTTCGAATAAATGAGGATATCGTCGATGAAGACCACTACGAATTTATCAAGGTATGGATGGAATACCTTGTTCATTAAATTCATGAAGACTGTCGGGACATTGGTCAACCCAAACGGCATCACCATAAATTCGTACTGGCCGTACTTGGTCTAGAAGGCTGTCTTCGGGATATCTTCCTTCTTCACTTTTACTTGGTGATACCCCGACCTCAAGTCGATCTTCGAAAATACCCGTGCACCACTCAATTGGTCGAAAAGATCGTCAATTCTTGGTAGCGGGTATTTGTTCTTGATCGTCTTATTATTCAAGGTCCGGTAGTCGATACACATACGCACGGTCCCGTCCTTCTTCGGCATGAACAACAACGGTGCACCCGAAGGCGACGAACTCGATCTAATGAATCCTTTCTCCAGTAGCTCGTCGATCTGCTTCTTCAATTCCACGGCTTCTTTGTTGTTGATCCTGTAAACTCGCTGTGACTCTGGCTCCGCGCCGGGCACAAGATCAATGGAGAACTCGACATCTCTGTCTGACGGCAGTCCCGGCAGCTCCTCAGGAAAAACGTCAAGAAACTCCGCAATGATGGGATGAGGTAGTTCCTTCTCTGCTACCATGGTCCCATAAATGGCGTCGCTAAGCTGCTCTACTGCTCCTCTAGCGAACTCGAACACGGTCTCCCCCGCGGACTAAACACCACACATCCGCGGTGACAATCGATGCTAGCGAAGTGTTTACTCAACCAATCCATGCCGAGCACTATATCAAAACTCGGGAGTGGCATTATGAGTAAACTAGCGCGCATTTCCCGGCCTCCTATGGTAATGCGGCGACCGACGCAAACATCCTTCACCTAGATGATGCCTCCGCCAGTTGAGATTTTATAAGTGCAGTCTAAAGGCTCAGATACAATATTATGTCTAAAGATAAAAGCTGCATATATGAAGCTGCGACTGGCCCCAGAATCGAAAAAAGCAATAGCTGAAAAATACTCAAGGAGAACAGAACCTGCTATCAAATCAGGAGATGCTAGTGTCTCCTCGACCGCCATGGCATAAGCTCTGTCCTGCTGTTGGTGCTGGACGAAGCGCTGCTGCTGTGTGGGCAGGGGTCCCCTCTGCTGCTGGGGTATCGTGGGCCTTGTCGGTGCTCCCGGGGCAGGAGTTGTCCCCTGTGTCGCATGAATCCGCGCCGCTTGACACTATCTCATCTGATGTGCGCTAGATCCGCAGAATAAGCATACTCCAAGTCGTTTCCTGCATACCTCCCATGAATGTCCCGGCTTCTTGCAGTAGTTGCAAGGTCTAGGTGGCTGCCTCTGCTGAAAAGTAGGGGCTCTATCTGGAGGCTGATACTGCTGACGCTGCTGAGTGCGGGGCTGTGGTTGATGCAGCTGTGTCGCGGCCTTCCCTGGAGCATTGGACCGCTTCGCCGATCCTGACTGGACGTTGCCTCCTCCGTATGCATCTCTATCTCTCTTCTGCTTGCGCTTCTTCTCTTTCTCTACGTCCTGCGCAACCTTCAAGATCCTCTCGTATGTGGTGGCATGGCTGGTGGCGATGGCTATGCGAATCTCATGTGATAGCCCCTTTCTGAACTTCTTGGCCTTGGCTGCAGGGGTCAAGGCATCTGCGAAGCGACTGAGGTAGGAGAACTCGGCGGAGTACTCGTCGATGGAGAGGTTACCCTGCTCCAAGCTCTCGAACTCGTTTTCTAGCTCTTCTCTGGCCGCGTCGGGGTAGAAGGTTGGAGCAGGACAACCTCTCCATCGACGAGTACTCCGCCGAGTTCTCCCGCCTCAGTCGCTCCGCAGATGCCTTGACCCCTGCAGCCAAGGGCAAGAAGTTCAGAAAGGGGCTATCACATGAGATTCGCATAGCCATCGCCACCAGCCAAGCCACCACATACAAGAGGATCTTGAAGGTTGCGCAGGACGTAGAGAAAGAGATGAAGCGCAAGCAGAAGAGAGATAGAGATGCATACGGAGGGGGCAACGTCCAGTCAGGATCGACGAAGCAGTCCAATGCTCCAAGGAATGCTGCGACACAGCTGCATCAACCACAACCCCGCACTCAGCAGCAGCAATATCAGCCTCCAGATAGAGCCCCTACTTTTCAGTAGAACCAGCAGAGGCAGCCACCTAGACCTTGCAACTACTGCAAGAAGCCGGGACATTCATGGGAGGTATGCAGAAAACGACTTGGAGTATGCTTATTCTGCGGATCTAGCGCACATCAGATGAGAGAGTGTCCAGCGGCGCGGATTCATGCGGCACAGGGGACAGCTCCTGCCCCGGGAGCACCGACGAGGCCCACGATACCCCAGCAGCAGAGGGGACCCCTGCCCACACAGCAGCAGCGCTTCGTCCAACACCAACAGCAGGGCAGAGCTTATGCCATGGCGGTCGAGGAGACACTAACATCTCCTGATGTGATAGCAGGTTCTGTTCTCCTTGAGTCTTTTTCAGCTATTGCTTTATTCGATTCTGGGGCCAGTCACAGCTTCATATCTGCAGCTTTTATCTTTAGACATAATATTGTATCTGAGCTTTTAGACTGCACTTATAAAATCTCAACTGGCGGAGGCATCATCTTAGTGAAGGATGTTTGCGTCGGTCGCGGCATTACCATAGGAAGCCGGAAAATGCGCGCTAGTTTACTAATAATGCCACTCCCGAGTTTTGATATAGTGCTCGGCATGGATTGGTTGAGTAAACACTTCGCTAGCATTGATTGTCACCGCGGATGTGTGGTATTTAGTCCGCCGGGGGAGACCGTGTTCGAGTTCGCTAGAGGAGCAGTAGAGCAGCTTAGCGACGCCATTTGTGGGACCATGGTAGCAGAGAAGGAACTACCTCATCCCATCATTGCGTAGTTTCTCGACGTTTTTTCTGAGGAGCTGTCGGGACTGCCGCCAGACAGAGATGTCGAGTTCCCCATTGATCTTGTGCCCGGCGCGGAGCCAGAGTCACAGCGAGTTTACAGGATCAACAACAAATAAGCCGTAGAATTGAAGAAGCAGATCGACGAGCTACTGAAGAAAGGATTCATTAGATCGAGTTCGTCGCCTTGGGGTGCACCAGTGTTGTTCATGCCGAAGAATGACGGGACCGTGCGTATGTGTATCGACTACCGGACCTTGAATAATAAGACGATCAAGAACAAATACCCGCTACCAAGAATTGACGATCTTTTCGACCAATTGAGCGGTGCACGGGTATTTTCGAAGATCGACTTGAGGTCGAGGTATCACCAAGTAAAAGTGAAGAAGGAAGATATCTCGAAGACAGCCTTCCAGACCAAGTACGGCCAGTACGAATTTATGGTTATGCCGTTTGGGTTGACCAATGCCCCGACAGTCTTCATGAATTTAATGAACAAGGTATTTCATCCATACCTTGATAAATTCGTAGTGGTCTTCATTGACGATATTCCCATTTATTCGAAGTCGCCGGAGGAGCATCTGAGGAGCGTGCTGGAGGCCCTCAGGAAGGAGAAACTCTACGGAAAGCTTTCGAAGTGCGAGTTTTTCCTAGACAAGATAGAATTCCTTGGGCATGTGGTGATAGGAGATGGTATATCCGTTAACCCGAAGAAGATTGCTGCCGTCGAGTCATGGACTACTCCGACTTCTGTGCAGAGATTCGAAGCTTCTTGGGATTGGCAGGGTACTACCGGAAGTTCGTACAGGACTTACTCGGATTGCAGAGCCGATGACTAGGCTCACTCGGAAGGACGTAGAGTTCGTACCAGGCTGCGTTCGACGAGCTGAAGAAGAGGCTGACAACGGCTCCCATATTGACGTTGCCATCCGGTTCCGACGGTTTTTCTATCTATAGCGATGCTTCTGGTAAGGACTTGGGGTGTGTTTTAGAGCAGAACAAGAAGGTGATAGCGTATGCGTCCAGACAGCTGCGACCACATGAGAAGAATTACCCCACCCACGACCTAGAGTTGGCGGCAGTTATATTCGCCCTGAAGTTGTGGAAACACTACTTGTACGGAGAGCGTGTGGAAATATTCACTGACCACAAAAGCTTGAAGTACGTTTTCACGCAGAAGGAGCTGAATATGAGGCAACGCAGATGGCTGGAATTGATGAAGGATTTCGACATCTCGTTGCAGTACCATCCGGGGAAGGCGAACGTAGTTGCGGACGCCTTGAGTCGGTATCCAGTGGCTATGTTCTTGACGAGAGACCGGCACTTGTTAGCAGACTTGGAGATCTTAGGCATTGAGGTCGTCATTCCTAGAGTCGAGATGCAGATGATGGGCATGCAGATTCAGTCTGGATTGATGGATAGGATACGAGAGGCACAACACCAGGACGAACAGCTGAGGGGTATCATAGCACAGGCGCAGGCCGATTTGTTGGAGGACTTCACCATTGCAGAGGATGGCTCGTTGAGGCACGGGACGAGATTGTGTGTACCTAATAGAGAGCTGCGAGAGGAGGTCATGCAGGAGACACACCGTTCTCAGTATTCCTTGCATTCTGGAGCCAACAAGATGTACAAGGATATGAGAGCCCACGTATGGTGGTACGGTACGAAGCGTGAGGTGTCACGCTTCGTTTCTAGATGCCTTGTGTGTCAGCAGGTCAAAGCGGAGAGGCAGAGACCCGGAGGTTTACTTCAGCTGTTGTCGATTCCCGAGTGGAAGTGGGAATATATCACTATGGATTTTGTTTCCGGTCTTCCACGATCGCCAGGCGGGAAGGATGCGATTTGGGTCATCGTTGACAGGTTGACCAAATCGGCCCACTTTATACCATTCAAAGTAGGACTATCCACGGAGAGGTTGGCAGAATTGTATGTGAAGCAGATCGTCAGGTTGCATGGCGTTCCAGTGAGTATCGTCTCCGACTGCGATAGCAGATTCACGTCCTACTTTTGGAGGAGTCTGCAGGCTAGCTTGGGCACATCGCTCAAGTTCAGCACAGCCTACCACCCACAGACAGATGGGCAGTCGGAGCAGACCATTCAGACGCTCGAGGATATGCTGCGGACGTGTGTACTAGATTTTGGTGGCTCGTGGGAGGATCACCTTCACCTTGTAGAATTCTCCTACAACAACAGCTACCAAGCTAGTATCGAGATGTCCCCTTTCGAGGCCCTATATGGATGGAGATGTCGTACCCCACTATCGTGGGACGACGTGGGTGAGAGAGCACTATTGGGGCCCGAGATGATCGTGGATGCTGCGGAGAAGGTGAAGCTGATTAGGGAGCAACTTCGTGTGGCTCAGGACAGGCAGAAGCACTGGGCCGACAGTCACCGGAAACCATTAGAGTTTGAGGTATAGTATTCCTTAGTTGTAATTGTTAATCATGATAGGAATATGTCGTGACCTTTCGCTTAAATCTAGGTTAGCGATATGGTGTTCTTGAAGATATCACCGACACGTGGTACGATACGTTTCGGAGGAGGCGGGAAGCTCAGTCCGAGGTACATCGGGCCGTTTGACATCCTCGAGAAGATCGGGGAGGTGGCATACCGCTTGGCATTACCACCCACATTAGAGGGAATGCACAACGTATTCCACGTGTCCCAGCTGAGACAGTACGTGACAGACCCCAGTCACGTGCTAGACAACTCGGGATTGAGGTGAGACCGAACCTTAGCTACCAGGAGCAGCCCGTGGAGATCTTGGATCGCCGAGAGAAAGTACTACGCACCCAGACTATTCCATTGGTGCGTGTCGCATGGAGGCACCATTCCCCAGGCGAATCTACTTGGGAGAGGAAAGACGAGATGCGTTAACGCTACCCCTATCTTTTCGCGCAGTGAGGTATCTTTCCACCTTCGCTTTTAACTTTAAATTTCAAGGACGAAATTGTTTTAAGGAGGGTAGGTTTGTGAACCCCTGCCCCAAAGACTCCTTTTACTTAATTTGTTATTATTAATATGCTTAATCATTGCTGACACAATAAGTTATATATATATATATATATATATATATATATATATATATATATATATATATATATATATATTAGTCCTAAAAATTAAATAGAGAAAAAGGGAGTTTTGCAAAATCTATTTAAAGAGGGGGCTTAATGCAAATTGGGCTATTTCAAACGCAGTATAGCCGAATGCCTTATTCGAATTTAAATCTTAGGATGTTGGAGCTATGATCAAATCCTTGAGACTCAATCCAAATCCGACATTGATCCTATCTAAACCTTAGAGTATATTAAGGATCGACCAGTACCTTCCCCTGAACCCTAATTTTCCTGCCACGAGTTCTCCCCTGCTCTATTCGAGGCAATACCTGAAGAGTTGAAGCAATCAAACTTTCGACAGGTAACTTTCACCCACCATGGTTTTGATTCATTAGAACTAATCTACCCTTAGACTTGCAAACGCCTGTTATTAACTAATATAGGATGAGATGGGTAGGTGTTCGACTTAATGTCAAATATGGGACTTATGGGATGTACTCGTGTGTCGAGCACAGAGTGTTAATGATACGGCTTCGGGTATCATGGAAAATAAAGAGGGTTTTCTTAGGTAGTTCTGTGCGAATGCACATGGGGTCGGGTTGCTTATACCAGATTGCACTACGTATTAGATTTTACTTTGTGACAGTTTGCACAGGGTATCAGGTCGCACTTAGAAGCAGCTTGCAATGAAGTATCAATCTCCATATCAGCTAACACATGATACATCAGCTGCATATCCTGTTTTAGGTTGCCATGAGGGTTCAGCCTATATACTGATACATTAATTCCATACCATATGAGCATTGATAGGAACAAGGGGTTTTAGTTGTGTATCAATATGTGGGTGTGTCTATAAAGCCAGAGCCTTGACTCGAGGAATACCTATAGGCGTGGGGTTAGGCAGTATCTATAGGAATGATACATGTGAAGGTACTAGTTACCTATCATGTGTCAATTGACACAGGAAGGATCAGTCATGTTCATAGGGTTCAAATTGTATTAGGTTTCAAACATGTGTGTATTTGCAGATGGAGGTAGGCTTTGTCCAACAGAGAGGAAAGTAGTCCATGTACCCATGTTCAGTAAGGAGGTATCAACAGGGACAGCCTGGCATCAAGGTGTATACTTGGTATCATATTTTGGTACTGGATATCATCCTTGACCCTTAGTAACATATATGATACTTGATATCATGTTCAACATCTGGTATCATACTGATACCTTAATATCAAGTGTAACATCCTTGTACCTGATTATAGCTAGTGCCATTTCGACCTTAGTATCAGAGCTAGGTCTGGGCCTCTATTTCCTGATGGCTACAGGCTAGGGGCAGCAGGGTTTTGTTGAGGATAGCAGCTACTGGGCTTTGTCTCTCAGATGTAGATAAGGTATCCTGAGAACAAGTTAGTCAGGGCACACACATATATTAAGTTACATTGGTATTAAGTTGTGTATATCACATACTAGTTGCTCATGGGATGTCAGTACTAAGGGGTTGCAGTACAGAGTAAAGCCCAGGGAACAAGGGTACATCAAGTCCTCATCCCTCATAAACCTTCCTTGAATTTATTCCTTAGACATAGATAGGTAGACTGTCCTTTGTGTCCAACTGATACTTAATAGCCTAGGTAGGTTGGTATCAGATGTATCAGCCTACATTAAACCCCTGTTCAGTCATGGTTTGCTACAGGTCCAGACCATTGCACATGCAATCCCCAATTTCCTCTGTCATGCACCTGTAAGTGCAGTCCATTTGGGGATGTGACAGTCCACACTAAGTCCAGACTCCATTGCATAGATGTACACCCTTCCATTGTTCATATTGATACCTGAACATGATGGTACAGTCGAGCCAGACACTGAAACACACCATCCCATGTATTCTCTAATGATGAGTATTAATCCACACATATAGTCCTTGCATGCCACAAACAGTTCAGTCATTGCCTCAGGTTTAATCAGTGTTCTAAAAATCGGCCTAGGCGGCGCCTAGGCACTAAGCGGCCGCCGGCCGCACCGAAAAGGCCCTAGGCGGCCGGCCTAGGCGCTGGACGGGCCTTGGCGGCCCTAGTCGGACTTAGTCGGGCCTAGGGTTAGGGTTAGGGTTAATTTTTTTGAAATTTTCAAGAAAAAAATCAAAAAAAATTCATATTTGACAAAATTAAATACTTACCTGCCGCCGTCGTCGCCGTAGTCGCCGCAGCCGACTGCTGTTGTTGCTGTTGTCGTCGTCGTCGTCGTAGTAGTAGGGGAGGAGGAGGGAAGAGGGGGCGAAGGGGAGGAGGAGAGGGGGGAGAGGGGAGCGGAGGGGAGGAGAGAGGGGAGCGGAGGGGAGGAGGAGGGGAGAGGGGAGCGGAGGGGAGGAGAGGGGGGAGAGAAGTTTGCTGTGGACTCTCTCTCCTCTCCTCCCCCTTATATGTGTCTTTTTTTTCAAGTTAAAAAAAAATTTGAAGCAAAAAACAAACATGGGATTCGAACCCATATAACCTCATGTACCAATTGAAGTCTTAAGTATAGCTACACTAGCCATAAAAGCTCAATAGTTTTTGTGTCTATAAGTAACATACATGTTATTTATATATACACTTATGAGCAAAAAAAAAATCAAATCAAATCGGCGTCTAGGCGCTAGTCGGGCCCTCAACACACCGACTCCGCCTAGCGAAATCTATAACATTGGGTTTGATCCCAGTCCAAACATCTATGTTTTAGTTCTTTTGATTAGTCTAGGGTGCATCTAATAGATCTTGTCCACTACTTGCATTCTCATTAGTCATTGCATCATATTCACACTGTCCTGCATCCTCACCCAGAGACAATGCCTCGGTGCTTTAGAGTATACTGCACTCATTTGCAATACTGTGCCACAGAACACTTGCACACATTGCATTGGTTTTCACTACACTATAGCCTTAGCAAATCCTACATCTGTACATCCAGGGGGATGATGTAAACTGCAGGACAACAGAGTGTGGGTAGATGTGCAGTATGTTGTTGGTATCAAAACCTTCAAGGGTTTGTAGGCTGGTGCGTATAGCCCTAGGGGTACTGCTTGGGCAACAGAATAGGTATGGAGCATAGGCCAGGGAAGAGCATAACATTAGATATGGCCACTCTATGGCAACTAGGATAACAGCATGTAAGCATGGCCTGAAGGTAGGCATTAACCTCCAGTTTAAGCCTAACATTGAATGTCTATATCTTTCCCTATGTATCAATGGACATATCGGGTAAGGGGTAGGTTCCTAGCAGTGTACCATGGGGTAGTGTTTTGGGTAACTGAGAGAGGTGATTAGTTGAGGCTCAAGCAGTGTACATGTATGTGTAGTGCAGGGAACAAGCAGGACAGCAGCCTACAAGAGGGTGTCTTATATTTGTGTGCGACTCGAGTGTCTGGCGGGAGGCATATGTTCATGTGTCAGTCCATTTACAGTACTGTCTAAACCATACCCTATTTTAGTTGGCATTGCCCTGTTTCAGCCCCTGGTATCAGTATTTCCATTTATGTTCGATTCCCATGTTGGGCCTACACCATTACCTGCATATCCAACCCTGAACTTCATGTTCAGTCCAGGTTTTAATTATGGCACTAGTGCCATTTCTTTTCATTTAGTACATCAGCCCTTTTAGTCATGTATCATGACGGGAATATCCATAATCCCTTTGAGAATAGTTTACAGTCCCATTTTAGTCTTGAATAGGTGAGGTAATGTTCAATCATAGTATATGAGTCTGTCCTCATTTCTTGATATAAAATATGTTGTAAGAAATTAAGAGAGCTTCCTCACAGATGAGCTAATGAACCTAGTAGTGAATGAACACTATAGCAATGCACCAATGAAAGGGTATCTTACCAAACCACTAATAACCGGCCCTTACAAGTAGGTAACAGTTACCCTTAGAAAACCACAAATCATGTAGGAAACTTGCAATATCTAAAAGATAAACTTATTTTCTAAACTCATGTATTGATTTATATCAAATCATAATATAGGTTCTGTGGACTCGGACTCAGTGCTCGACTCATACCCGCAGCTCAGGACCACAGGCAAGTGCATATACTGATCGTTACCGTTTCTGATAGTTTCATCTACCTGTTATTCATGTCTTGTTGCTTGTTGACACGAACGTCACACGAGGATTAGTACCATGGATATTATTGTACAACTTGATTTATCTTTTATGTTTACCCTACTTGCGATTGATTCCATGAGTATTAGCTAGACGAAAAAATATCTTAGTAGACGTGTGAACAACCCATTCTATCCCATATGTCTATTCTTGAATAATAGCAGCTGCACACGACAAGTGCAGGGTGCCGGATTTACCCCTTAGCCGTTCACACATCGAAACTGATATTTCAATGCACATAGATAGTTAAAATTCCAATTTATTTCATTTCGTTCTTCATACCTACCATGTTACCATAGTTACATATTGCTTCTTGGTAGCTATTTCTCGAGTTACATATTCTTCACACCATGATGCTAGTTACTTTCTAGTTTCATTCTCATATGTTATATACATGTTTAGTGATTCTATTGTGACTCGGATAGCTGTCATATGTGTACTTGTTCCATTCTTGACTAGAAAACCAACATTTTAGGTAATGAGTTAGAGGAGTTCTGTACCACTTACTATGAGCAGACTGAGGACCCTGGTCTGAGCATGCATGAGGACTTGGATGCGGGGCTACCCTCCGCAGGAGACATTTAGCTAGATATTATTCTATAGAGCACGAGTTGCCTCCAGAAACTCTTTTATTTATTGTACTTCATCTTTATTTTGTGGATTATGAGAGTTGAGAAGTGGACATCCATCTTAGCACGTTTTGTTCTTTTGAGATTATTTTATCTATCATATTTTGATCTCTATCTTGGAGATTATTCAGATCAGTTATTATCTTTACTCTCACTGCAGTTATTTGTGTATATCTTGCTGTTGTGGATTGGTCTGTGGATTTTGGTTATGTTATGGAAATCTATAAACTGCATGGTTGTATTTGATAAAATGTGGAGATGACTAGACAGCATTCTACCGTCGAAACTGCGGCGTAGGCTGGACGTACCCACGGTTCGTACCCAAATATTGGGTGCGAGTCGTGACACGGGATAGGAGGAGGAAATAAGAGGTGTTAGGCCAACAGCTCAGGGGGGATATACTTACGTACAGCAGGCGAGAGAAGCAACTTGCAGGACCAGTTCTTACAGTGCCAGTGCTAAGTCCCTTGCTTGCGTCCGTCTTGACTCCTGAGAGATCATCTAAGGAATATCAAAGGAAACAATACATTTTAGTTGAAGTATGATGAAACTAATGGACAAAAGACTGATTGGAAAAGAAGGAGCATGCAAAACATTAGATAATTTTACCGAACCCATACAATTTACAGTACCCTTACCGACCACTGGCTGGAATGTTCCATCAACTGTTTGAATGTTGTCTGTCGATGGTAGGTGAGTGTAGGAGGAGAACTCACTAGCCTTCTCCGTCACGTGTCGAGATGCTCCCGAGTCAATTATCCAGTCTGACGGTAGAGGGGAATACATAGATGCAAGAGCAAGTGGATCGTTAGTACCTTCAGATGGATGGACATACATGGCAGAGAATGAGGTAGAAGCCTCCTCGCTTCCCTCGTTTGACACCCTCTGCTTCCTTCTGAGTGATTCCAGCATGCCCATCAGTGTCTGGTCCTCCTCAGTAAAAGTACCACCAGCTCCTTCATTGCCTTCTGCTACCAGTAGGTTTGCTCGATAGCCTCCTCGACCACCTCGTCGACCTCCACGACCACGGCCTCGTCCTCCGAAGGTTCCCCGTCCACCGAATTGCCCGCGTCCACCGCCTGAATCTCCCTCCTTATGTGGTTTGGTACAAGCATGCCGATGATGGCCCATCTTCCCGCAATTGAAGCACTGCGGATTGTGCTGCCAATACTCCCCTTTCGGACCTGTGTCGCCCAAACTGGTGGCCACTAGTGCTGACTTCTCTTCAGGAGGGCCACTTGTTCCTGCTTGCAGTTCGATGCGTGTTTCTTCCTGGATCATTGCCAAGATAGCCTCCTCAATGGTACGGATCTTCGGTTGGGCTAGAAGTAGGGCTGTCCTCTGAACAAATGCTGCAGTCAGTCCTTTAAGGAACTTCATTGTCCTCTCCTGCAGACATATCTGTCTCTCCTTGCACTTCGGGTCCCCACAGCTTGTCCGATCTGAGGAGTGATCGTAATCCAACCACAGTCGCTCCAGCTCTGTGGCGTATTCTTGCACCATCTTCTCTCCTTGAACGGTGTCATCAATCTTCTCCTTGATCTGAAAAACTCGTAAGTTGTTCCCCACGCCATCGTATGTCCTCCTCAACTTCTCCATACGTCCTTCACCATCTCAATGCCGTCTACTATGGCGGCAATAGACTGGACTAAGGAGTTGAGAAGCCAAATATAGATCACCATATAAGTGGACTTCCACTCGTCGCGTCCCGTCGAGCCCTCGTCCGGCTCTGTCTTCTCGGCCGACAGGAACCCCTCTAGGTTCTTTCCTGCGAGGATTCTTCTCACCCGCCGTGACCAACTCAGATAGGTGGTTGGTCCATCCAGCTTCAGATCGATGGAGGAAGCTCCAACTTCGGCGACGTTCGTGTCGTGCTCTCACTAGCCGACATCTTCATCAACTTCATCAACGTCGCAACCTCTGCAGGATCCAGCTTCTTGATGATCTCCTCCATCTATGCTTCTCCTCTCCGATCACGTCACGTCCGCTCCACGACTTATGCTCGTCTTCGTCGTCCGCTCCTAGATCCAAACATGTCTGTTTTTATCAGATATAGGCATCGGTGTCCTCTTTCGGAATGATCCGAACCACGACAACAATGGCGTCGTTGCGTGCGGGGGGGGGGGGGGGGGGGGGGACGCGCGCACGTGCCACGACAGCGGTAACCGCAGCGGCGGCGGCAGCAGCAGCAGCAGCGACAGCAATAGCGGCGGAAAAGAGGGGAGGGTGGGGCTGTTGTGCGAAGGTGGGGGGGCGTCTGCTGTGGAAGAGGGGGAAGAGGAGGGGGGGAAGGTTTGGCGGCGACTAGGGTTAGAGTTTGTGGAAAGGTGGCTCTGATACCATGTTGAAATAGTTATATTTTATTGATAATCTCTTGGCTATTTATAGTCTTACAACCTCCTCATTACATTAACTCTCTATAGGAATATCCTATGACATATTCCAACATACCAAATATACTACTAGGATATTCCAACACATATTCCAACATACTAAAGATACCAATAGGATATTCCAACAAAGCTAAATATAAGAATTAAAAGTATACTTTTGTGACCAGCTGTCAATCTCACATCAGCCCTCTATGCTGGTGTAGAACTCCTAGACGATAAGATAGCCATGAGACAGAAGTCCTTGCCGGAAGCAAAAATAAAGGAATGTAGATAAATGGAAAGATGATAGAAAGAGAGAACAAAAATATCAACGATACATGATTCCAATATGTATGGTCTATGAATCACCTCATAAAAGGCAGTGTGATAAAGCATTAATATTTGATGAAATTAATAATAATAAAGAGCCTCGGGTTACATAGACCTAGCAAGTAGCAACTAATTGCCTGATAGGTAGACCAACTTTCCTGCTCATGTAGTTTAAGGTCTTGCAAGCAGGGAACACTCTCCAACTTCCCTAGACTAGGAGACCGAGATAATATAGATGAAAAACTTAAATTATAGAATTTACTATAGGTAATTAAATTCACCTGCATGGTACATTAGCCAAAGAGCACAATGGAATGTCATTCTCAACATACAAGACAAATTGTTCTGTTTTCTTAAAAAGGTTCCCTCTATTACACTTTAAACCAGATGAAGTCCTACATCTTTCACTCATCTTATGATTTAAGCCGTCTCCTTCCTAAGTGGTTTGGCCTGGTTTGGTATTTGCTGCTGCTTTTCAAAAAGAAGCAGAAGCAGTCGTTACCAAACAATTTGTGCTGCTGCTTTTTATAAATAATAGGCAAAATGAGCAGTGCCAATCACAGCACTTGTGTAAAGGAACCCATTCTCTATAAAAACAACAATAGAATATAGATAGAATTGAACTTCTAACAAAAAGATCCAGAAATATAAATATCTGTAGAGAAATGAGAGAAGGTCTATATTGATTTGAATTCTGACTAAAGGGTTTCATACTTGCCTGACCAAACTCCTCTCCCAATTCCATTCGCTATAACATCCTTTTTCTCCTATTATCAACCCATCTGAAAAAAGTTGCTCCTTTAATTTTCTCATAGAATGACCTCCTTACATTACCCTTCCTACTGTTCCATAACTTGAGATATCAATTAACAGCATTCCTGAACCTAAAACTCTTCCACTCGGCGAGATAGTTGTGCTAATTATTGATGAATCAAATGTATGATCCATACTAGAAACTCTCGGATAGGGTAATTGACCAAAGACTAAGATTGAAACAAAATCCCATTGAATCAATTTAGTTTTATGCTCGGAGATCTACTATGAAAGTAGATCTCCTATGAAATTCATTTACTTACTCAGAAGATTAATGGAATTTTTTTAGAGAAAATAAGAGGGATCTACTTACGGTTTTATTGACTTTGAAAAGGCCTACGATAGAGTACCTAGTTTTGAAGAAGAAGAAAAGTCTTCAATAGCTCTATTGAGATCATAAGATTTTTTTAATTTCTTTTAGAGATCATAAGAATATATAATCATGGTGTTATTACTAAGTTGTGGATCAATGAGGGGGACACCGCACCATTTTACATCACTGTTGGTTTACATGAATCATAAGTCCTTACCTATTAGCATTAGTTATGGATGAAACAACTAGACATATTCAGGAAGTTTTGTGGTGTATCCGTTGTTGATATTGTACTAGTTGATAAGACTAAATGACGCGAACATTACAAGGGCCCGGATCGGAATTCCGGTCAGACCAATCGAAATTCCGAGTATGGTCTCAAATTGTGCACCACCTGGTGCTCGAAAAATTGATATTTCAGTTGGCCAAACCGAAATACTGGTTCAAGGCGGTTGAGCCTATTTTAGGCCAATTTTGGATGGATCTTTTGGCTTATATTTAGTATTTATTTTTTCTAATTTGTTTACGAGTCTTGCTTAGGGTTTTTTTTTCCTTATAAATAGATTTTATATGTAGAAGACAATAAACAAGTTCATCATTATTATTTTAAGTTATAAATAATAGTTTTCGCTTTTAATTCTCAGTCGTGGGAATTGAGGTGCCAACCCTCGTATTTTTGGTTGTTGGTTTCAGCAATCAATGTTGTCGCACTGTGTCAAGTTGTATCATAGCCTCAACATGTCGCAAGACATATCTAAAACCAACAACGACGATAACAACCAACTTCTCCCTCATGAAGTGACGGGGGGTTGAAGGTCTCTTTGCGGCGGTCCGTCTTATCAAAGTTTCTATGCGGGAACTGACCCTACAAGTCCGGCGAGTTGAGCAGGTAGTAGGTAATCAAGAACCGTTGAGGCGACCGATTTGAATCCAAAAATGGCGTGACAGGCGAGTAACATCCACAACCTTTTGGAAGATAGTCAAGTACCGGTGCGAGAGAATTATCCACGGAAGGCTCAAACAAAAAAAAGTTTGATGATCACGCTAGTCATAATATTGATGACGGTGATGGTTGGATATGTTGCATGATTAACGAGAATACGATGGTCAGTCCGACATAGCGGCTACAGGAGGAACGATTTTTGCCACGACAGAGATTGGTTAGACAACAGCTATGCTTATTAACGTGACAGTCGTAGGGAATGTCTATTTAGGAGAGGAGATGATTTCATGTTGAAGATCGATATTCTGAATTCCAATCTTTCATAGCGATTTCAGCATCAAGGAGTTCATAGATTGGTTGCCGGAGGTTAATCGATTATTCGACTACATGGAGATTCCGACAGACAAGAAGAAGTTGGTGGCATGCCGACTAAAGTCAGAAGCATCGACTTGGTGGGATAGACTACATGACGAGCATAGACGAGAAGCAAAAAAGACGCATCACCTCATGGAAAAAGATGCAGAAGAAGCTAAATGCGCACTTCCTTCCTGACGATTAGGAGATAATTTCATGTTAAGTTTGCTAGGAATATATTTAGAATTCCGAATTCAAAGGATGATATTCTGAATTCCGTTCTTTCCTTTTTTGTATTTGAGTTAAGTTTGCTAGGAATATATTTAGAATTAGGATTAGGTTTTTTTTCTTCTTCTTCAAGTTTTGTAAAGCCTATATAATGACTTCTTGTACTACTTTTTTTATGTCTAATTTTATTACTATTTTCAATAGAGAATTGTTCTCTTTTTAGTGGATTCCAGTAAGAATTACTCTCTTTTTGGTGGATTTCTGTCATGTCCTACTCCCAGACAACAGCGAACCGAGTACGTAACGAATATCCCAGGCTACACGACCTACGAGTACACCAGTTCTTGCGTTCGCGATTGACACTGTAAGGTTAGAATAGGTTTACTTGGGTTCATTGTTGCGAGAAATGATTAATATCTTTGAGGAAAGGCATTCTAAAATATAAATATATATTTTCAGTCTTCTACCCCAACTACAAGAAACTAATCCAAAGCATACGCATACACTTATATACCTTAACTCATATAAAGTAGAAGGTCAACATCCAGCATACTCATCTTCATTTCCAAAATCTTGTTCTTGTTCTCCAACTACAATGTATGGTAGTAGCTTTCTCGGATTTAGCTCTCAAATCTAGTGAACAAATATTAGGTCGTCAAACGACATGCAAGTCCAAGTCAAAGGACGATGAAATAAAATGAAATAGATAGAATCGATCAAAAAAGTAGACGTAGAAATGATATTAGAGTATGAAATTTGTATTGTTAACTTGGTGTCGAACTCTAATTTCTATTTGCGAGTCTTAACACTCCAAGGTACATCTCAATAAAAATAAAACCATCCTAAGTATCAAAGTAAGCAAATTATAACACTTCATTCATAAAACTCACAAGCGCACATTTAATTCACAAACAATTACTTAGCAACAATCAAACCACAACAAAGGACTCTTCTACATGAAATATAGTTGGAGAACATTATGGAACACACATTTGGCTATTTTCTCATCCTATTTTTTTGGGGATCGGATTGTTGCTATGGATCACACATTAGGCTGGCCCCGCATAGGCTGTGAACAAAATAGATGAATTAATTTAGTTAACCTTAATCGATGCTCGATCAAGTTAAGGATCTTAATTGATACATGATCGACTTAAGAACATTAATCACATATAAGATCGAGTAAGGACTGCAGCAAGTTCAGCAAAGAAAAGTGAGTTAAGTCTCATACCCTCTTTTTCAAGGATTTACGAAAAGGTAGTGTTGATCAGCTTTAGTTGGTTAATTATATTGCAAAGATTTCATCCAATGTGACCATAATGTTCTCCCCCTCCCTATGGTACATACCTAACAATAACAAACAATCAATCGCCAGAGCTAAACAATTATTATCTTGAGATAGGAATTTCAAAGTATGAGTTTCGATCTGAGTGTCAAACAATCACGTCACAATTCAGAGACTCCAAACCCAGAAAAAGAGTGTGTTTCGATCATGTGCGCTAAGTCACAATGCGATACAAAAACACCATACGAAGGAATATACATCGCAACGAATTATCATGCATATTGAATAATCCTAGCTTGAGAATTTAGTTCCATTGCATATCTCTGTCCGTGTCTATTCGCCTTATGAAGACTAAGATTCGACCACTACAAATTTTGAGTTATCGCGTCTCTAATTCTAGTATAATTTCGGTTTTGAACACATGACTAACTTAGGATTTTTTTTAACGCTAGAAATTTTTGGATTCAAAATTTGGCTGTCCCCCGAAATTTCTTAAAATTTCGACAAAGTCTCATGTCTATTTCTTGATCCAAAAGTATGTCAACACGATAATATTATGAGCCAGAGCAACCCTCCCTAGAATTCATAGTATATTCTCCACCTCAGTTGACATACTCACACGAAAAATCACAACAAATAAAATATAAGTAGGAGATTTGACAAGAATTCTTACCGAAGGTGCTTACCTTGGTATATCAAGCAAGCACATTAAAGACACATTCCAAAACAACATAAACAAGAGTGATGTGTTAAAAGTTGGCTAAAAGTGAGGAATATATCAAGATGTGTGAGTTCACAAGGTTTTAGGCATGCGACCATTCTAAAAATGCTCAAGAATGAACAGAAACATTCAATTTTTTGGGTTTCAGTTATCGACAGAACCCAAAGATACTATGTGTAATGCGCTTACATGAAGTAGTACTTATTAAGCATGAAAGTGAAATTAATGAATCAACCTAAGGCTAAATTTTATTAAATTGGTTGAAATTTAGTCGAGTTGCCTGACTTTAGGCTACAACAGCCCTCGAACTAAACTAGACTTATTCTTTAGTTCCAATTCTTACCTAAAGTCTATGAATGGTCGATATGAGCTTATTTGTAATAGGATAAAATTACTTAATTGGGTCTAAATCAACCCGAGGGTCCAATTTTGAACCCAACATACCACCCGCACTTATACAAATCTATATCGGCCTAGTGTACTAGGTTTCCTATACCAAATTATATCAATTTGTTATCTCTAAGCTAGGCATAGGCTGAATTCAAATTTAATAGTCTGAAATTGCTTTAAATTCCAATTTTTGACCGACATGCCCTGTGAAGTAAGATTAAATGATACCAACCCAATATGCTACATTTTTTTAATACTCCAAAATGAGAAAATTGACATCACCAACCTAGATAATTGTTGAGGTCAAAAAAAACCTAGATAATTGGTAGACTCTAGGGACAAGTGATTGATATTTGGTCAATGGTTAAATTTGACCACGGTACGGCCTAAGAGCTTATACAATATATGTTACCAAACTAGTACTCTAGGTTTCGTATATCAACATATATCAAATGTGGTATTATTAATCTAATTGTGCGTTGAATTTAGTGAACAATGGATCCCGTTTAGGTCAAAAAGCACTATTTTGGCCCCCAACATGACCTAGGATTAGGCCTATAAGGCACCGCCACTAAGACACCTTAAATTTCTACTCCGAGATATTCAATACGACTCAAATAAGACAGAACATGCTGGATTCTATTTATAAAAAATAACCAAACGGCTTATTGGTACTCCGAAACTGAGTCAGAGAGGTCCGAAACTCGTGTTGGGGTACCCGGTGCTACCGAGATATCAATGGACAATAAATAAGCCTAATAGGCCACCCAAATTATGGAGTTAACTCCATTTTCATTTACGGAAAGCGGTAGCCACACAGAAATTCAAATCGGTACCTTCCCAATTTGCGGCATAAGTTGAAATACGCTAACCAGGAAGCAATTAGGGGTGTCCTAAGCATTGAAACCCTAAGGGTCTGCTTGACAATTATATAGGTAGCAGTTATGAGGTGTTTTTGGAGTACCGGTTATGAGCGGGTATGAAGCGTCCGATTATGAGGTGTTTTTAAGTAGCGGCTTTTAAACCAGTCCAATCCATGTTTGGTAATTCACTAAAGAGCGGTTCTGAAATATTTTTACACGAATAAAATTAAATTGGGAAGGGTATTAGTAGTTATATTTATATATTTTGGTGAGGATATAAATTGAATAAAATAATAAAACCTTTCAAAACCCACCGATTTTGGGTGTTTATAAAGTCACCCAAAATTATATTACACCAGTTTTTGAGCCAAACAAAACCAGTGCCTCAAAAAAAAAAAAAAAAAAAAACTGAGGTTTTCCTGGACGGTCAGTTCAAAAACACCCCAGAACCAGTGAAAACACCATTACCAAGCAGACCCTAAGTTAATAAGCGGTTAAGGTAAATCAAGCATATACAATCATGAACTATATATATATATATATATATATATATATATATATATATATATATATATATATATATATGGAAGCAGATCAAAAGCCCCCCTTAGAAAGCCCCCCAAAAACCCCCCTCACTCTAATTCGTAATATTAATGTTAATATTAATGTTAATATTAACATTAAATACTAAAATTAATATTAAAATTAACATTAAAATTAATATTAACATTAACATTAACATTAACATTAATATTAACATTAATATAAAAAAATAAAAATAAAAATTAATATTAACATTAATATTAACATTAATATTAATATTAACATTAATATTACGAATTAGAGTAAGGGGGGTTTTTGGGGGGCTTTCTAAGAGGAGCTTTTGATCCGCTCCCTTATATATATATATATATATATATATATATAAATAAATTTCTATTCCAAGACCTAGAGGTAGCGTGTTTACATACCTTCAGTTCTGGCAATATAGAGATTCATACTAAGATGAACTAGCAAATTATCAAAAGAAGAAATTAATTTGACATGAGATGAAAGAGGGTTTTCTGATAGTTAGGATCGTAATTTACTTAGCGTTTCATGACAAAATCGAATACATACATTCATGCACACATAGCCTACACACACAATCATATGTGAAATCTACCAATCAACTTCTAGCATACTAACAATATTTAAATTTGGCATGAGAATTCAAGTATGGATTGATGTGCGATCAGGAAGTAAGAATGGAACTGGTATAAAAAATAAGAAATTGATAAGCAAATTGAAAGAATGAGAAGGAGGGACTTGCCTTTAATGGTGAACCCATAGAGGGACCCCTCTTCTACTACCTCCTACTATTCTTCCTCTCCTTCCTTTTTCTTTACTTTTTCTTTTCCTTCCCTCCTTCTTGTGCTCATCTCTCTCTCTCTCTCTCTCTCTCTCTCTCTCTCTCTCTCTCTCTGGCTTCCAGCCGGCCGCCGCCGCCTGGCCGGACGACGGGTGGGGCTGGCTGGCGGCTGACTGGAGCCCGCCAACCCCCCCCCCCCCCCCCCCCCTCTCTCTTCTACTTCTTCTTCTCCTCTTCTTGATCTTCTCCTTCTCCTCTCGTTCTTCAACTCACTTCTCTTCTCTTTCTTTCTCTTCTAACCTCTCTCCGTGTTTTTGTTGCATGGTCAAGGATGACTCACATCACATGGTGGGAGGACAGAACCTGCTGTGTTTTTTTTATATATATAAGGCACATCAAAACTTGATCAAGGCTAGATAGGATTGAGATTAGCCCGAGAAAAAAAATTACTGGGACTATTCTATTCTTTTACTCATGGGCTGTCCCAACCCCAACCCCCCCCCCGGAATTTTTACTCTCATTTGCAAATTTTATTCTTTCTTCCAAAATCCTAACTTTCTTCCTCCTCTTCTTCTTCATCTCCTTTATTTTTCTTCTTCACCATTTTCCACTCCCAAACTATATATCTTCTTCATCATCTTCTTCTCTACAATTTTTCAATTCTAAACCCTAGTTTTCTTCTGCATCATTTTCATCAAAACCCTAATTTTTCTCTCCACAATTTTCATTCTCATCATTTTGATTCCTCACAAATAATGCATGAAAATAAATCCTAACATGTTTATTTCATTCTTTCTCACAAAAAATGCATGAAAATAAACCCTAAAATGTACAGCAAGTCCCTTTCAACAATTTCTGACAGTCCTCAATACTTAGGACTGCCAGAAATTATGGCAATCTTGTTGTATATGAAGGTCAGCAAGATCCTTTCAGGACTGTCACAGTTCCTGGCAGTACTCAATACTTCTAGGACTGACAGAAATTATGGCAATCTTGTTGTATATGAAGGTCAGCAAGATCCTTTCAGGACTGTCACAGTTCCTGGCAGTACTCAATACTTCTAGGACTGCCAGAAATTGTGGCAGTCTTGTTGTACAGCAGTTCCTTTCAGGACTGCCACAATTTCTGGCAGTCCTCAATACTTCTAAAACTGCCAGAAGTTGTGGCAGTCCTGGTATAAACTTGCTCAACAAATCGATTTCTTCTAGAAATATGATTTCATCCATAATTTCTTCTATTAATAAAGAAAAATTAATTAATAGATTAGTAGATTTGATAGATTTGGTAACCCAATTTCTTCTAGTTATATAACTAGTGTTTCATCCATAAACTAGGGTTTAGAGAAAGAAAATGAGAAATTAGAAGAGAGCAAAAAAAAAAAAAAACATAGTTTGGAGAAAGAGATGTTTTTTTTTTGTTTTCTTTCTTCTTGTTCTTGCTCTTGTTCTTTCTTCTTTCTTCTTGTTCTTCTTCTTTGTTCTTCTTCTGAAGAAGGACAAGAGAGAGAAAAAAAACAAAAAAGAGTTGTCTTTTATACCTAAGAATTGGATAGTCCTGAGTAAATTTTTCAGTGGCAAACTTGTAAATAAATGAAAGTTAAGAATATGACAACACTGTGTGGACACACACACAAAAAAAGAAAAAACGATGTCTTTTCTTTATTGGTGCAAGGCACCACAAATCGAGTACGCCTGAGAGATCATGCGCTGAGGATCCCCGAGTACAAAAAAGAATTCTGGGAAATGAGACGATGGAGATCGAGCGGCAGTTGCTCATTTACTCCGTTGACACTCCGATTACAAAAGTGGAAGAAAACCTAAGAAAATTGCTAACTCTCGGCTCACTGGCAAGAAGTGCAGCAATTTGGCTCTTGAAAATGCTCTCCATTATGTGTTTTGAAGAGGGATGAGACCCTTTTTTATAGTAATTTTTGAGCTGGAATGATGTTATGTGCCCACATGAGGAAACACACTGGTTTTCATGTGGGCGCATGGTCCTGCTTTGGGCGCATAGGATGTAGGCGCATGCAGGCTGCGTGGTTTTGGGTTGATCGTGGTGCTGACGTGGCTGCATGCTTCGGTGCACGACTGCTCGTGGAGACTGACGTGGTCGTACGCTTCGGTGCACATTTTGATCGTGGCTTTGACCGAGTCAGGGGATGTTCTGGCTTGGGTGCATAGCCTGAAACAGGGCTACGTGTCCTCGATCCTTCTGGAGGAGCTTGTCTTGGGCGCCTAGAACTTCACAGGGTGACTTGGGCGCATAGAACTTCACAAGGTGACTTGGGCGCATAGAGTTTCACAGGGGCGCATATGTCTTCATAGGCTTGGGCGCATAAGCCTTCTTTGCTGAAATTTTCATGCTTCTATAAGACCCCCTTCAAAGTTTTCGATACTTGAACGAGTTCGAAATACTTTGAAAGAAGTATGGACCGTCTACTCGTGATGCAGTGGGCGCATAGCACGGCTCTCTCTTTGGGCGCATAGAGCACTACTAAAATATCATCTAATAGCGACGTAATTTAGCGACGGCAAGAAATGCCGTCGCTAGTTATGAAATATAGCGACAGCTTTATATACACGTCGCAAAACGTCGCTGCCTAGCGACGTTCCGTGATAGGAGTTTACTACGTTGCTGAATAGCGACGTTCAGCGACATATTATTAGCATATGTTGCCAATTTTGCGGCGTTTAGCGACTGCAACACTTGACGTAGCTAATTTTATTTACTTAGGGCACACCGTTTCGTTCTTTTCCCCTCACTCTCGTTCGAAAATTCTAAATTTCCCCCCCACCCCCGGCGACTCCCTCCCCCTCTGTCAGTGCCCTCCCACCCCCGGCGACCCCCTCCCCCCCGGCGACTCCCTCCCCCTCCGGCGAGCTCCTCCTCCTCGAGATCCTCCTCCTCGAGCTCCTCCTCCCCCAATCCCGAGCTCCTCCTCCTCTTCCTCAGGTAAACCCTAACCTAACTCCTCTCCCTCCTCCTCCTCTCCCACGGACACACACACACATGGACACACATCGTGTCCCCAAAGACTCGTGCCCATTGGATTCGTGTCCCCAAAGACTCGTGCCCTTGGATTCGTGTCCAGTTTTGGATGTGTTGAGTTTGGTTTGTTTTTGGACACATTGTGTCGAGTATTTGGACACGAGTTTGGTTTGGGAGACACGTACACACATGACACTTGTATATGCACACTTGACACTATACACTCTCTGTCTCTCTAGTATATAAATGCATAACTTATTGAATGTATATATTGTGTCTCCTTGGTTATAGCCTAGTATATGTAAATATCTTAACCTATATATATATATATATATATATATATATATATATATATATATATATATATATATATATATATATATATATATATATATATAGGTAGTTGTGTGAATATCTTAACCTATATATGTGTCCCCTTGGTTATAGCCTAGGATATTAGGATATGTATATATCTTAACCTATATATGTGTCCTCTTGGTTATAGCCTAGGATATTAGGATATGGGCTAGAAGTTAGTACCCTAAGTTAGTACCCTAAGTTAGTATCTTGGTTATAGCCTAGGATATAGTATATGTAAATATCTTAACCTATATATGTGTCCCTTTGGTTATAGCCTAGGATATTAGGATATGGGCTAGAAGTTAGTACCCTAAGTTAGTATCTTGGTTATAGCCTAGGATATAGTATATGTAAATATCTTAACCTATATATGTGTCCCCTTGGTTATAGCCTAGGATATTATGATATGGGCTAGAAGTTAGTACCCTAAGTTAGTACCCTAAGTTAGTATCTTGGCTAGAATTTGGTATCCTAGGATAGTTAGATATCCTAGTATCTTAAGAGTGTCCTAGATTAGTCTATGGTAATAGGATACCCTATAGGGGGGAGGGGGCAGGGGTAGGTGGGAGGGGGCAGGGGACAGGACCCTAACCCTATTTCGGACACGACTCTGTGACACAGGACACAGGACACACACACACACAATACATACATATATACCTATATATATAAATACACATATCTACATATATACATGTATATATATACTCACACACTTACATACACACACATATCTACATAATTTTAAGTATTTCAGCGTTATTTCTTAGTAGTTTTGAAATTATATGAAATAGTAGCCACCCTTACCGATTGGTTTTGCCGAATTGACCGGAACAAAGACCCCCAATGTCGGTACCGGTCAATATTTGGTATCGGTCGGTATCGGATCGGAACATGCCAAACCGTATCGATATCGACCGTATCGGATCGGTATCGGCCGATACTTTAAACCATGTATATACCATGGTTTTGCCTTTTAGTTGCAGGAATATGAGAGTTATTAGATGTTAAAGTAGGATATTAATTTATTAGTTATGATAGAGAGTTTGAGATAGATAGTTCATGTGAATGTTAGGTAGTAGTGTACAGTTCATGATTAGTATTGTTTAGATATTAGTTTCAGTTAAAGGGTTAGTTTAGATTAGGATATTAGTTTATGTTAGAAGGAACTGCCTGCAACTGCATCGTAGCTGCAGGAATATGAGAGTTATTAGATGTTAAAGTAGGATATTAATTTATTAGTTAGGATAGAGATTTATTAGTTATTTTTATAAACCGTGATATGTTAAATGCCTGCAGCTGCATCGTAGCTCAGGGATATGACTGAGAGTAGGGGTGCAACTCGGGCGGGTTGGGTCGGGTTTGAGGTCAACCCGAGCCCAACCCGATAGATCATAAGCCTAGCCCGAGCCCAAGCCCGACCCGACTTCGGGTTCAACATATGAAGCCCAAGACCAAGCCCGGAGGATCGGGTTAGGCTCGGGTTGGGTCGGGTTCATCGGGTTTATCGGACTCTAATATGATATTTGAAATAATTTTAAACAAGAGTAATATTAAATGCATAATCAAATAGCAATCAAGCATCAATCATTACAAAATAAAACTGAAATGAGATTTAGAACAAGGAGTTGAAGAGTTCGGGTGAAAAAAATTATAGTTTAAACTTTTTATTTAAGTAGTATGAAACAATATATATATATATATATATATATATATATATATATATATATATATATATATATATATATATATATATGTCGGGTTTCGGGTTCTTCGGGTTACCCAACACATGAACCCAAGCCCAACCCGATTTTTGATCGGGTTCAAATATTTAACCCGAGCCCAAGCCCGAACCCGAATATCTTCAACCCTAACCCAACCCATTAACGGGTTTACCCGATCGGGTTCGGGTTTAGCCCGCCCGAGTTGCACCCCTAACTGAGAGGGTGACATGGTTGTCACATTAAGGGTCTTTGAGGATATGACATATTGTGAAAAGATATATCCTTATAGTTCTCCTATGTAATATTAAAGAAAATCCGTAGGAGAACTATATATAAAGATATATTTTTTTGCAACATGTCATCTTGTCAAAGACCCTTAATGTACCAACCATGTTACCGCGGTATTGGTATTGGGATACCAATAGCGATAAGGTAAAGGGTACCAATAGCGATAAGGTAAAGGGTACCAACTTAAGGTATTGGTATTAGGATACCAATAGCGATAAGGTAAAGGATACCTCGGTAGGTAATGACTAGAAATAGGATATTTGACTTAGATTTGACCTTGTTTGACCAATGTTGACTATTTTGACTGAAAGTCAAAGTAGAGTCAACATCTGACCTAGATTGGACTAAGAGTTGACAAAGTCAACTATAGGTCAACCCTTGACCTTGTTTGACCTTGTTTGACTTTGTTTGACTTAGCTTGACCTTGTTTGACTTTGTTTGACTTAGTACAACCTAGTTTGACCTAGATTGCATATCATTGTTATTAGTAACTGTCCGCTACTAATGTGTGTCCCATAATAAGACATAATATACGAATTTGTGCCTGTTGGATAATGTGTGTCCATCTTTGCAGAATTATTTCCAAATGTATATGAATTACTACTTGCAGAATCGTTCATAGATGTACAATCGTCGTCCTGATTATATGTGTGGTGTGCGGGATGAATACATAGCGGGAGTAGAGTAGTTCCTGCAGTTTGCTAAGGCGTTCCCTCAGTACATGGACGGCACCAAAATTAAGTGTCCGTGTGTGAAATGTCATAACGTGAAATATTATCCAGAAGTGGAAGTGACATATCATTTGTACTCGAGAGGTTTCACGCCTAATTACTATCAGTGGACCGCACACGGAGAACTTGTGTCTTTAGCATCAGAGTCGGAGCCTTATGTTGAGCCGTATATGCATACGGGACCTAATTTTATTTCAGATAATCATGCATACGATGACGGGTGCGTGAACATGGTTTTCAACACTGCGGGGCCTAATTTCGTTCATGATGCACCTGAGGAGGCACCGAACGCCGATGCTGCACAGTTCATGGAGTTGCTGGAGAATGCAAGAACTCCATTGTATCCTGGTTGTGAGGATCATTCACCGTTGGAGGTGGTTACAAGACTGTTGAGCATTAAGTCAGATTTTAACATGTCGCAAGAATGTTATAACCAAGTGTTGGAGTTGATTATAGAGATCTTGCCGGCGGGTGCTAAGTTGCCTAAAGACTTCTACCGGTCTAAGAGGATGGTGAGATCGCTCTGGATGGGATACGAGAAAATCGATTCTTGTCGCAATGGGTGCATGCTGTACTACAAAGACGACAAGGACGCAGATGTGTGCAGATTTTGTGGTGCTGATCGCTATAAGACAACTAGTACAAGAAGGTCTACCGATGCAAGAAGACCGACTGATTCAATGCACTACTTGCCTTTAACGCCGCGGTTGCAAAGATTATTTATGGTGAAAGAGACGGCCGAAAATATGAGTTAGCACATGCGAGAACAGATTGAAGGAGTGTTTGATCACCCATCCGATAGAGAAGCGTGGAAGCACTTTGATCGAGTGTATCCTGATTTTGCTTCAGATCCGCGTAATGTCAGGTTGGGACTATCTTCTGACGGTTTTACTCCTTTTGGTCTTTCGGGATCCCAGTATTCGTGCTGGCCTGTGATTGTCACTCCGTATAACCTACCGCCTTGGATGTGTATGAAGACTCAGTACATGTTTCTAACCGTTATAATTCCTGGTCCGAACAATCCCAAGAGAAACATTGATGTGTACTTACAGCCTTTGATAGATGAGTTGAATCAGTTATGGGAAGTAGGCGCTAACACGTACGATGTTTCTAGGAAGCAGAATTTTTAGATGAAGGTAACCCTTATATGGACCATCAACGACTTTTCGGCCTATGGAATGTTATCTGGATGGAACACTCATGGCCGTCTCTCATGTCCATATTGCATGAACCGTAGTAAGGCTTTCCGCTTGAAACACGGAGAAAAATCGTGCTTCTTTGATTGTCATCGGCAATTTCTGCCAAAAGATCATCCGTTCAGAAGGAACAGGAATGCATTCCGTACCGGCGTTGTAGAGAAGGGTGATCCACTGCCAAGGTGGTGCGGAGCCACGATATAGAAGGAGGTTAAAGATTTTTCAAGTGCTATCGAAGATCCTACAACTGGGTACAAGTGCGATGGATTTGGTAGAGATCATAACTGGACAAAGAGGAGCATATTCTGGGATCTGCCATACTGGAGTACCAATCTAATCAGACATAATCTTGATGTCATGCATATTGAGAAGAATGTGTTTGATAACATAATTAATACTGTGATGGACGTAAAGGGAAAAATGAAAGACAATCCCAAGGCCAGGTTGGACTTAGAAGAAATATGCAAATGCCCTGCGTTGTATTTGATAGAGCAGAATGGAAAACAGTTCCTGCTGAAGTCAATTTTCTCGCTGGACAAGGAGGATAAAGTGAGACTTTGTCGGTGGATCCAGGGCCTAAAATTTTTAGACGGATATGTGTCAAATCTGAGAAGATGTATCGATCCGAAGGAAAACAAATTGACGGGTATGAAGAGCCACGACTGTCACGTATTCATGGAGAGGTTAATTCCGATTGCATTTCGAGAATTCTTACCGTAGGCAGTTTGGGATCCATTGACGGAGCTTAGCATATTCTTCAGGGATCTTTGTTCTAAGAAATTGCTCGTTGATTGTCTAGAAAAGCAAGAGAAGGACATTACGGTAACACTGTACAAGCTAGAGAGGGTGTTTTCTCCTGGATTCTTCGACTCTATGGAGCATTTGCCGATTCATCTATCCTATGAGGCACGTGTTGGTGGACCCGTCGAATATCGATGGATGTACCCATTCGAGCGACATTTGAATCACCTAAAAAGAAAGGTAAAAAATAAGGCACGGATCGAGGGTTCTATTTGTGAAGCCTATATTCTCGAGGAGATTACAAACTTTTGTTCGATGTATTTCAAGCCTCATGTTGCAACTAATAGAACGAGAGCTTCCAGAAACGACGACGGAGATCATGAAAGTAATGATACAATACTGAAGGTATTCAATGCTCCAGGAAAGCCATCGGGTAAAATAAAGAAGAGATATCTGAACGATGACGAGCTAAGGGCTGCTCAGGTGTATGTATTACTCAACTGCGATGAGGAGGAAGTAGAGAAACTGGAGGGGTAAGTAATTAATACGTCTACATTATTTTAATAGTATCGATTATTATACTATTACATTAATTGAACGATATTGTTTTCAGCATTTTTAATGATGATGTGAGGTCAGGTAGGCCACACATAACAGAAGAAGAACAAGAACAAAAAATGAGGTGTTATTTTCCATCATGGTTGAGTGCATATGTAAGACTTGAGAACTCTGTAATTACCTTTTTGTATATGCACTTGATTGAGAATGAGCTTAATTGCTTCTTTCGTGGTATTTAGGTCGATCGTCCATACGCAATACTTGAGAATGAGTCTATTAGAACGCTAGCCAAGGGACCAATTTATGCTGCAAAAATATGGCCAAGCTACTGTGTTAATGGGTTTAGGTTCAAGTCAACAACTTGCCCGATCAGAGACAACTTTGTGGATCTCGACTCCACCAAAAATAGCTGTTTGTGTATCAGATCTTCGAACTACAAAGATGTTGATGCGGGCAACGATTTCTATGGCGTGCTACGGGAGATCGTGGAGCTGACATATAGTTATGGAATAGACCCTGCTAAGATTGTGTTATTCAGGTGTGATTGGTTCGATCCGATTGAAGGTCAAGGTTGGAAAGTAGATGTAACTCCCAAAATCATGTTTGGTAAATTTTAGGATTTTTTGAATTTAAATATTGCTTCTTACGGAAATCTATTTTCGATTAAAGTGAATTTCGGATTTTCTTCAATTTGAAAAGTATTTTAATGCAAATTTACGTATTTTAGATGAATTACAATATTGTTATTATTATTAATATTGATTGAGTTGAAGTTACTAACTGTTAATTATGAAAATGGTTTATTAATATTTTTAGATTTAATTAATATATATTTATTGAGAAAACAACAACTATTTTATTAACAATTGGTAAATTGTAATTTGTTGGATAATTTGTTCAAAACTGTGGAGGAAGTGTTTTTAGATTTTGGTATTTAAAAATCTGTGGAAATTGGTTTTTCTATTAAATTTATAATTTAAAAATCTGTTCTTTTCGAAAATTATTGGAGGGAATAATTGGTTTGAAGAGCTGTTTTAAAACTGCTGGTTTTGTATTTGAAATCTGATAGAAATTTGTGCAAACTATTTTGATTTGAAAATATGTTATCAGTTTTATATTTTGAAAATCTGTTTGGGTTTTGAATTCAAAATTCTGTTACAACCTATTCTACTTAGCACCCAGATCTACAACTAATTACCCCCACTGCCATTGTACAGACCCCCAGATCTACTCCTATTCACCACTTTGCCATATTATTTTATTATATATTTACTGTTAGCACAGTACACATTTTCCAAGAAATCTGACAATTGTCAGTACACAATTCCACGTCACTCTCTCTCTCATCTCTCTCTCTGTTCTCTCTCCTCTCACTGGAGGACCGCCGTCGTCACCGGAGTTCGCCGACCGCCGTCGTCACCACCATACAACGCCGCCTCGAAGTCAGAGCCGCCTCGACTGCTGCAATGCTCCTCGAGCAGTGAGTCACCTCGCAGACAGCGCCCGTCTTGGAGACCGTGCCGCCATCAATATGCTGTAGAGCCTCGACTGCAGCGCTGTCAGCTCGAAGAGACAGCGCCCTCCTCGTTTTTTGTGCACTGACACTTCGAGCTCCGTGAGGCCGTCCCTTCGAGGAGCGTGCCACCATCATCAGGGCTGAGCGCCGAGCCCGAGGAGCCACCTACTTGTAGTCGCTGCCGCCGACCAGATTCACCGGAGGAAGCCACCGGATCTCGTCAGATCCGCCGTGGACGGCCGGATCTCGTGTGATCTACTCAGAGCTGCCGGATCTAGCCGCTTGGACTGCCGCAGCGCCGCGTGGATCGACTTCCCCACCACGACTGGTGAGCACGTTCATCATCTTCTCGAACCCCCTTCTCTTCCTGTTGTAGAAATTAGGGTTTCATTTTGGGGGCAAGGGTTTCGGACCATAGTTAGGGTTTTGAAGTGGAGGAGAAGATGGTTGGGGTTCAGACCTAGAAATTAGGGTTAGGGTTTCGACCATGGGAAGTCGGAGCTAGGGTTTTCGCCGGAAAAGGAGATGGTTGAACCTAGGGTTTCAGATCTAGGTCTCACATAGAGATTTCTGTGCTGGCTGGGATTAGGGTTTCGAACCCAGAGACGAGAGGAAGAGGAAGGATCCTAGGGTTAGGGTTCAGGCGAGCGTCTGCTCTGGGAAGAAGGTTCGAGCAGAGGAAGAAGACGAAGAGGTTAGGGTTTGAACTAGGGTTTCGGGATGGGGCTAGGAGGCCAGATGGGGAAGAAGACGGTGGTGACAGGAAGGATTTTGGGTTAGGGTTTCTAACCCAGGCGGCCATGAAAGAGGCTGTGGAGGATTAGGGTTTCACCTAGGGTTCAGCGAGAGGTTGAAGAAGACTAAGCTAGGGTTAGGGTTTTCCTAGCCATGAGCGGAAAAGACGAAGAAGGAGGAGTTGGAGGAAGGAGACGAAGCGGAACGGGGGGGGGGGGGTTTCTCTCGCCGGAGCAGATGGAGTCTCGTCGGAGAAGACGACGAGTGACAACTCTTTCTCTCTTGATTCTGGAGGATTCGAGAGAGTGTGAGAGGAGAGAGAAACGAATGGGTTAGATATTTGGTGAAGTCAATGGGCCGGGTCTTGGGCCAGCGGAAGACTGGGCTGGAGTTGGGCTGATTGATAAAAGAATTTAAATTCTTTTATTTTTCTTTAACAGTGAATATATGAGAATGGGATGGGCTTGAAGGTTAAGCCGGATTCTGGGCCAATGGTTGGGCCAGTGAGGTGGGATGGGTCTCTAAGTATTAGGTCTGGGCTGTGATTTAATTATAAGAATTAAGTTTTATTTGCTGGTTTAAACAGAGATGGGCTGATCTGTTAGTTAGAGTTGTGGGCTGGACTGAGTGTTGGGCTGGACTGTTTGGGTTGTTGCATTTTTTTAAATATAGTTGATTTTAATTAATTGGTTAATCTTGTTATATGATTATTAGCATAATATTAGTAATTGGTTCTAGTATTATTTATATAGTATTAATATTGTATTAACAAATGTTCTAGTATTTAAAAGTGATATTATTATTATTATTTTGATCAAATCATGTTATCAATATTTTCATAGTAATTAGTTAGTTTATGGTTAATAAAAAGTATCTTCTAAACGTAAATGTCTTCTTGCAAAAACTAGTTTAAATAATTCTATTTTCTTGATAAATAATTTTTAGTAAATAAAAATGTTTCTAAAAGTTATAGAGTTATAGTATATGATAGCTATTAGCTAATATATGGATAATAGTTTATTGTGATAATTGTCATAGTTTAAAACCCTAATAATTGCACAAAATATAACATGTGACTTGCAACCATGCAGTACTACTCTCGTGCAACCAAACCGAGGCAAGTATACTGACTTGACTTGTACCTTGTTTTCTGTCTTACCTTCATGTGCCATGTTCTCATATCGGACACGAAGTACACACGATTGTCTTGTACCATTGTTCATTGCTTGTGAGTCATTGTTCATTGCGGGATTGGAGAAAATATTAGCTTTTGTGTGACCACACCCAACATAGGTATTGTAGATAGCCTAATCGTACACATCACGTATGATGAAGCCGTACCTTGTAGAATTGATTGACTCATTGACTCATTGATTGATTGATTGCTCCTAAGCCGGTCATACATTAGTTTTACTATTTCAAAATTGTCACAATTGCATATTAATTGTCGTGATTCATTGCCTTGTACATTGATAGCCGTGTTCATTGTCTAGCATATTAATTGTCATCTATTGCTTGCAGTTTTATATTTCATTTCTGGTACCGCAGTTTCAGTTTCATTTCATGTTCTAGTTTTCTGGTATTCCTGTTTCACCTTGTACTCTGGATCACAGATTACATTGTATATTGTCTAGTCAGGGTTGTACTTTGCTCTTTTCTTGATAGGATCGTTGCAGGTGAGTGGGAGATTACATGGAGCTGGTGATTGCTTGGATATTGCAGCTTTTTATTTCATTAATTTTTCTGGAGATTGTATCTTAGAGATTCATTATTGTATATTTATTTCATTTGACCGGATTTGTCTTCGGCTGAGTTTGTATTTTAAAACACTTGATGGATATTGGTGATTTCTGGGAACGTTATAAAAGCTGTGTTTTGGTTTACATTACATTGTGACTTTGAGTTTTCCTTAGTATTGTACAGCTTACTTCGTCGTGTCCAACGACGAAGGCTGGGCGTGTCCGACTCGTATCCGATTATTCGGGAGCGGGGCATGACATGTTTTTAGTGGTGGCCCATGCAGGTCTCTATCCTAATGACAGTTAGGCAAATAAGTGTTATTGGGGGACCAGCGAAAGCTAAGGAAAACTCATCACAGCATAGGAACCGCGGGAAAATGGTTTATGAAAATGGTTTATGGTTTATGAAAATGGTTTATGATTAATGGTTTATGGTTTATGGTTATTGATGTTTGAAAATTTTTGAAAATTTGATTTACTTATAATTTTTAGGATAACTTATGATTTTTATAGGATATAGCAATAAATAGTTTATTTCTTTTGCAGGACGGTCGCTACGACGAACGCTGGGACCAGAGAGCTAGCTCCACCAGTACCGCCAGCACCAGCAGTGCCGAGGCCAGGAACTGCCAAGGAATATCAGTTCCTCTGCCTGATGGATTTCTGGGGCAATGAGGGAATAGTTTACGCAGACGAATGGCTGGAGAATGCTGAACGGTCATTGAAGATGGCAAGGATCCCGGATGATTTGAAGGTCGAAGTTGCGAGCATGCGACTTTTCGACATCGCTAGGGCTTGGTACCGGGAGGAGCCCCAGTTAGCAGAGCCCGGAGTTTCCTGGAAGGACTTCAAACTGTTGTTCCAGGAGAAGTTCTTCCCGGATGTGGAGAGGGACGAGCTTCGGATGCAATTTGAAGCATTGCAGCAGGGGAATATGTCAGTGGCCCAGTATACATTCGAGTTCACCCGACTCAGCAGGTTCGCAGAGAACCTAGTCAGCACGCCGAAGGACAGGGCTTGGATGTTCAAGAAGGGTCTCACCAGGGAGCTACGTCATGCAGTAGCTATTAGTCAGGCCACTACATATGCGAGCATTCTTAAAGTTGCTCAGGGAGTGGAGAAAGAAATGGATCCGAAGCTCAAGCGGGACCGAGACATTAGCGCAGTAGTTCCCAGGGTCCACCGAAGCGGACCGACACCCAGCAGAGGCCACCTCAGCATCAGCATCATGTTCGGGCACCGACATCACCGAGGCAGCAGAGACAGATCCAGACCCCGGTGTACCTTTCTTGTGCTTACTGCAAGAGACCGGGACACCGTGGCGAGGAATGCCGCATGAAGTTAGGGCAGTATTTGGTTTGTGGATCTGCCACTCACCAAGTGAGAGATTGTCCTGCGGCTTTCACTCGTTAGGGGCCAGTACCAGAGCAGCAGCAGGAGGACCCAGTTTATGAGGATCAGTAGTAGCTGCAGGAGCGCAACCGAGTGGACCGTTATCTTTTTATTTGTTGTAGTAGTTGTATTTTTGTATTGCCTATTTTGAGGCTTGTCTCTGAGTTTTCTTGCATTTACAGTATTTTCTATTGTCTAGTGACTACTTGTTAGTCCTTGTTCTTTTACTACATAAATAAATCATTTAGTTTTCTGGTTGCCCTTAATAAATTTTGATTGATTTTGTATATTGTAAAACCCTTGAAATTTCGAGGATGAAATTTTTGTAAGGGGGGCAGATTTGTAACTCCCGAAATCATGTTTGGTAAATTTTAGGATTTTTTTAAATTTTTTTGAATTTAAATATTGCTTCTTACGGAAATCTATTTTCGATTAAAGTGAATTTCGGATTTTCTTCAATTTGAAAAGTATTTTAATGCAAATTTACGTATTTTAGATGAATTACAATATTGTTATTATTATTAATATTGATTGAGTTGAAGTTACTAACTGTTAATTATGAAAATGGTTTATTAATATTTTCGAATTTAATTAATATATATTTATTGAGAAAACAGCAACTATTTTATTAACAATTGGTAAATTGTAATTTGTTGGATAATTTGTTCAAAACTGTGGAGGAAGTGTTTTTAGATTTTGGTATTTAAAAATCTGTGGAAATTGGTTTTTCTATTAAATTTATAATTAAAAAATCTGTTCTTTTCAAAAATTATTGGAGGGAATAATTGGTTTGAAGAGCTGTTTTGAAACTGCTGGTTTTGTGTTTGAAATCTGATAGAAATTTGTGGAAACTATTTTGATTTGAAAATATGTTATCAGTTTTATATTTTGAAAATCTGTTTGGGCTTTGAATTCAAAATTCTGTTACAACCTATTCTACTTAGCACCCCGATCTACAACTAATTACCCCCACTGCCATTGTACAGACCCCCAGATCTACTCCTATTCACCACTTTGCCACATTATTTTATTATATATTTACTGTTAGCACAGTACACATTTTCCAAGAAATCTGACAATTGTCAGTACACAATTCCACGTCACTCTCTCTCTCATCTCTCTCTGTTCTCTCTCCTCTCACTGGAGGACCGCCGTCATCACCGGAGTTCGTCGACCGCCGTCGTCACCGCCATACAACGCCGCCTCGAAGCCAGAGCCGCCTCGACTGCTGCACTGCTCCTCGAGCAGTGAGTCACCTCGCAGACAGCGCCCGTCTTGGAGACCGCGCTGCCATCAATACGCTGCAGAGCCTCGACTGCAGCGCTGTCAGCTCGAAGAGACAGTGCCCTCCTCGTTTTTTGTGTACTGACACTTCGAGCTCTGTGAGGCCGTCCCTTCGAGGAGCGCGCCACCATCATCAGGGCTGAGCGCCGAGCCCGAGGAGCCACCTCCTTGTAGTCGCTGCCGCCGACCAGATTCACCGGAGGGAGCCACCGGATCTCGTCAGATCCGTCGTGGACGACCGGATCTCGTGTGATCTACTCAGAGCTGCCGGATCTAGCCGCTTGGACTGCCGCAGCGCCGCGTGGATCGACTTCCCCACCACGGCTGGTGAGCACGTTCATCATCTTCTCGAACCCCTTCTCTTCCCATTGTAGAAATTAGGGTTTCATTTTGGGGGCTAGGGTTTCGGACCATAGTTAGTGTTTTGAAGTGGAGGAGAAGATGGTTGGGGTTCAGACCTAGAAATTAGGGTTAGGGTTTCGACCATGGGAAGTCGGAGCTAGGGATTTTGCCGAAAAAGGAGACGGTTGAACCTAGGGTTTCAGATCTAGGTCTCACCTAGAGATTTCTGTGCTAGCTGGGGATTAGGGTTTCGAACCCAGAGACGAGAGGAAGAGGAAGGATCCTAGGGTTAGGGTTCAGGCGAGCGTCTGCTCTGGGAAGAAGGTTCGAGCAGAGAAAGAAGACGAAGAGGTTAGGGTTTGAACTAGGGTTTCGGGATGGGGCTAGGAGGCCGGATGGGAAAGAAGACGGTGGTGACAGAAAGGATTTTGGGTTAGGGTTTCTAACCCAGGCGGCCATGAAAGAGGCTGTGGAGGATTAGGGTTTCACCTAGGGTTCAGCGAGAGGTTGAAGAAGACTAAGCTAGGGTTAGGGTTTTCCTAGCCATGAGCGGAAAAGACGAAGAATGAGGAGTTGGAGGAAGGAGACAAAGCGGAACGGGGGGGGGGGGGGGTTTCTCTCGCCGGAGCAGATGGAGTCTCGTCGGAGAAGACGACGAGCGACAACTCTTTCTCTCTTGATTCTGGAGGATTCGAGAGAGTGTGAGAGGAGAGAGAAACGAATGGGTTAGATATTTGGTGAAGTCAATGGGCCGGGTCTTGGGCCAGCGGAAGACTGGGCTGGAGTTGGGCTGATTGATAAAAGAATTTAAATTCTTTTATTTTTCGTTACCAGTGAATATATGAGAATGGGATGGGCTTGAAGGTTAAGCCGGATTCTGGGCCAATGGTTGGGCCAGTGAGGTGGGCTGGGTCTCTAAGTATTAGGTCTGGGCTGTGATTTAATTATAAGAATTAAGTTTTATTTGATGGTTTAAACAGAGATGGGCTGATCTGTTAGTTAGAGTTGTGGGCTGGACTGAGTGTTGGGCTGGGCTGTTTGGGTTGTTGCATTTTTTTAAACATAGTTGATTTTAATTAATTGGTTAATCTTGTTATATGATTATTAGCATAATATTAGTAATTGGTTCTAGTATTATTTATATAGTATTAATATTGTATTAACAAATGTTCTAGTATTTAAAAGTGATATTATTATTATTATTTTGATCAAATCATGTTATCAATATTTTCATAGTAATTAGTTAGTTTATGGTTAATAAAAAGTATCTTCTAAACGTAAATGTCTTCTTGCAAAAACTAGTTTAAATAATTCTATTTTCTTGATAAATAATTTTTAGTAAATAAAAATGTTTCTAAAAGTTATAGAGTTATAGTATATGATAGATATTAGCTAATATATGGATAATAGTTTATTGTGATAATTGTCATAGTTTAAAACCCTAATAATTGTACAAAATATAACAGGTGACTTGCAACCATGCAGTACTACTCTCGTGCAACCAAACCGAGGCAAGTACACTGACTTGACTTGTACCTTGTTTTCTGTCTTACCTTCATGTGCCATGTTCTTATATCGGACACGAAGTACACACGATTGTCTTGTACCATTGTTCATTGCTTGTGAGTCATTATTCATTGCGGGATTGGGGGAAATATTAGCTTTTGTGTGACCACACCCAACATAGGTATTGTAGATAGCCTAATCGTACACATCACGTACGATGAAGCCGTACCTTATAGAATTGATTGACTCATTGACTCATTGATTGATTGATTGCTCCTAAGCCGGTCATACATTAGTTTTAATATTTCAAAATTGTCACAATTGCATATTGATTGTCGTGATTCATTGTCTTGTACATTGATAGCCGTGTTCATTGTCTAGCATATTGATTGTCATCCATTGCTTGCAGTTTTACATTTCATTTCTGGTACCGCAGTTTCAGTTTCATTTCATGTTCTAGTTTTCTGGTATTCCTGTTTCACCTTGTACTCTGGATCACAGATTACATTGTATATTGTCTAGTCAGGGTTGTACTTTGCTCTTTTCCTGATAGGATCGTTGCAGGTGAGTGGGAGATTACATGGAGCTGGTGATTGCTTGGATATTGCAGCTTTTTATTTTATTTATTTTTCTGGAGATTGTATCTTAGAGATTCATTATTGTATATTTATTTCATTTGACCGGATTTGTCTCCGGCTGAGTTTGTATTTTAAAACACTTAATGGATATTGGTGATTTCTGGGAACGTTATAAAAGCTGTGTTTTGGTTTACATTACATTGTGACTTTGAGTTTTCCTTAGTATTGTACAGCTTACTTCGTCGTGTCCAACGGCGAAGGCTGGGCGTGTCCGACTCGTATCCGATTATTCGGGAGCGGGGCGTGACAGTAGACAAGCACGGTCTTGTTGATATAAACTATCGGCGTCGATATCAAGCCTATGAACCGTTTGTTCTATCAAGTCAGGCTCAGCTCGTGTACTTCACAAGTTATCCTAAACGGAGAACAACAAGGTCGGACTGGTGGGCAGTATGCAAGACCAAAGCTAGAAATACATTTGAGATTGACGATATAGCTTATCAAGAAGATGAACTCCCTCTTGTAACAAATATTATAGAAGTGGACATGACGAAAGTTTCTTATTACACATCTAATTGTGTAGAAGAAGTAGAATTATCTGAAGAGGAAGATGCAGATGAAAGCGAAGATGTAGAGGAAGAAGAAGAAGAAGAAAAAGAAGAAGAAGAAGAAGAAGAAGAAGAAGAAGAAGAAGTAGATGAGCTAAACGAACTAGATAAAATTTCAGAAGAGGATTAAATCTGTACGTTTGTTTTATCATCATATTTGACACTTTAGTGACACTTCTATCATATAAATCTGTGACACTTCAGTGACACTTTATTGACACTTTTATCTGTGACTATGATATTTTTTAAAAGTCTGTGATGTCTATTATATAAATATTTTTTTGTTTTATTGTCATATGTTATTATCAGGTATGACTAGACCATTTGGACGATGCGGAGGACTTTATATTAGGCAGTCCCGTCAGCCTCGGGCTGGGGATGGAGATTCTGTACCCTCATCCTCATCTCCGAGTATGCCATTGTACCGTTCTGTTCCCGGTCTATTACCGAGACAGGGCAGTTCCAGCAGGTTGACGACTCCTCCCTCATCGTTTAGCCTTCCTGATCCCGCGTCCAGCATCCCTGATCCCCCGTCTAGCATTCCTCCTACCGACGGCTCCATGGGGGGAGCCGACGTCGAGCATATGGAGGACGGCGATCAGACTGATCCTGCCCAGGCAGGAGGCGAGAGCGACCCTCCATGCGCTCCCCCGGGCGAGACGCGTATGGAGATTTGGACGGACGGGCCTATGAAGTAAGTTAATTAATTAATATATATTTCTCAAATGATTATATGTACATATATATTCATGAAAAATTATTATTATATAGATATCGGCCTTCTGCAGAACAGAGACAGCTGGGGGTATTTCTGAGGCAGAACTATGGTGGGCCTTGGATTAACTACTCAGATGCTCCCGCAGATAGGAAGGCCTTTTGGTTCGTTCACTTCAAGGTAAAAAATTTGTTTATTTTTAAATTTTAATAATTATTTGTGTATATTATACAACTTTTGTATTTTACTTCTTGTAGAGGACCTATTTCTATCCACCACACCGGGCGACGAGGATCGAGGGCCAATTTTCTGCCGTCGAAGCCAAGCTCATCCGTGATGCGATCCACGACCAGAAGTCTCGTGATCGCTCCGGACAGCCGATCCATGGTTGGATCACGCCAGAGTAGTGGGTTGCGATAAAGGCTAGATTCAGCGAGCCCAAGTACCAGGAGCGGTCTGACTAGGCAAAGGTGGCACGGTCGAGCGCCGGTAAGTGGTGTGGTGGCTCCATTCCGATGACAGAGCATTTTCGTCGTCTGGTACGTTTTCTATGACGGACATTAATTTATATATAGTTCGGTAGAATGTTTAATACTAATAATAGATAATATATTTTAACAGGTAAAAAAGGGTGAGGACCCGAACATGGTCACCGTCTTCCTGGTCACCCATCGTAGGGCTGGGGAGTTCATTGACGAGAGGGCGACGCAGGCATATGTACGTTCTATTCTTTATATTAATTTACTATAATTTAGAAAATAGGAAAATAGATATCAATATAGACTTTAGCAAACACTTACACGTTAGCAAACATATTCTAGGCCGAGTTTGTTCGGCTACAGGAGGAGGCGGCTGCTGCTGCTAGTGCACAAGCAGAGGGAGGGGCTGGTACTTCCTTCCAGCCGCCTACAGCTCTATTGCCGGACGAGCTTTGGATGACCGCCGTTGGCGGTCTTCAGAAGGGTACGTACTACGGTACGGGATCCTACGGCGCGTATTTGGCTTCGGAGTCATCCCGGGCCCCCTCTGTCAGTGCGCAGTCTCCGGCTTCGCAGGCGTCGTCACGAGCTGAGGATATTTGTCGTCAGATCGAGGAGCTGCGTCGCGAGTTGCAGCAGCAGATTTCTGATACGGTTGAGCGACGATCCGACCCTCCGATCGTCACCGGACGATTTGATGCGGTCGAGCGCAGTATACAGGAGCTGATGAGTCTGCATCAGGCTACAGTTGCCAGCTTACACACGCTCTCCGAGTCTACGCAGTGTACAGAGCGTAGACAGGTCGAGCTGGAGGGATCGCAGAGGAGCATGTCTGCCTCACTCACTCAGGTTTTGGCTTCGCTTAAGGCGAGTACTGAGAGGGTGGTGAGTACCCTTGCCAGTTATGGTGAGCGACTGCGAGAGCTGGAGCAGATACGTCCTCCCGGTCCATCGACGACGCCGACTCCAGACATTGTACTGCCTCCTACTGCCCCTACAGTGCAGCTCACCCAGGAGCAGTATGACTACATTCTATCCCAGATGCGCGGCAGGGGTCCTCAGTGATCCAGTATATTTTTTTTAACATCTTTGTATTTATTGGCCCTATGGGCCCATTGACCGTTCTGTATACTGATTTTTATTATTATTTGACTCTGTTGGACATGTACGTTTGTTGGACATGTATGTTTGTGATATTTAATTTGTTGGTATTTTCTTTGAGTACATGTATGATATTTAGTTGTAGACTGTTATGATGCATGTGAGACTGTTATTCATCTATTAGTTATAGACTGTTATGATGGGAGACTGTTAATTGTGATGATATCTGCGACGGGGATGACAAATATACCTACGCTGGGTTATAAGCGATGATCTGATATACAAAGGAGGTGCTGCCCAAATTTTAAAAAAATATAATGTGTATTTTTGTGATGCTGTGTGTCTGTGAACACAGACACACTGTAAACACAGACACATAGCATAACAAAAATACCAAATATTTAAATTTTTTTTAACATCTGCGACGTATAGCGACGTTCTGCGACGTTCTGTGATGTCCTGTACACGTCGCTATACGTCGCACAATAGCGACGTTACGTCGTTATCCGTCGCTATAATGCTGACGTGTATATGACCACCTGAGAGCCAACGTCGCTAACGTTGTCGCTAGGCGTCGCTAATATGCTGACGTGGCTGCCATGCCATGTCATCACATGTAAAGTTTATGGCGTCGCTAAGGGGTCGCTCTACGTCGCTATACTGGCGACGTATGCGGACGTCGCTATCTGTCGCTAATATTAGCAACGTCTAGCGACACTAGAAGGGACGTCGCAACTAGCGACGAATTGCGACCAAATTGTAATCTACGACAAGCCTATAAGAGACATCCATGTTTCGTCGCTACATACGTCACTATAGAAATTAGCGACGCACTCTGACGTCGCTAAAAGGGGTTATTTTAGTAGTGGAGTTTGGCCAGCCTGTCAGAGAGACGGCCGTCGAGATCTTCCTCGAAAATCTGAACTGACAGATTCATCGGGGTAGAATTTGAAGAGGTCCATCCTTCATACGTTGTCCATATCAGCAAGTGGCAGTCGCATAGTGTGCAAGAGGCTCGATCTTCACGTGGGCGCATAAGCTATGGTGGGCGCATAGCGCGCAATGGGCACATAGGCGCATAGGAAATAGTGGGCGCATAGGAAGTGGCCCATGCCTATAAGTAGGCTTTGAAAGAGAGAGAAAGTTCATTATTCTCATCTCTTAGAACTTTCAAAAAGACTCTTCATCTCCTTTCTTTATGAACCATGTCTCCCAAGGTCGCCAAGAGATCTGCGAAGGACAAGGGACTACACCGAGTGGCTCTCCTCCTGCGACAGCGTCCTCGCCAGTCCAGGACCCGATTCTGGGTGAGGGCACGCCTCAAAAAACAAAATCTCGAGCGTTAACTTGTGACGCTCAGATCTTTCTTCTGCCTGGACGCATGCGCCTAAGGCAACATACTTCTGTGAGCATTCTTATACGCCCACAGAAGTCATGCGCCAACACTGTGGTGTGCTATGCGCCCACATGTTGCCATGTTATGCGCCCACATGTTGTTTGCATGTTATGCGCCCACATAACTGTTGTACGTTATGCGCCCATATGTTTGTTTTGGGCGCATATCCCTTTGGGCGCATAAGAGTCCTTCAGCACTTGGTTTTTTCTGTGGATTCTGAGTCTGACTTTCTCTTCTATCCTTGCAGTTAACATGTTTGTCCCAGAGCTTGAGGGAATCCCCTTCGGCTCTGATTATCAAGTCCTCGGTACAGTCTCATAACAAATATGATCAGCAAGGTTCAAGCCACGATCAGTCAAAACCAGCCTACCGAACGGACACTCGCCATACTTGAATAGGATAAGACCTTCTTGAGGCAGATGATTAACGATGAAAAGTTCTTGCTTGGAGGGGCACGTCGTTTCAAGAAGCCGTACTTCCTGTTCGGTGACAGTGTGGGGTTTGAAGATGGTGAGAACATACGCTTGAGAAACCCAATGGTGATCCGTCTGAATAATTAGAGGATATGGCTACCGTCGATGGAGCGTCAGTATCCTTTGGATGCTTTTATTGTCTTAGCCGTGCCGCGACAGATGAAGTGGGAGCTAACTCTTGAGCTCCCCGGGGTCATCTCCGGAAGAATATAGTTTGACTCAGGTGATCGGAAGAAGGACACTTTCAAGTGTGTCCGGGGCTCTACATCTTACTCTACGAGAGGACTGCAACCTGGTGCCGTAGTGAACGACATTCCGACAAATCTGTCACGACCCGCACCCGCTTTTCGGACGCGAGCTCGTGAGCAAGCCAGCTACGTATCGAACGGACTCCAGTCCGACTCGAGTACGTATAAGCTGTCCATAACAGGGTATCATGTCTAATCGAAACTATATCTCAATCCACAAGAATAATGTAAAACAAGAATAAACAAGTATGGGTCGTGGTCTGCAGCCCACTAGCATATATGTCCGATAGCTACCTGAGCAGATCATCAGGTCCTCAGAGGACTAGCAAGATACATAAAACATGCCTACTAATATGACAGTAAATAACATGTAAGAAGGATAAGAATACTGCAAGGAGAACATCTAAGGACGACGAGTCGTGTGGAAATGTAATACTAGACTTGGCTATCAATCAATCGATTAACCCCTATAGCTTGTAGTACAATGCAAGATACTCCCAATCTATAGTAGATTTTGACTGTAATACAATGCAAGATACCCAGTCAATATTAGCTAATTCTAGTATCGATCTCCTCTCCTAAAGGATACAAAGTCAAGTAGACTCCTATAAATCGTAGTACAATGCAAGATACTCCCAATTTATAGTGTCGCAAGTCAAGTCAATCAATCCGTCAATATATGATATAGGTTGTAGTATAATGTAAGATACTCCCAATCTATGGCATGTCTCAAGTCAAGTCAATCAAGTGATATCAAGGTAGAAGAATCGGCTATAGGTCGTAGTACAATGTAAGATACTCCCAATCTATAGTATATCTCAATTGTATTACAATACAAGATACTCCCAGTCAAGAATGGTCAAGTCAAGGATAGATATAGAAACTGACAACTCAATTACGAGACAAGGTAACATGAAAAGACCAATAATATAGCAATGTCAAATATCTTATACGTGCACGTAATCTAGAACAAGTAAAGCAATCAAAGACAAATCAATCGCAATATGGAATCATGTGACAATATGAAAAGGAATAGAATAAAAAAATAGAAAACAATGTAAATACTGTATATGTTCGGCAAGGTATACTTGCCTGGAGGTAGCACGAAGAACCAATAAGATACCGTCAACTAGTACGCCATAAAGTCCAAAATCCACAAATGTCTCCGAAAGCTGAAACAGATATTGCCAACATTCTCAGAATATTCAAATTAGCTACGATTGCCTGTCCTTAAGTCCATTTCTGGACACAAGCGTAAAACGGTAATTTCGGGCAAAAATAATATCCGCCGTTGGACCTGCTTTACACCGAAAAGCGTGCCAAAGTCTATGATCTCTAAAGTTGTCAAACTATATGTCTACGGATTCGGTTTTCCGATACGAATCCAACCATATGCCCAAAGTTGGATTCTGGCGGGTCGTGCACAAAATTACCCGTTGAATCAGACCCAGGGGCCCGCAAAACGGTGGTCCAATCAACTGTCTCAGAATCGGACTAAACTTGGCATGCAGGAACAGAAAAATGATGTGGTCCTGCTGGCACAGGTTTCGTCTCGATCTGACGAACGTGCACAAAGTAATTGAGAAATTTGCACAGAGGCCGATACGGTAAATTTTGACGGATACGCATCAAATTCGTCGCACACACGCGACCAATTTAAATTCCGTCAAAGTCCACACGTCCACGAAGCTGTTATGCACCTTTCGATGCTTTCGGTTCGTGACCACGTCTCCCGGATTGGCGGGACACACGTCGTATCGAAGGTTTTTTCTTGTTTTTAAAATAGATTTTCGGTGAACTTCGGGATTCGATTTCTCGACACGTAGTCGATGATTTCCAAATCCACGAAAAGGGTCGTGAAGTCCTATATGTTGTCTTTAATTCTATTCAGAGGGATTTCAAAGTACTGAATATCCTGTCATAGGATTGCCTTCTAAACTAGTGGTTTGGTCGACGAAACTGTCCTATTTTTGAACAGTGATTTGCCAGTTTTGGCGTCGATTTTTTGGGTGATCTAGCGCACTATAATTAGATCTATTTGAAGATATTTGAAGTGGAATAGATTGGGTGTATACCTGCGAAACTGGTTCGGAGAATGGTCGAGCGTGTTGGCCGAACTCCCGTCGCAAACTCGGATGCCAACAACACTGCTGCTGCTTATTCTGTTCGCGCACGTGCGCGCGATCTGGGTTCGGCTAGTGGTTTCCGGCGAACGCCGACGTCGTCCTCCGGCGTACAGATGTCGGAGTGGGCGCCCAGTGTAGGGGGTCGGCGGGGCAGCGAGTTGGTGTTAGGGTTTAGTGTATTCGATCCCTCGACTACTTGATTTCTTATACGCGAGTGTAGCAGGAACCCGTGCGGGTCTGGCCCTGGGCTCCCTGCTCTCGGGTTGGGAAGTTGTTGTGGGGACTCGGTTTGGGGAGTTGTTGGGCCGACTGGAATGCTGGCCCTGGGCTTGTAGCCGCTCTTCTTATTGTTTTTCTTTTTCCTATTTCTTATATATATATATATATATATATATATATATATATATATATATAATATATATATATACATTTTTTTATATAATATATATATACATTTATACATGTATATATACACATATATGTTATATATACCCACTTATATATATGTATATTTATATTTACATAAACATACACATATATTTAATATATATATATATATATTTATATATTCATACACATAAATATATTTAATATTTACTTATATATATTCATACACGTACACATATTTAATATATTATATTTGTGCATAAATTATAAATCACATGATAACAATTAAATATAGCCAATAAAATACCAATATTAAATAACAATCCCAATAAAATAATAATAATAATAATAACGAAATTTAATAAACCAATAATGGTGTATATACCATTTTGCACCGTCTAATAATCCCAGAAAATGTACAAGACCTATTTTATACAAATATTATTGAATATCAACTAATAACAATATTTATAATATTTACTTGACGAATATTTAGAAAATATTCATTTGATCATTAAAATGAAATACAACACAATCATACCAAAGTACCCCAACACGAATGTCGTTGGACGTATCGCATGACTATATGGGCTTGGACTTGTTACGGATCCAGTCCGGACTGGTTTGGTACAACCGGGTCTCCTAAACGTCAAATAATCTTAATAATGAATAATTAAACTATTTATAATGGTCATGTCACAACTTAGCCTAGTTTTCCTAGTTAGGACATCACTATGGCTCGACCTTCCCTGGCAGGGCTAATACACTAGTCAAAGCACGCTACTGCACTATCCGTGCCATGATTCCTAGTCACCTTGTACTCCAATTCCTAATAATGACTAAAATCATCTATCGTAATAATAAACTAAATAATTATTTATAAAAATTCTAAAATCACTATTTAAATCAAATAAATAATATTAAAAAATATTTCAAAAATTTTCGAGAAGGGGAGCTACAAATCTACCCACCTTAAAAATAATTTCGTCATCGAAATTCTAATTCATAACTATGCCTTAAAAATCAAAGTCTACTATTACCTTAAACTCCTCAAATTTAATTTCTCAAAAATATTTTATGGCCTTCTCTAGTCATTTTATAACTCCATGTACTTGAGGTCTTCTATCCACTTTTGGTCATACTACTCCTCAAAATATGGTCACTAAAATCTTATAATCTTCTAACTACTGGCTAACAGTCCTTCCAACAAATATCTAGGGCATATGTCATCTATAATCCCTCATATCTATAAGCAACCAAACATTCAATAGTCAAGCAATATTATACTTATAATTTAAGAATTTCTGATGAATTCTAGCCAGTACGATCATTCGTCACCTCGGAATAGGAAGCGACGAGAATCAATGGTACGGAAAGCAAGGAAGTATAATCGAGAGCAAATGTGGAGTTTTCAAGGACGTAAAGAATTTATAGGAGAATTTTTAAGGCAGTGTGGATTGAGATTTCTAAGGTTTAGTCATAGTCGCAGGCTCGTATCAGTACAATTACGTAACCGATACGATATGCTCTGACCTGCATGGGCCACCAAAAAAACTTGTCACGACCCGCACCCGCTTTTCGGACGTGAGCTCGTGAGCAAGCCAGCTACATATCGAATGGGCTCCAGCCCGACTCGAGTACATATAAGCTGTCTATAACAGGGTATCATGTCTAATCTAAACTATATCTCAATCCACAAGAATAATGTAAAACAAGAATGAACAAGTATGGGTCGTGTTCTGCAGCCCACTAGCATATATGTCCGATTAGACTCTAAGAATAATATGTGTCTATAAAGCTAAGCTGATGTAACGCTCCAGTCCCAAAATACGTAGGACTAGGAACGTAGACATGCCAGCTATATTCATATGAAATGCACTCCAATATATAGAAACCTCGTATGAATACATAAGCTGTAAAATGCAGTAGAACCATAACTAATCTCATCCACACAAAATAAAAGAATAAAAGATATCATATAATCAACTATAAATTTTTTTGGTACAATATGTTAGGCGGAGACAAATCCACTACCAACAAGTAAAGAAAAAATGCATGAGAAAAGAAATAATTTTGGCGAGTGAAGCGAAGACGATCAAAGTGCAATAATCTTCGAAAAAATAGAGATGATCATAGTCATGGCTAGAACACCTGCGAAAGACAAGAGCACACACCTGGCGAGATACCAGGTCCTTAGAGGGACGTAACAAGACATATAATATCATGCCATATAAACTGAATAAATATTGTTCAAATAAATAAGTCAATTGAATTATAACATGGTCCAATACACACCTATTGAACTAGCTTACCATCCCTCCAACCAAACAAGGACAGGAGATGGTAAACTAATTCACGGTGACGTATCTTTCCATGCTATGAATCCAATATGGTATCCGGACCCCAACAAGGTTCAATACCTTCTCATCGAAGTAGTAAGCCACACCTACAACCAAACAAGGACAAGATGTGACGAACTAATCCGCGACAAGTTATTGTTCCAAGCCACGGTCAGATACAAGTACCCGAACCAAAAGTACTCATACCTAACGGATAAAGGTGCCTAACAATTCTAAGTGAAATGTAGTTAAGAACAATCCTTCCTACGCATGGGCCCTGGCTAAATAGGATCGACGTAGTTCCCCCTTGGGGTACCAGAGGCCCAATCAATAAGAGCATAACGTTCCAAAGAACGCCAGTGGCCGTCAGTAATCATGGGTCATCAACCCCGTATCTCCAGCGGAGCTTCCGGGTCACAAAAAAAAGTGCATCGAAGCCCATACGCTAAGGAATTGTCCTCCCCGCCCAATGCCTACTATGTTGTATCTACAACAGTAAACCTCTATAACCGCTAAGTCAAACTAGCATGCAACCTCTATTAGCGGTTATTCCTATCACATGACTTATACGCACCGGTGGCCAGCCAGTCACGCATGTCCGTGTTCTACATGCGACACACAACTTCAGGGTATAACGTGTCAAGGCCAATGAATACAACACACAAGGTGGTCCCTTAAATCTAGGTTTAATGTGTAAGAAAAATAATACATAGTAGGAAATATAACTAAACAGTAAGTTCTAACAGGTTATGCCATGTATCACAGTTTATTTTGCATAAAAAAAATAATAAATAATGCATAAAATATGTGCTAAACTAAATAAACAGCAAATGGCAAGGTGTCTTACCTGGTAGGATGCCTGGTGTACTACAATGATCAAGATGACACAAACTGTGACTTTGGTACAACAACTATGCAAGGTGACCTCTGACGGTGGCACGGACAGTTCTATTGGGTCCCGAAGGGTCAAATTAGTTAGGGTCAATAGGAGGAAGGATGGAATTGGCGAAGGGATAGGAAGAATAGGATTGGTCTCGGACAGAAGAATAATTAAAGGAAATTTGATAAATAATATTTATACTATTTTAGAAAAATATTTATCGTAATCGAAAAATATATTTCTATTAGTTAAAATATTTTGGATAAAAAATTCATACTTGAAAATTTAGTTTTTGTTAGGAAACTACCATTTTTATTGGTAAACTATTCTTGGGTAAATACCTTTTTAAATCTAGAACATATAATTAATTAAAATAATATGAAAATATCTTTTAGGTTCTATTCTGAAAATAAACGTAGGGTCTAGCTTAGTATAATCATTTGTTTATGAATACTTATATATAGATGTAGATATTCTGTTAGTACTAAGGATAACAAGTTGACAAAACAAAACAAAAAAAAGAAAAGAAAAAAAAACTAAAACAAATATACAACTCATAATCTTATCTAGGCAATTATGTTATTAATATTGTTATCTAATAAGTATCTAGTAAGCAAATATTACTAATCATAGCAAAATTTATGAGAATAATGTTAATAATAATAATAATAATAAATAAATAAAAAAAGAAAAAAGTAATAACCAAAGCTTCCTCGGGAAGCAACAAGGAAGCAAAAAAACAAAAGCTAATACGTGTTTCTGTGCTTCCTCGGGAAGTAAGAAACAAAACTAATAAAAAAATAAAAATAAAAATAAAAATAAAAATAAAAATAAAAATAAAAATAAAGAAAGTTAGAATGAGAGAGAGCTATGGAGAGGGAAAGAACGAAGACGGAGGAAGCGGGAAGAAGGAAAGGGGCGAGGAAGAGGCGGCGGTACTCGGCCGCGGAGGAGGAGCTGTGGTGGCGCCGCACGGAGTGAGGGTGAGAGCGAGGAGGAAGGAGATGGAGAAAGAGGAAGGGCGCTGGGTCGGCGCGTGCTCGCCGGCAGTCAAGGAGGTCGGAGGCGCGTGGGGAGATCGACGCACGCGCGGCGGCGGCTCCAGGCTATCGAAGCTGACCTGCTGGCCATGGGAGAACGGCGCGACTCGCGGTGGTGGGCGCCGACGGCGAGCGGAGGTGTGTGGTGGTGGTCTTTTTAATTTGGGTTTTTGGGTTTGCCGGTGGTTGTTGGCCGCGGGGTTGGTGGCGGTGGTTGTTGGCCGCGGGGTTGGTGGCGGTAGTTGTTTTGACGGTGGTCTGGTGGTGGTTCTGCTGGCGATGGCTGGGTTGGTATTTTCGACTGGTGGCCGAGGTGTTTGGCTGGGACAGGGAACAGGAGGCGTAGATGGGTGGCTCCGTGGTGGTGACTTGGTCGAGGTTCGGCGGTCGGATAAACAGGGTCGGGCGGTAAGACGTTGACGATGGTGGTGTCGGAGAGGGTGGTTTGGGATAGTGGTCGGGTTCGCCCGGCTATTGGCGGGGCGATCTGGTAGGTTGGGCTGATGGGGGTGTTGGGATGGTGATGGCAGCGATTGTCCAGGGTGACGACGGAAGGAGTGATGGATGGCTGGGGTCGGGCTCGGGTCTGGCCAGGAGAGAAGGAGGCCACGAGGATGCAGCGATGATGGTTGTGCTGCATGGCAGGGTGCCGGTTGGGAGTCGAGGCGATGGCGGCTGACGCGAGTGGGGACGGGGTTTAGACTAGAGATTAGAGTAAGGATTTATTGGTGTCGGGGTGTGTTCGGCACGAAAGAATAAATGTAATTGTAAAAGAATGGAATAAGAGAGTCATCCGGGGTCGGACCCGAGGCCATCGCGGCTGACACGAAAAAGTGTTGGACACAGACACGAAGAACGCCTATTTGTGGTAGAAAATCTGTGAAATAATTATGGAGGAAACAATATGGAGGCTCCCATATTTATAGGGTTGAAGAAAATCTTAGTAGATAAGGATTAGGAGTATTTAAACCCAAAATAGATAATTCTCTACTTAATTTAAATCAATCAAATCCAAATCCAAATCCAAATCCAATTTAAATCTAATTAAATTCTTTTAGTTTAAAATCAAATAAGATAAATCAATTTCAATTATAGATATTAATTCAACTATTTAAATAAATCCATAAAATCAAATCAAGATTTAAATTGTCACAATAATTTCAAAATATGTTTTTCCAAAAATACTAATAATAATAATTTTGAAAATTACATTATTATTTAAAAATAAACTAATAAAATATTTTTTTAATATATATATATATATATATATATATATATATATATATATATATATATATGCACAAAAAATATTATTTATTATCAATAATTGTTATAAACGAAAGGCTTTGTATAAATAAAATAAATAAAATAATGAACTTGGAAATTTTGGTACGATAGCTAAAATAATTATTATATATATTATTTTGAAACTATAAAAATAAAAAATGTTTTTCTAAAATATGTACGCTCTCACATATTCGCACTCGTCGAACAATTACGAAAAATAAAATTTCGCACACGACGTATAATGCAACTACGCGACGTGCAAATACAAATATAAAAAAAATCAGTACCAAATTTATAAAAAAATATAGTAGAAATTTAAGGGTTTTACAGCTGATAAGCAAGATATATCATGAAAGCACGAAAAAGATAGTAAATCAATAACACTAACAAAATACCTGAATCATACGATTGAAGTCAACTACCACATGCTCAGCTAACTAACTCCGTGCAATCAGCTACCTGAAGAGATCATCAGGTCCTCAGAGGACTAGCAAGATACATAAAACATGCCTACTAATATGACAGTAAATAACATGTAAGAAGGATAAGAACACTGTAAGAAGAACATCTAAGGACGACGAGTCGTGTGGAAATGTAATACTAGACTTGGCTATCAATCAATCGATTAACCCCTATAGCTTGTAGTACAATGCAAGATACTCCCAATCTATAGTAGATTTTGACTGTAATATAATACAAGATACTCCCAGTCAAGATTAGCCAATTCTAGTATCTATCTCCTCTCCTAAAGGATACAAAGTCAAGTAGACTCCTATAAATCGTAGTACAATGCAAGATACTCCCAATTTATAGTGTCACAAGTCAAGTCAATCAATCAATCAATATATTCTATAGGTCTTAGTACAATGTAAGATACTCGCAATCTATGGCATGTCTCAAGTCAAGTCAATCAAGTGATATCAAGGTAGAAGAATCGGCTATAGGTCGTAGTACAATGTAAGATACTCCCAATCTATAGTATATCTCAACTGTAATACAATGCAAGATACTCCCAGTCAAAAATGGTCAAGTCAAGGACAGATATAGAAACTGACAACTCAATCACGAGATAAGGTAACACGAAAAGACCAATAATATAGCAATGTCAAATATCCTATACGTGCACGTAATCTAGAACAAGTAAAGCAATCAAAGACAAATCAATCACAATATGGAATCATGTGATAATATAAAAAGGAATAGAATAAAAAAAGAAAACAATATAAATACTGTATATGTTCGGCAAGGTATACTTGCCTGGAGGTAGCACGAAGAACCAATAAGATACCGTCAACTGGTACGCCATAAAGTCCAAAATCCACAAATATCTCTGAAAGCTGAAACAGATATTGCCAACATTCTCAGAATAGTCAAATTAGCTAGGATTGTCTGTCCTTAAGTCTAATTCTGGACACAGGGAGAAAACGATAATTTTGGGCAAAAACGATGTCCGCCGTTGGACCCGCTTTACACCGAAAAATGTGCCAAAGTCTATGGTCTCTAAAGTCGTCAAACTATATGTCTACAGATTCAGGTTTTCGATACGAACCCAACCGTATGTCCAAAGTTGGATTCCGACGGACCGTGCACAAAATTATCCGTTGAATCAGACCATAGGGCTCGCAAAACGGCGGTCCAATCAACTGTCTCATAATCGGACCAAACTTGGCATACAGGACCAGAAAAATGATATGGTCCTGCTGGCGCAAGTTTCATTTCGATCTGACAAACGTGCACAAAGTAATTAGGAAATTTGTACAGAGACCGATACGGTAAATTTCGACGGATACGCATCAAATTCGTCGCGCACATACGACCAATTTAAATTCTGTCAAAGCCCACACGTCCACGAAACCATTACGCACCTTTTGATGCTTTCGGTTCGAGATCATGTTGCTCGGATTGGCGGAATATACGTCGTATCGAAGGTTTTTTCTAGTTTTTAAAACAGATTTTCGGTGAACTTCGGGAGTCGATTTTTCGACACGTAGTTGATGATTTCCAAATCCACGAAAAGGGTCGTGAAGTCCTATATGTTGTCTTTAATCCTATTCAGAGGGATTTCGAAAGTACTTAATATGTCATAGGATTGCCTTCAAAACTAGTGGTTTGGTCGACGAAACTGTCCTGTTTTCGAACAGTGATTCGCCAGTTTTGGCGTCGATTTTATGGGTGATCTAGCGCACTATAATTAGATCTATTTGAAGACATTCGAAGTGGAATTGATTGGGTGTATACCTGCGAAACTGGTTCGAAGAATGGTCGAGCGTGTTGGCCGAACTCCCGTCGCAAACTCGGACGCCAACAACACTGCTGCTGCTTGTTCTGTTCGCGCGCGTGCGCGCGATCTGGGTTCGGTCGACGGTTTTCGGCGAACATTGATGTCATCCTCCGGCATACAGATATCGGAGTGGGCGCCCAGTGTAGGGGGTCGGCGGGGGCAGCAAGTTGGTGTTAGTGTTTAGTGTATTCGATCCCTCGACTACTCGATTTCTTATACGCGAGTGTAGCAGGAACCCGCGTGGGTCGGGCCCTGGGCTCCCTGCTCTCGGGTTGGGAAGTTGTTGTGGGGACTCGATTTGGGGAGTTGTTGGGCCGGCTGGAATGCTGGCCCTGGGCTTGCTGCTGCTCTTCTTATTGTTTTTCTTTTTTCCTATTTCTTATATATTTTTGTTTCCTATTTCTTTTTTCCTATTTCTTATATATATATATATATATATATATATATATATATATATATATATATATATATATATATATATATATATACACATATATACATATTTGTTATATATACCCACTTATATATATGTATATTTATATTTACATAAACATAAACATATATTTAATATATATATTTTAAAAAAAATACACATACATATATTTAATATTTATTTATATATATTCATACACGTACACATATTTAATATATTATATTTGTGCATAAATTATAAATCACATGATAACAATTAAATATAACCATTAAATATAACCAATAAAATACCAATATTAAATAACAATCCCAATAAAATAATAATAATAATAATAATAATAATAATAATAATAATAATAATAATAATAATAATAATAATAATAATAATAATAATAATAATAATAATAATAATAATAATAATAATAAAATTTAATAAACCAATAATGGTGTATATACCATTTTGCACCGTCTAATAATCCCAGAAAATGTACAACACCTATTTTATACAAATATTATTGAATATCAACTAATAACAATATTTATAATATTTACTTGACGAATATTTAGAAAATATTCATTAGATCATTAAAACGAAATACAACACAATCATACCAAAATACCCCAACACGAATGTCGTTGGACGTATTGCATGACTACATGGGCTTGGACTTGTTACGGATCCAGTCCAGACTGGTTTGGTACAACCGGGTCTCCTGAACGTCAAATAATCTTAATAATGTATAATTAAACTATTTATAATAGTCATGTCACAACTTAATCTGGTTTTCCTAGTTAGGACATCACTATGGCTCGGCCTTTCCTGGCAGGGCTTATACACTAGTCAAAGCACGCCACTGCATTATCCGTGCCATGATTCCTAGTCACCTTGTACTCCAATTCCTAATAATGACTAAAATTATCTACCGTAATAATAAACTAAATAATTATTTATAAAAATTCTTAAATCACTATTTAAATCAAATAAATAATATAAAAAAATATTTCAAAAATTTTTGGGAAGGGGAGCTATATAACCTCCATCCTTATGCTGCTGATGCGCTTTACAATTTGATGATGACGGAGGATGTGTCGTATCCCACAGGGAAGATGAGGATGGAAGGCTAGAGGTATCCATCTTCATTCTGGAGCAACCTTAATGACTGGGTGATTTCCACGTATGAAGCCACCCTGAAGACTGTTGGCCTTTATTATGCTATCAGGGCCACTCAATATGGTGTAAGGGTCAACTGGCCAATGTTTGTCTCTTTGGTAGAGTTATATAACCTTCACACCTGTACCTTCTTTACTCCGGGTGGGAAGATGGGATTGGCTCTCCACGAGATGCAGGAAGTGTCGAAGCTTCCCTGGGGCACGGAGAAATATGAAGAGTACGTGCCTTGTGATGAAGAGCTCCAAGATCTGGAGAATGAAAACTCCGAGATGATTGATGTATACAAGGAATTACTCTGCCACCTTCTTATCTATCATAGGATTAATAAGAAAGGGAGGACTGAGGGGGCCAACCCTTACACGAGAGCTTGGATGGGCTACGTCTTCGTTCAAGGAGAAGGGGAAGATCCGGCCTCCTTTTCGATTTTAAAGCCTATGACCAAGTCTGATATAGAAGTCTGGATGATAGATTATGATACGACAGATACTGAGGACAGCGATGATCCTGAGTCCCCAATTGGCCACTACTTTCGTCAAGCCGAATATCCGTTGTCGGAGAAAGCTGTGCTAGCAGCTTTCTTAATGATCTGGCTTCGTGACTGCATAGTCCCTGGAGGTTCAGGGTCTATTGAGAGAATAAGCCGGGGTATGATACTTCCGGCCGTGAAGCTGGCGTTTGGATACCGTCTTGTATTGCTTCCCGCGATGGTCTGTGCCACTGGACGGGGTCTACGAGATTTTGTTAGGAATGCAGTGACTCCTGACGGCATGACCAACTTCGCCCGGACCGAACTTTCGTATCATTTCCTGATGGGGTGGCTGCTACTGCATTGTCCTACCCTTATGAATGCTGGGCCAGTGGCGGACTTTTTGGCGGAATACGCCTTTCTTCGTAGGTTTCGTGATGCGGATTGGACCGTCACCGGTATACCCGCTTGCAGAAAGGCTTTAAGCTTCTTGCAGAACTATGAGTTCTTTAGAGTATCCCCTCCGTCTGGCAGCAGTAATACGGGAGATATCTTGGTGGATGAGGGAGTTCATGCCAATATTTTGACTGCTGGGGAATTTTACTGGCTTCAGTCTATTAGACCATCGCATCTGGTGCTCTGAAACAGGAATCATGCCTATCTGGAGCCATATCTACCGAGCCATTTCACGCGACAGTTTGGCTACAACCAGCCCCTCTTGGGAAATGCTAGCCCATATTTGGAGTCGATAGGCAGCTTGATTGACGGGGCACGTGCTTGGATGTATTACAATGCCGGGTGTATGGGGGCAATCTTCACTCTGCCCTCTGATACGCCTGAGACCCATATGTGCGACGCTGCCGCCAAATTTTATGTTCATATCAATACTTTTGAACCACGGTATGATCGTGAACATAGCTTGATATTGGGGACTCGGTTTGGCCCCCTTCCTACGAAAAAAGTGCCGAAGGGCCGTAAGAAGGAGAGTGATGTTCCCGCCGTGAAGCCAACCGTAGTACCGCGACTGAAAGCTATCCTTAGGAAGCCAACAGTGTCTCCAAAGGAGGACACGAAAGATGATGGTTCTTCTCCTCTCAATCCTCCTCAGAAGAGGAAAGCTTCAACTGAATTGGCCCATGAGCCAACTTTAAAGTGGAAGAAGAAAACTGTCGCCCTGAGGAGAGCCAAGGAAGTGGGTGCTAGCTCGCCTCCCTTGAGGAGCTCTTCCCGACAAACTGGAAGAGGTAGGACGGCGTCGCAGGCCGTTACTATTTGGGAGGTAGATCCCTTCCTAGACTCCATATCCGTTCTGGTCAAGCCTTTAGAAGCTTTCTCACCTTTACGTTTGTCCTTTGTACAGGACCCTGAAGTTGAAGCTGAGGTAGGTGCCTCCTCGTCTGAGGAGGTGGACGTGACAACAATGTCCCCTCCCTGTCCTCGATCGGCAAATGACGCTCAGCGTCCCTTAGCCAAGGAGGCTGACTCAAAGGATGATTAGGGCAAATGCCCAAATTATGGTGATGACCAGAGAGCCAGTCCTTCTTTCGATATCTCCCTGGGGCGATGTCCGAAATCGGGGCCATATTGAGAGAGTTGGACGAGAATCAAGTCCAATCGGCTCATCCTCCTGCGGGTATGTTATCTTTTCACCTCTCTTCGGATGAGATTTTTCGACTTCAATTTTACGTGCTCCTCGTGAGGCTGACCACGACTGTATGTGTCACGCCCCAGAACCAGAATACTGGAGAGCGGGAGAGTGACTCAGCCAGCTACATATTACGGGTAGATGAATACCGTATAATACGATCAATGCTGTCTAACCAGACGAGGGGGTGCATACTACATGAAAGTCTTACTATGGTCACTTCACATCTATTGTCTCAATCATTCAAACAAGAAGAAAAAATAGAGAACACGTAAGATAAAGCAGTAAGGCATCCCAAACGCTTAGTCAAAATGTTCTTGAGATCTGGCTTTACAAAATATAGCCAGATGGTAAAGTAACATATACATAATTGTTATCAGCTGCAGTCTGACTTTAGTTACAATTATGTTAAAGTAAGTGCAAGACAATCCGACTAACATGTCGGTGCCAAACGGCTAAGTATGAAGTAAATAACAAAACGAGCGGTGGAGTAAGGAACCCACTCGAGTCCTCCTGCGATCATTCCCCTAGTATTGACCATCTTGGAGGTAGAAGTAAGCTGGATCCTCGGGAACTGGCTCTAAATCTGGCCATGCAAAACCAGAGAGGTTAGACCTCTAATAGCAAGTACCCCAAGGGAGCACGATATGAAGGATTAAACCAGTAAGTAAGAGAATATAATAATAGATCTCTGCTTTCCACTAGGATTCACATAACATCACGACACTTCGAACCAACCTCCCAACCAAACAAGGACAGAAGTTGGCCCGTCATGTCCTGACATTCTGATCATCTCAGTTAGGCAACAGAGTAGGTACAGTACACAAACAAATATCTTGAACGGCCAATCAACTACTACGGCTTGCTATTGTGAGTCCCAAGTTACCTTGGAATTATGCAAATAGGGATTCCTCAGTTCTTACTATGTGCGAGCAAGGCTAGTCTATCCAATCAATCAATTGCGCCAATCATGTAATTAGACGAGTCCCAGCGGGACGCCCGCCGTTAATATATCATGTACAATAATATAAGCAGATATCGTTTCCTGCCCGTGTGACAGATTTACAGTATCTGTGGAAACTAGCCGGCCTGTCGGGCACTACTAGTCCCAAGAGGGCTGCCATATAAGAACTCGGGAATCCATTCTCTCCATGCCATCATTATTTTATTTGACTTAATAGTCTCTACGTTGAGTAAAATCCCATGCCATGGATCATGGTCATTCAAATGAGTACTTTCGTACGGGGTATGATATACGCAACTCTACAACGATACCCGTGCGGCTAGGTTGTAGGTCTTACATAGCGTAATGCAACAATCAAATCTAACCACGGAATAATCATGCCTTGACCATAAAGTACACATGCTATTTTTGTAAGATAAATAAATAACTAAATAAATAAATAAATAATTTGAAGCCTGCATGTGCCTGTATGCCAATATTCGAGATCTGCTAATCGATTTTAATAGTTCATTACATGCACGTGTCTCATTCATTCAATTCAATAAGACGACTAGCCAGTCTCTTAGTTCCAACTAGGAACGCATGATCAATTATTAGTCAATGTCACAATCATTATCAATGGTGACAAGGCATAAAAATTAAATAGTATTCAGTAGAGTCGAGTCTTCGACTCCCAGGGCTAAGTTCCAGTCATACTGGGTATCCATGGATCAATCAGGACACAAGGCACATTCCACATAACAATCTGTATTAACAATATTAACATATTATGATTATCGAGTTCATGCCAAAAGGCGTAAGGATTTAATAGAAGAATTATCATGCCATCATTAAATGAATAAGTTATAGAACAAATAAAAACACTCAGGTCAGGAAGTCACGCCAACAAGTCTATGCTAAGGCCAACAAGTCACGCCAAGTCTAGCAGGTAGGAGTGAGCGTATAAACAGCATGAGCGTGAAAAGTGGTGAGCGTATGAGCGTGAAAAGCGTGATAAGAAATTCACGCACGTACAGCGTGAGCGTGAAAGGTAATTCACGCACTCATAACGTGAGCGTGAAAAGTAACTCACGCACGCACAGCGTGAGCGTAAAAAAGTAATAAGAAATTCACGCACGCACGCAAAGACGTGTGCGTAACTCAAATGTCACGCTGGCACGTAAGGACGTGAGCGTAACTAAAATTCACGCTGACACGTACAGACGTGTGTGTGACTAAAAATTCACGCACGCACGTAGGAACGTGAGCGTGACTAAAAATTTATGCTAACACGTAAGAACGTGAGCGTGACTCAAAATTCACGCTAACACGTAAAGACGTGTGCGTGACTAAAAATTCACGCACGTACGTAAAAACGTGAGCGTGACTCAAAATTCATGCTAATCACGTAAAGACGTGTGCGTGACTCAAAATTCACGCTAACACGTAAAGACGTGTGCGTGACTAAAAATTCACGCACGCACGTAAAGACGTGTGCGTGACTAAACCTTCGTTCCCAGCCAGAAATGAAGTTCCCATGGTTCAGAATGGTGTAGAAGGAGAAGCTCTACAACATGAACTATCTATTCCGAAAAGCACGCCAGGTTGGGAGATCAAAACCCATGGTCAACCGAAAACACAACTTAGATCTGTAAGAAACGAGCTAAGGAAATCAAAAATGCTAAGAACTAAACTCTCTTAGAATCATGAGAGGAAGAAAATGAACCATAAAAATGGTCCTCAAGTGGAAGCAAGAAGCAAAATGTACTTGTCTGCTGTTGGTTGGTGGAGAGAGTGATGAGGAAGAAGAAGAAGTAATGGAGAAGGAGAGTTATGAGGAGAGAGAAGGGGATGGAGGCTTAAATAGGAAGGGTGGTGGTAGGTGGGGGTTTGTGGGGGTTCGGTTCATGTGAACCACCATGAACCCAAAATAACCAACCGTGGCCGAACCACAAAAGCAAGACTAAAAGCAGATAATAAAATGCAAAAATAAAATGCAGGAATAAAATTGCAGGAAATAAAATACAGATAATTAATTAACATAAAATTAGAGGAATTTAAATACATGATAATATATGATAAATATTAAATAAATATATATGAGTTGTACATGTATAAAAATACGCATTCTGGGAACGGGGAGTGACATCTCTACCCACCTTAGAAAAATTTTGTCCTCGGAATTTCAAATCCAAGCAGGTAGAAATATCGGAGCTAAACTAATACAAGCAATTCTAGTGAGCAAGCAATCATTTCTACCATATCAAAAGCAAGTACTATATATGTAAATTCATCAATCCACGATATCAAGTAGCTCTACCCATAAGGTGATAAGCATGAAGAATCAGGACAATCAAGGTATTCTGAAAGAGATATACCTTGTGAGTCAAATAGGTGTGGATACCGTGATCGGATATCATCCTCACGTTCCCACGTTGACTCTCCCAAGGAGTGATGACCCCAAGCAACACGGACAAGACTAATTGTTCGGTTCTTGAGTATCTTCTCTCTTCGGTCCAAAATGGACACAGGCTGTTCCTCGTAAGACAGGTTGGTACCAACAACCAGCTCCGAATGATCGAGGATATGGCTTGGGTCCGATACATACCTACATAATTGAGATACATGAAACACGTCATACATCTCTCGTAATGAAGGTGGGAGGGATAAACGATAAGCAACATCGTCTATCCGATCAAGGATAACAAATGGGCCCACGTACCGCGGACACAATTTCCCGCGAATGCCAAATCTAATGACCCCACGAGTAGGTGAGATCCGCAAGAATATATGGTCCCCAACAGAGAACTCTAACGGCCTACGATGCTGGTCCGCCCAATGACGATACCGATCCTGCGTAACTCGAAGTCGCTCTCTAATTCCCTTAACCACTTCAACCGTCTGAACAATCATTTCTGGGCCTAACATCTTCCTCTTCCCGATATTATCCCATGCAAGCGGCGACCTACACTTCTTACCATATAGTGCTTCAAATGGTGCCATCTGGATACTGGCTTGATAACTATTATTGTATGAGAACTCGACTAAGTGCAGGTGACTCTCCCAAGACCCTCCAAAATCTAGAGTGCAAGCTCGTAACATATCTTCTAAAGTCTGAATCGTTCTATCTGATTGTCCATCTGTCTGCGGATGGTAGGCCGTGCTAAATCTTAACTTGGTACCTAGACTATGATGTAAGCTCTTCCAAAAATGTGATGTAAAGCGGGTATCTCGATCCGCCACAATACTGACAGGGACTCCATGCTTCCTGACTATCTGTTGCATATACAACTCTGCCAACTTTTCTGTAGATTGCCCTACTCTGAACGGAAGAAAGTGTGCTACCTTCGTAAGTCGGTCCACTATTACCCAAATAGCGTCCTTACCACTTGGTGATCTCGGTAAATCGGTCACAAAGTCTATTATAATATGCTCCCATTTCCATTTCGGGATAGGAAGCGGTTGCAATAACCCAGCTGGCCTCTGCTGTTCTGCCTTCACTTGTTGACATACCAAGCAACGAGAAACAAATCTAGATATCTCCCTCTTCATCCCGTTCCACCAGAAATGCTGCTTGATATCTTGGTACATCTTGGTCCCTCCAGGGTGAATAGAATATTGAGAACTGTGAGCTTCTGCTATAACCTCCTGTCTGATATCTCCACTAGGCACACATAGACGTGATCCAAACCTAAGTGTACCATCTTCATGAATTCTTATCTCCTTTCTGAGTCCTGACTCACATTCTGTCCTAAGCTTCTGAATCCTTGGGTCTTATGCCTGAGCTGCCTTGATCCTGCCTACCAAGTCGGATTGAACTCACAGACTTGTTAGAACTCCTACATCACTAGGAAGTATAACTTCGATGCCCATCTCCTGAAGGTCTTCTAAGATATGCCTCTGTGTTGTCAACATAAATGTGCCACCCCTCCTGCTGAGAGCGTCTGCTACTACATTAGCCTTGCCTGGATGATACTGAAGCTCCACGTCATAATCCTTGATCAACTCCAGCCATCTTCTCTGCCTCATGTTTAGTTTCTTCTGAGTAAAGATGTACTTCAGACTTTTATGGTCTGTGTACATGTCCACTCGGTCACTATATAAGTAATGCCTCCATAGCTTCAGAGCAAACACTACTGCCGCTAACTCCAAATCATGAGTTGGGTAATTCTTCTCGTGGTCCCGAAGCTGCCTAGATGCATATGCTATCACCTTCCCATGTTGCATAAGGACACATCCAAGTCCTTTACCTGACGCATCACAATATACTGTAAAACCTCCGGGTCTAACTGGTAATGTGAGAATAGGTGCTGATATCAACTTCTGCTTCAAAGTCTCGAATGATGCCTGACATTCTGCCGACCAAACGAATGGTACATCCTTCCTGGTCAAGCGGGTCATGGGTTCTGAAAGCCTTGCAAAGTCTGACATAAACCTTCTGTAATATCCTGCCAATCCCAAGAAGCTTCGTACATCCGCTACGGTCTTGGGTACTGGCCAACTTTCTACTGCTTCTATCTTCTTGGGATCTACTGCTACTCCAGCTCCTGATATGATGTAACCCAAAAATGATATGTGATCCGACCAAAACTTACACTTGCAGAGCTTGGCATACAACTGGTTCTCTCTCAGAACCTGTAACACTTTTCTGAGGTGGTTTTCATGCTCCTCTTCACTAGCAGAGTATACGAGAATGTCGTCAAGAAACACAACGACAAACTGGTCTAAGTATGGCATACAGATGCGATTCATCAAATCTATGAATATTGTTGGAGCATTGGTTAAACCAAACGGCATTACTAAGAATTCATAATGCCCATACTTCGACCTGAATGCTATCTTGGGAATATCTTCTTTCCGAACCCTCACATGATGGTACCCTGAACGAAGATCTATCTTGGAGAAAACTCTAGCTTTGCTCAACTGATCAAATAAGTCGTCGATCCTGGGTAATGGGTACTTGTTCTTCACTGTTGCCGCGTTAAGCTTCCTGTAGTCAATGCACAATCTGGATGACCTATCCTTCTTCCCTACAAGTACCACTGGTGCTACCCACGACGATACGCTAGCTTGGATGAACTTCTTCTCCTTCAGTTCCTCTATATGCTGATATACCTTGGCCTACTCTGAATCCGCCATTCTATAAACTCGATCTGATATCGGTTTAGTTCCAGGTGCCAATTCTATGCTGAACTCAATATCTCTAATCGGTGGTAGACCTGGAAGTTCTTCAGGAAATACGTCTAGAAATTCTTCAACTACCTTCGGAATCTGAACTTCTTCCATTGCCGTTACTACTCCTTGCTCTTGCTGAGTTGCCTCTGATCTGACTAAGGTGAACCGCTTCATGCCTGGAATATCAAAAGATACACTCCCTTGACAATAATCTATTATCGCATGACTGTCTTTCAGCCAGTCCATGCATAAGATAACGTCAAAATTTCCAACAGAAAATTTTATCAACCGGGCGGGTAAGGGATGCCCGCAAACTACAATGCTACATGCTAAAATAACTCTACTAACTCCTACGAGCCTATTACCAGTGAGTATATTCAACCTCCCTGGCAATGCCTCGAACTCCATTCCTAGTCGTGTCGTAAATTGTGCAGATATAAATGAATGGGATGCTCCCGAATCAAACAATGCTACTGCGGGATATGAGGCGACGAGAATGTTACCTGGCACAACATCTTCCGATGCCAATGCCTCCTCCAAGGACAGAGTGAATGCTTGCCCTCGACCTTCTTGCTGGTTTCCATGCTACGGTCTAGCCTGATGCTGTTGCTGGCCCCTTCCTTGATGATACTGGGGTGGTCTATGCTGGTGTTGCTACATCGGTGGCCCCTGCTGCCGAAATATCTGAGCCTGCGGTATTAATGGATGCTGTGCCAACGGCCTTACTGCCACTGCTGGTCCTCGATACTGGCCTGCCCCTGGTGCTGGCAGAGCAGGAAACTGCTGCCCTGGTCCTCCTGACCTCGAATTCATGGGACATGTGGTAACCCGATGGTCTGGATTTCCACATATCAGACACAGTCCATTCAATGTCCGACACACATCTTTAGTGTGCCCCATCTTACCACAATAAGTGCAGCCCGCCGGGGGTTGCTGGTTCTTCCTCTGTTGCTGTTGCTGCTGCCTGGGTGGTGGTGCTGGTCCTCCTATCACCACATCGTGGATACGAATGCCAGTGGATGGTGCTATTGTTCGGGGCGCTGCTCCCCCTCCTCCTTCAATTTGACTGTGGGATCTCTTCTGACCTCAAGTCCTTGTCGCAAGCCTCTGAATGGTGATCTCATGGCTTCGAGTTGCCGTCAATATCTCATCAAAAGTCTGGTAATTGTGCCCCTCTACCAATTGCAAGAGTTCAAGATGAAACCCTTGCTGAAACCTCATGGCCCTCTGGCGCTCCGTCGCTACCATATCTGGGGCAAACCTACTCAATCTGCAGAACTCCGCTGCATAAGCATCTACCGTCTTACTGGCCTGCCTGAGGTTGATAAACTTCTGTTGTAGCTCAAACTGCGCCACAACTCTATAGTACTTTGTCTTGAATCTTGTAGTAAAATCGTCCCAAGCCACAGGACGTCTGATGCCCACTTCCTCTGACTCCCACCAATCACGTGCGAGATCCTGAAGTAACAACTTCACTAGGTCCACACGTTCTTCTGCCGGTACCTTAGCTGCTGTCAGAATAGCCTCAATATCCTTAAGCCATGCATCTGCTGAGATGGCATCCTCCGTGCCCTCGAAACGGCGGAGGTTGTACTTGCAAAATCGGGCTGATGCTCCTGAATCAGTCCTCACTCCTCTTTCCAAAGCCGTCTGCAATCCTTGGTTGAGCAACACATTCTGCTCTTGTAGCTGAGTGTGCGTGCATTGTTGGGCCAACATCTGATGTTGCTGAGTAGCCATCATTCCTCTCATGATTTCCAGAAGAGCCGGTGTGTCCATTTCCGCAGGGGTAGGTGGAACTGTTGGTGGTGGTGGAACATCCGGATACTGCGATCCAGCTGCTGCTTCCACTATCACTTCTTCCTGGGTAGCCTCTTGAGTTGGTACTGGCCCTTGTTGCTGACCAGCATGGTCAGGTTGTCCATGTTGCCCCTGCTGTTGTCCAGCTCTGACCAATGCGGACAAAGTGCCCCTAAGAAAAGGGACAAGAGAACAATCAAACAACCGGACATGAAGGATCAATGAAGTCAAAGGATACCGGAATGTCAAGTAAGGGTTGAGAATAACGAATCATGAGATCAAGGGAAAAACATGTGTGATTGAGACATCCTATAAATCAAAACACCCCACAAGTCTGAAATCAGACCTGCATGCGCCACCACTAAAACCTTGTCACGCCCGAGAACCAGAATACTGGAGAGCGAGGGAGTGACTCAGCCAGCTACGTATTACGGGTAGATGAATACCGTATAATACGATCAATGCTGTCTAACCAGACGAGGGGGTGCATACTACATGAAAGTCTAACTATGGTCACTTCACATCTATTGTCTCAATCATTCAAACAAGAAGCAAAAATAGAGAACATGTGAGATAAAGCAGTAAGGCGTCCCAAACCCTTAGTCAAAATGTTCTTGAGATCTGGCTTTACAAAACATAGCCAGATGGTATAGTAACATATACACAATTGTTATCAGCTGCAGTCTGACTTTAGTTACAATTATGTAAAAATAAGTGCAAGACAATCCGACTAACATGTCGGTGCCAAACGACTAATTATGAAGTAAATAACAAAACGAGCGGTGGAGTAAGGAACCCATTCGAGTCCTCCTGCGATCATTACCCTAGTATTGACCATCTTGGAGGAAGAAGTAAGCTGGATCCTCGGAAACTGGCTCTAAATCTGGCCATGCAAAACCAGAGAGGTTAGACCTCTAATAGCAAGTACCCCAAGGGAGTACGATATGAAGGATTAAACCAGTAAGTAAGAGAATATAATAATAGATCTCTGCTTTCCACTAGGATTCACATAACATCACGACACTTCGAACCAACCTCCCAACCAAACAAGGACAGAAGTTGGCCTGTCATGTCCTGACATTCTGATCATCTCAGTTAGGCAACAAAGTAGGTACAGTACACAAACAAATCATCTTGAACGGCCAATCAACTACTACGGCTTGCTATTGTGAGTCCTAAGTTACCTTGGAATTATGCAAATAGGGATTCCTTAGTTCTTACTATGTGCGAGCAAGGCTAGTCTATCCAATCAATCAATTGCGCCAATCATGTAATTAGACGAGTCCCAGCGGGACGCCCGTCGTTAATATATCATGTACAATAATATAAGCAGATACCGTTCCCTGTCCGTATGACAGATTTACAGTATCTGTGGGAACCAGCCGGCCTCTCGGGCACTACTAGTCCCAAGAGGGCTGCCATGTAAGAACTCGTAAATCCATTCTCTCCATGCCATCATTATTTTATTTGACTTAATAGTCCCTACGTTGAGTGAAATCCCATGCCGTGGATCATGGTCATTCAAATGAGTACTTTCGTACGGGGTACGATATACGCAACTCTACAACGATATCCGTGCGACTAGGTTGTAGGTCTTACATAGCGTAATGCAACAATCAAATCTAACCACGGAATAATCATGCCTTGACCATAAAGTACACATGCTATTTTTGTAAGATAAATAAATAACTAAATAAATAAATAAATAATTTGAAGCCTGCATGTGCCTGTATGCCAATATTCGGGATCGGCTAATCGATTTCGATAGTTTATTACATGAACGTGTCTCATTCATTCAATTCAATAAGACGACTAGCCAGTCTCTTAGTTCCAACTAGGAACGTATGATCAATTATTAGTCAATGTCACAATCATTATCAATGGTGACAAGGCGTGAAAATTAAATAGTATTCAGTGGAGTCGAGTCTTCGACTCCCAGGGCTAAGTTCCAGTCATACTGGGTATCCATGGATCAATCAGGACACAAGGCGCATTCCACATAACAATCTGTATTAACAATATTAACATATCATGATTATTGAGTTCATGCCAAAAGGCGTAAGGATTTAAAAGAAGAATTATCATGCCATCATTAAATGAATAAGTTATAGAACAAATAAAAACACCCAAGTCAGGAAGTCACGCCAACAAGTCTATGCTAAGGCCAACAAGTCACGCCAAGTCTAGCAGGTAGGAGTGAACGTATAAACAGCGTGAGCGTGAAAAGTGGTGAGCGTATGAGCGTGAAAAGCGTGATAAGAAATTCACGCACGCACAGCGTGAGCGTGAAGGGTAATTCACGCACTCATAACATGAGCGTGAAAAGTAACTCACGCACGCACAGCGTGAGCGTGAAAAAGTAATAAGAAATTCACGCACGCACGCAAAGACGTGTGCGTAACTCAAATGTCACGCTGGCACGTAAGGACGTGAGCGTAACTAAAATTCACGCTGACACGTACAGACGTGTACGTGACTAAAAATTCATGCACGCACGTAGGAACGTGAGCGTGACTAAAAATTCACGCTAACACGTAAGAACGTGAGCGTGACTCAAAATTCACGCTAACACGTAAAGACGTGTGCGTGACTAAAAATTATTGCACGCACGTAAGAACGTGAGCGTGACTCAAAATTCACGCTAATCACGTAAAGACGTGTGCGTGACTCAAAATTCACGCTAACACGTAAAGACGTGTACGTGACTAAAAATTCACGCACGCACGTAAAGACGTGTGCGTGACTAAACCTTCGTTCCCAGCCAGAAATGAAGTTCCCATGGTTCAGAATGATGTAGAAGGAGAAGCTCTACAACATGAACTATCTATTCCGAAAAGCACGCCAGTTGGGAGATCAAAATCCATGGTTAACCGAAAACACAACTTAGATCTGTAAGAAACGAGCCAAGGAAATCAAAAATGCTAAGAACTAAACTCTCTTAGAATCATGAGAGGAAGAAAATGAACCATAAAAATGGTCCTCAAGTGGAAGCAAGAAGCAAGATGTACTTGCCTGCTGTTGGTTGGTGGAGAGAGTGATGGGGAAGAAGAAGAAGTAATGGAGAAAGAGAGTTTTGAGGAGAGAGAAGGGGATGGGGGCTTAAATAGGAAGGGTGGTGGTAGGTGGGGGTTTGTGGGGGTTCGGTTCATGTGATCCACCATGAACCCAAAATAACCAACCGTGGCCGAACCACAAAAGCAAGACTAAAAGCAGAGAATAAAATACAGAAATAAAATACAGGAATAAAATTACAGGAAATAAAATGCAGATAATTAATTAACATAAAATTAGAGGAATTTAAATACAGGATAATACATGATAAATATTAAATAAATATATATGAGTTGTACATGTATAAAAATACGTATTCTGGGAACGGGGAGTGACAGTATGTTCCCTTGTAGACAAGGGGAAGGAACCCCTCGCTGTAGATAGCCCCGGGCATTGGGGCAGGGATAGAAGTTGTTCCCGGCTCCTCCAAATTTGCTGGTACGGAGGGAGCTATTAGTGAGCCGGTATTAACTACAGAAGGAGAGGTTGAACAGCCTGCTGAGGGGGCTGTAATATGCTTCCGTTTCGGCTGGGATTGTGGAAGATATCAGGCCTGATGCCGCTCAGGGCCTTGATATTGTTCTTCTTGAGCAGTCTGGGCCTGCTCTTGGTTTTCCTGAAGCCAAGACTGATGGCGTAGCCTAGGCTGGTGCTGAGCAAGCTGAAGGTATGAAATTATAACTCTTTTGCATTTTCTCTTTTCTTTTTTTTGGGTTACTGATGTATATATTTTTTTTCTTGTCAGCTTTGGCTTCTTGTCAGGCATACCTTCCTGGAGCGGAAGAAACTCTTCAAGCCTCCTTCCCGATGACCTCCATTGAAGACGACGAGATGGTCCAGGAAGTCGTCAAAGCTTTTTATTCTGTACTAAAAGTAAAGCTTCCTGGAGTCTCGAATTGAAATGCTGCCTTTGGCCCTGTGAAGGATGTTGCTGAATGCTAAGTAGCGGCCCTCGAGAGCATTACCGGCTAGAAAGAGCGGGCTAATACTCTGAGGAAAGTTCTGAATGACCTGGGGGTCTGGTAGCTAGGTTCCGGGATGCCAAACAACGGAGCCCGACGTCAATGTTCCGTACAGAAGATGAGGCTTTGCCTACGGCTTTCGCGGAGGAGAAGGCTACTTTCCAGTCAAGGAAGGATGCCCTTGTTCAGGAGATCAGCGAATTGGCTGATCAGTATGGTCAGTTCAATGCTGCAAGTGAGGTGCGTGCTACCTCGAAGAATAAATTGGCAGTGCAGATCATCGAGAAGTATAATCACATCGCGCAGATCCAGAACAAGATCGCCCAACTGGAAGCCAACTTGAGGTCAACAACGTCTGAGCAGGAGGATTACTTGGCTCAGGCTGCCATGACCGCCACCACTTCTTCCCATTTAGAAGAACAGCTGGCGAAGTTGGAGGGAGAGCATCTGAGTCTAATCCTTTTCGAGGATGAAGCCGCTCGTCAAGAAGAGATGCGCCGCCGAGCTACCGCGAAGTCTGAAGTCGAAGTTGCGGCTCTAAGGGACAATATCAACCGCGTATGTATCCCGTATATTTTTTTCTTCAGCCGTCAAGGCTATTGTACTCATTTTTTCCCGTCTTTTGATAGACGTTCAAGTAAAGAATAAAAAATCTTTTCAAAATGAATGTGGTTTTGTGAAATATCGAAACTATAGGTAATGTGGACGTAGTAAGGATATTTCTAGTAGGTATTCCACTGGAAAATTTGGTGTAGACCCATTATCTGTTTTATATTCAAGTTTTTTTAATATAGATAATAGGTTAAACGAGGCTGCTAATAGAGGTAATATGGGCGTAATAGCAGAGGATGTTCTATATCTGAGCAGAGGTGATATGGACATGGAAAGATATATAGCATTAGGTGAAAGTGGATAATTTAGAGGTAATATAGACGTGATTATCCTTGATGAATGCTTTGCTCAGAGGTTATATGGACATGAAAAAACATAATTATTTTACTGGAGAAATAATTATCGGAAAACAATTCAGAGGTAATAGGGACGTGACTTGTTTTCGTCAAACCGAGTTTGGACAGAGTCAAAAATGGAAATAATTTCGCTGGGGAAAATATTTTAGAGGACCTATTATCCAAGGCGTATTCAAGACTCTTAAAATTCGGATAATAGTTAGATAATTTTTCGAATCACATAAACATCGCACTGTACATTTACATGACTGAACATATGTAAACACTATTTACAGAAGGTTACACATAGTATTTAATCAGGAACTTGCCGTTGATAGGCATCATGAACAAGTTGCCATCAGGCTTGGTTAGTCGGTACACACCGTTAGAATACACCGATTCTATAATGAAAGGACCTTCCCATTTAGGCTGAAATTTTCTTTTTGTTTTGTGCGTTATGACCATTGGTCTTCTCACTGCTAAGACTAGATCACCGACTTAGAAGATTCTTTCCTTCACCTTTTTATTGAAGGCTCTGGAAAGGCGTGCTTGGTATAGCTCAATACGCTGCTGAGCTAATAAGCATTTTTTGTCTAGCACTTTGAGCTCATGTAGGCGCAGACGGTAGCTTTCTTCGGTAGTCAACTCGCTGGCTAAGGCTACTCGAAGAGAAGGAATTTGGATTTTTAGGGGAAGAACTGCTTCGCTCCCATAAACCAGAGAGAATGACGTACTGCCTGTTGGAGTCCGGACCGTTGTACGATAGTCCCATAGACATTCTTCTCATTCCAATCGTGCTTGTTCGAAGACACAAATTTCTTGAGAAATTTAATGATGGTTTTATTGAAGGCTTCTACTAGCCCGTTAGCCGTTGGATTGTAGGCAGTAGAGGCTATATTCTGGATTTGATTCCTATCGTAGTACCGATAGAATGCATGGCTTGCGAATTGTGGACCATTATCATGGATGATCCTGTGAGGTAGGCCGAAGCGGTAGATAACGTGGTTTTGATGAAACTAATCACGTTTGACGCCTTCACTTTAGTGAGCGGTATAGCTTCCGCTCATTTGGAGAAGTAATCAGTTATGGCTAGGATGAACCGATGTCCTCTGGAAGATGGCGAGCTGATTGGGCCTATGACGTCCATGCCCCAGGCTTCAAAAGGTCAAGATGCTGCCGTCGGGTGTAGAAAATCTGAAGGTTGATGAATAAAATCGGCGTGGAACTGACAAGCTCTACACTTTTTTGCATATTCAACATCATCTGTTATCATCGTGGGCCAATAATAACCCATTCGTTTGAGGCAATCTTGTAGTTTGGGGCCTGGTTGATGTACACCACAAACTCCGTCGTTAGCCTCCCGGAGTACATATTTGGCTTCTGTGTCTGATAAACATCGTAACAGTAGCCCGTCGTAAGAGCGTCGGTACATCATCTTGGTAGCTGAGTCGTAGTAGAATCTAAGGGATCGCCTTTGGATAGACACTGCTTCCTTCGGGTCCTCGGGAAGGATTCCATAGACGGCGTAGTCTATGAAAGGAAATCTACAGTCTTTAACATCGATGTTTGTTTTCGTTGTGTAACTGTGATGAATATGCAAGACATTTTTCACACATAATAGTTCTCGACCAGACACTGTGATCGACTGCTGAGTATTGGTAGGGACGGTCAAGGAAGCAGCGAGACCAACTAGAGCATCTGCTTCTATATTCTGTAGTCGAGGCACGTGCTCGATGAAGAATCCAACGAAAGTAGATGCCAACTCGATTGTTGCTCTGTGATAGGGGATGAGATCTTCGTGACGAACTTCATAGTCTCCTCGGACCTGACTAACTATAAGATTGGAATTGTCGTAAGCTTCTAGATAGTCAACTCCCAGTTGTTTTGCCAGTTGCAGGCTGATCAATAGGGCATTATATTCGGCCACGTTGTTGGTGCATGGTTCCACGAGAGAATATACACGATGTATAACCAGATGGTCGGGTGACACGAGCACGACACCTACTCCGGCCATAATATTTTCTTTGGGTCCTGTTCTTGATGCACCGTCAAAAAACATACGCCAAATAAGGATTTCTTCAGTTGCGGTGTTAGACTCCACTACTTCATCAGGGATTTTATCGTAGAGTTTGGAAGATTCTGGCACTGGATGAGCTGCTAGAAAATCAGCTAACGCTTGGTCTTTTACTGCCTTCTGAGAGATGAAAAGCATATCGTATGGAGTCAACAGCATTGCCCACATAGCTAAACGGGAATTGAGAGAACCCGTTTTAGTCACGAGTATTCTGAAAGGATTGACTTTAGATATGATGTGGATAGTCTGTCCAGACACAAAGTGGCGCATCTTCTGGATAGCAAATACCAGTACAAGGCATTCCTTTTCCGCAGGTGTGTATCTGTGCTCGGCACCCACCATTATGCGGCTGAGGTAGTAGATTGCTTGTTCATGGCCGCCTTCGTTCTTTTAAGCTAATAGTGCGCCAAAAGAATGGTCCATAGCGCGAACATACAGTAAGAAAGGCTTCCCCATTATTGGAGCTACCAATAATGGGGGGCTTGTGAGGTATTTCTTGATGTCGTCGAATGTGCGTTGACATTGTTCACTCCAGACGAAAGACACGCCTTTCTTCATGAGCTGAGTGAACGGTTGACATCTTCCAGAAAGGTACGAAATGAATTGTCTGATGTAGGCTAGCCTTCCTTGCAGTCCGCGTAGCTCTTTGAGGTTTCTTGGAGGATGCATATCGATGATGGCCTTCACTTTCTCCGGGTCAAGATGTATACCCTTTGAAGTGATGACGAAACCAAGGAACTTGTCGCTAGAGACTCCCAGAAAATACTTGGTTGGATTCATTTTGAGTTGATGTGTACGCATTAGTTCGAACACCGTTCTCAAGTCATAGAGGTGGTTGCCCTTGAGACGATTTTTGACTGCAATATCGTCTATATAGCACTCCTCTATTTTGCACAAATGATCGCAAAAAATTGTGTTCATGGCTCGCTGGTATGTCGCCCCTATATTTTTTAATCTGAAGGGCATCACCGTATAGCAGTATACCCCCAACTGTGTTCGAAGAGATATGTCCTTCTCATCGTCGGAGAACATCTTGATCTGGTTGTAGCCTGGGAACCCATCCATGAAGGACATTCGCTCGAAGCCGCAAGTGTTGTCGATCATTATGTCGATGATCGGTAGAGGGAACTCGTCTTTCGGGCATGCATAGTTCAAATCACGGTAATCGATACAGACTCAAACTTTACCGTTCTTTTTTATGACTGAAACAATGTTGGCAACCCAGTCAGGGTGCTGTTCTTCGTGAATAAACCTACAAGAAATGAGCTTCTTGACTTCATTCTCGATGGACTCCATAACATCTGGTCGGAATCGTCGTTGCTGCTGCTTCACTGGCTTAGCTTTGGACGAAATATTTAGGCGGTACATGTAGTGCCCCGTCCCGCAAAGTCGATCGGAGGAGTCAAAATGCCGACGACGTTCAGACCTAGCCTTGTAACGGCTGCTCGAAGGCTCGCTCGGTCGAGGCGACTCCTCGCTCAGGTGGGGTAGTTTCGGTGAACTCGCCTCATCTTAGCCTTCACTTAATAACTCGCATGTTTTCAACTTGCACAAGTTAGGCCTGTTAATAAAAGAGACGCATCCACATAGCTAAGAGAATAATCCCGACGGTCAGAATGTCTTAGAACATTGAAAATGGTCCGACGGTCCGCTTAGAAGTCGGCTCAGCATGCTTTCAAATGACACTTGATCCTTCATCCCGTGGCTTGGGAGAAGGAAGCTGGCCTAAGTTGCTAAGTTGCCATGACACTCGAATTAGCCTAAGTCATAGGCGTCGCCGGCGTGAATGCTTGATAAAGCATGCATGGTCCCGTCGTTCTGTCCCAACACTCGAATCAGCCAAAGTCATAGGCGTCGCCCGCATGAATGCTTGATAAAGCATGCACGGTCCCGTAGCCGAAGGCTTGGCATAGCCTTCGCACGTCCCGTGGGTTAAGTCGTATTGCACGATTTGTTGGCTTAAGTCTAGGCACCCGAGAACTTGGTTGTTCAAGTCGAACGCATGCACGACACGTTCCCTCGATTTATAGCTCGACGTAGCCTTTGCTCGTCGAGTCGTTGCCCGAATAAGTTAGACAAGAGTTGTGGTGGGCTATCGATGCCATTTCTAGCACTGTCCCGCTCTATCTTTGGTTGTCAAGTCACGTAGTCCCTCGAGAACAAGGTTCATCGTATAAATTATATGACTTGAGCGATAGCGTCGCCTAGAGAAATAGGCCTGTCTAAGGCACGAGCCACGGTTGGTTTAGTGGAAAGCATGCCACGGACAAAGGAAGTCCACGCGACTGGTTGTCGCCGAGATCGGTACCGCTATTTGGGAGTCTCGATAAGAAATCACGCGAGATCGGTCCCGCTACTTGGGAGTCTCGCTAAGCCTCGATAAGTTCCTCACACGAGATCGGTCCCGCTACCAGGGAGTCTCGATAGGAAGTTGGAAAAACATGGTCATGTTAAGGAAGGACTTGGTAGATAGATTTGAGTATGCATGATCATTGGACAACTTGTCGACAAGGTGAAGTCTTCTCGAGTGATCGCCGGGGCACTGGGATCATGTCGGCCAGGGAGGAGCGAGACGGCTCTAGGTAAGATGCTGGATAACCGCATGGGAGATACTTGGCACTTTCGGGGCTAGCTACCCATGGAGGGACGAGCCGATATCTCGAGCCGAGTCCAAGATAGCTTGACATTGCTAGTGACCAATCATGTAGATGGGTCGGCAGAATAGTGACAAATCGCGTGTATGCCTTTAGATTGAGTCTAGAACTTGAATACATGTCCAGTCGGTAACACAAGATCTGTGCCTAAGATTGGGCTGCAGCATAGGCACCATGCTTGGCACGATACTTGGCGTCAGGATGTTCATGAAATCGATACTATATCTCATAAGTCTTGTCTAAGTTGGTTTATGTGTAACGTCCCAGTCCCAAAATACGTAGGACTAGGAACGTAGACATGCCAGCCGTATAATAAATATACGTAAGCTGTAAAATGCAGTAGAACCATAACTAATCTCATCCACACAAAATAAATGAATAGAATATATCATACAATGATAATGAATTATCTTGATACAATATGTTGGGCGGAGATAAATCCACTACCAACAAGTAAAGGAAAAATACATGAAAAAAGAAATGAGGTTTTGGTGAGCTAAGCGAAGACGATCCAAGCGCAATCATCCTCGAAGAAATGGAGATGGTCACGGCTAGAGCTAGAGCACCTGCGAAAGACAAGAGCACACACCTGGCAAGATAACCAGATCCTCAGAGGGACGTAACAAGACACGTAATATCATGCCATATAAACTGAATAAATATTGCTCAAATAAATAAGTCAATTGAATTATAACATGGTCCAATACACACCTATTGAACTAGCTTACCATCCCCCCAACCAAACAAGGACAGGAAATGGTAAACTAATTCACGGTGACGTATCTTTCCTTACTATGAATCCAATATGGTATCCGGACCCCAACAAGGTTCAATACATTCTCATCGAAGTAGTAAGTCACACCTACAACCAAACAAGGACAAGATGTGACGAACTAATTCGCGACAAGTCATTATTCCAAGCCACGGTCAGATACAAGAACTCAAACCAAAAGTACTCGTACCTAACGGATAAAGGTGCCTAACCATTCTAAGTAAAATATAGTTAAGAACAATCCTTCATGCGCATGGGCTCTGGCTAAATAGGATCGGCGTAGTCCCCCCTTGGGATACCAGAGGCCCAATTATTAAGAGCATAACGTTTCGCAGAATGCCAGTGGCCGTCAGTAGTCATGGGTCATCAACCCCGTATCTCCAGCGGAGCTTCCGGGTCACAAGGGAAAGTGCATCGAAGCCCATACGCTAAGGAATTGTCCTCCCCGCCCAATGCCTACTATGTTGCATCCATAACATAAAACCTCTATTATCCGCTAAGTCAAACTAAGCATGCAACCTCTACTAGCGGTTATTCCTATCACACGGCTTATACGCACCGGTGGCCAGCCAGTCACGCATGTTCGTGTTCTACATGCGACACACGACTTCGTGGTACAACGTGTCAAGGCCAATGAATGCAACACACAAGGTGGTCCCTTAAATCTAGGTTTAATGTGTAAGAAAAATAATACATAGCAAGAAATATAACTGAATAGTAAGTTTTAACAGGTTATGCCATGTATCACAATTTATTTTGCATAAAGAAAATAATGAATAATGCATGAAATATGAGCTAAAATAAATAAACAACAAATGGCAAGGTGTTTTGCCTGGTAGGACGCCTGGTGTGCTGCGATGATCAAGGCGGCACGAACTGTGACTTCGATGCAAAAACTATACAAGGGGACTTCTGATGGTGGTACAGACAGTTCCATTGGGTCCAGAAGGGTCAAATTTGTTAGGGTGGACTTAAGGTATTCTAGAATTGGCGAGGGAATAGAAAAATGGGATTAGTCATAGACGGAAGAATAGTCGAAGTAAAATATATATACAATTTAGAAAACTATTTATAATAATCGAAAACTAGTTTAAGTCTAAATATTTATTTAGAAAAAAATACTTAAAGTCAATAAGAAATCATTTTTGGCTAAAAAAAAACTCTAAGTTCATTAAAAATAGAATTGGTAGAAAACTATATTTTGTTACTTGAAGATAGTTAAATACTTATTTGAAAATACTTAGTAATTATTCTGTAATTTGGAAACTAGGTTTTTCTTATTCAGAGCATTTATATAAATACATAAAATCTCAAAACAAACAAAATCAACAAAAAAATAATTTTGCCAAAATAATTTGTAGGTCAAAATTTACCTATAAAATACTATAACCTAATTTAATGATATATTTCTTACAAATATTTAAACATATAGATATATATTTTTTTTATTCCAAAACTAAGAATAATTAAAATAATAATTAGAGATAGATATGTACCTACTGTAATCAGCAAAATATTTAACAATGAAATAAAAGTAATAAATATAACAACAATAGAAAATAAACTAATAATAATAGTAATAATAATAATAATAATAATAATAATTACAGTAATAACTCTATCCAAGTATTAATAATAATAATAATAATAATAATAATAATAATAATAATAATAATAATAATAATAATAATAATAATAATAACAACTACAGTCAATAAAACCGTCCAAGTCCAACTCGTGCTTCCTCGGGAAGCATGAACCTAACAAATGAAAAAAAATAAAAAGAATAAATGAAGAAAGAGATGGAGAGATGGGGAGGGATCCAGAGAGAGGAAAGCTGGAGAGAGAGAGGGAGCTGCGGGAGGGAGTCGAGAGGGAGGAGTTGACCGGACGCGGCCGGTGGGATGGCGCCGGAAGTGGCAGCGGAGGATCGGAGGACGAGAGAGGGCTGTTCGGCCGAGAGGAGTGGAGTCGCCGGACGCGGGGGTGCATTGCACGGAGGTCGACGATGTGGGGGCGCACGCGCCTCCGGCGTGGTGGCGACAGTGGGATCGGATGGCCTGCTCGCTGCGAGGTGGCCGGAGTGCGGCTCGGGATGGCCTTGGTGGAGGCGTGGTCGGGCTGCGCACGGCTCTGGCGGAGAGACGACGGACGGGCACGGCAAAGCGCGTCAGCCAGGACGGAGGTGAGGGGTATGTGTGTTTTTATTGATTTTGGTTTCCTTGGGAAATTTCGGGGGTCTTTGGTGGTGGCTCCGGCGATGTTCGTGAGGGCGGTGGTGGTTTCTGTTGGTGCGCCGGGATCTGGCCAGGCTGTGGTGGTGATGGCAGCGGGTTTTCGGCCAATGGCCGTGGTGGCAGGGATGAGGGTGGTGGTGAGGATGGGTTGGTGGCCGCGTAGGCAGACGCTAGCGGGGATCGGGTTCTGTGGAGGTCCGGGGTGGTCGAGAGGAGGGGTGGCCATGGTTACGGTGGTGACGGGCATTTGCAGGGGATCGGTGGCGGGTCGGATTTCGGGGAGATGTTGTGGCCAAGCAATCCTGGTGATGGCCGCGGATTTGACATGGAGGTGTAGCTTGGCCGAGGAGGATGTGTGAGGTGTAGTCGATGGAAGATTCTGGGTTGGCCGGATAAGAGACTTGGATTAGGACTTTGGTATCGGGGTTGTGTCCGACACCAAGAAGATGAAATTGTATATGTAAAATATGGAATAAGAATTTGGATGGACACAGACACGATGCACGACATTGATGTGGTGGTAGAGAATTTGTAGATGTGAGGAATTTATGGAGGAGTAACTGCCTATTTATAGGATGTGAAAATTTCCAGTTGGATAACGATTAGGAATATTTAAAAAAAACCCCTTAGATAATTCATCTATTTATTTGAAATCAAATTCAATAAATTTCAAATCCAAATCTAAATCAATTTGAATCTAATTAAATTACATCCTTTAGTTTAGAATCAATCAAATTTCCAATATAGATATTAATCTACTATTTAAATCAATCCATAAAATCAAATCAAGATTTATATTGCCATAAAATTTTAAAATATGTTTTTCCAAAAATACTATAATAATAATTTCAAAAATACATTATTATTTACAAATAAACTTAATAAATATTTATGAAATATATATGTATGCACGAAAAATATTATTTATTATTAATAATTGTTATAACGAAAGGCCTTGTATGAATAAAATATTGAACTTGGAAATTTTGGTACGATAGCTAAAATAATTATTATATATATTATTTTGAAACTATAAAAATAGAAAAAAAATACTTTTCTAAAATATGTACGCTCGCACATATTCGCACTTGTCGAGCAATTACGAAAAATAAGATTTCGCGCGCGACGTACAATCCAACTACGCGACGTACAATATACAAAATAAAAAAACGGTTTCAAATTTATAAAAAATATAGTAGAAATTTAGGGATTTTACATCCTACCCAACTTAAGAGAATTTCGTCCTCGAAATTAAAAATTTGTAGGGGGTGAAAAGGCACAATGGTAGATAGAAGGGTTCCTTAAATAGAAGATAAGATCACGACATCATAGAAGGAAACGATGTATAATGAAATAGATGGTTTAGAAAAATCATGATTTTGATATCATGGAAAATAAAATTATGGTTATAGGTTTGGTATTGCATGAGAGTTGCTAATTGGTAAGCGAATTTGGCTCAAGATGAAACACGAAGGAAGCCTAGTGAGGAATGGAGTAGATTAAGATAAAATGATTAGTGACTTTGGAGAGATGGTTTCCTTAAAGAAGTTTATATGGTCGTAGTCTAGGTTGAGGATATGATTAAGAGACGATTGTAATCAATCTTAAATTCAAGTGATTAGAAAGTCAAGATTGTAGATTTAGGGTCGAGGAAAAGGTCGAGTAGTTTAAGACAAAGATATAGTTACATTGGGTGGTAATGGTCATAATTAGTAGGATAGCTGGAGGAAATTCAAGTACAAGTGCCTTCGTCCTTCCAAAATCGGTAAAGGCGAAAGCGATATAAGGAGTTCAAATGACGACATCATCAATTACGAATACGTGGTTCAAAGGCGGCCGTATAAATTTCAAAAGAATCGTCAATGCAGTTGTGGATGGGATTTTAAGGGGTAAGTTTAACTACATCACATCCTGTCACGACCCGATCCCAAATAATTGGGTCGAACCGGATCATGCCCAGCCTGTACCGTTGTTGAGACGGCGGCAGTAAGCTGTTCCATTAGCAGGTAACCACAACAACATCTATATTTGTCACAACTCAAAATTCAGAAATTTAAAACTTTATTGAACTTTTACAATGAAATGAAAGATACAACTTAAACCATTTTCTACATACATCAAGAAGAAAAGAAAAATCTAGGCACACAGCTCATCAGTCTCGAAATCCTCGTCTTCTAGTTGGGATCTCGGGAAAAATCGCGGAACAAAGCCTCATCAGTGATACCTAAAATGTTGGGTCTCCAGTCAGGAGGGAGCAAAGTACAATTCATGCTAGTTTGACAATTGAAATAATAATAGAATCATGTACTTTTAAACAGTTTTGAAATCAACAATTTCAGCAGTTACAGTTTTAAAACAGTTACAGTTCTGTGATGTGAATAGGTAATGAAATATGACCGGCTTGGGTTTGTTACAGGAAAGTACAGCTCATCCCCGTGTGTATGAGGAGTAAACTAATAGTTACAGTAGTTACAGTAGTTTGGATGTGGTCATACTCATTACACTACTCCTCCAGTCCCCAATAGTTACAGTAGTTACAGTCAATGCTCTCAAAGAGAGTTCCGTGTTGTATCGTGGTTTAAACTTGCAATAAAACAATTACTAAATAATTGTAAACTAACACAAAATGTACTTGCCTCAGGTTTGACTGGACTAGAAAGGTTGATACGTCGGAATGAAAGTTCGGACTCTTCCTCGAGATCCTACATTCGATAAGCTGTCTCAGAAACCAAGAATCGTCAATGCTAACTAGGCTAGTTGCAATCTCTAAACTGTTCCCTAGTCAATTTTAAATCTTTTAATTAACCAAACACAGAAAATACGATTATTTGTGCGTTGATTTAATACGAGGGAAAATGGTCATTTTAACTTTGAATTCGGAAAACGTCGTCGCTGCCAGATTACTTTAGGAAAACTTGATAATTTTTAATAATATAAAATTAAAACTAACTTTTCTTATTTTAGTGAGAAATACGTGATTTTTAATAATTAACAAACTTGTCAATTTTAAGATGAGAAAATATTAATTAATTTTATACGAAAAATACTTTTTAATCGTTTTAATCGTTAAACAGTAAAAATTCGCAAAACCAGAAAATGACAGAAAAATTCTAAGCTATTACAGTCACAGACCAGCCAGCTGGGCTTATGCCCATTACAATTTATTTACATAAATTGAAATAAGATAAGACTGACGTTAGTCCTAAACTAAAAATATTAAATAAATGTAAACAGAAATAAATAATAAAATAATGATAAATCATAAGTCTCAGATATGGTCTGATCCTCATTTTGGCTAATTGCCTCAACGTCCGGGCGGGGCCGGTATCGTTTGCACTTAGCCGGGTCCATTGACCGATACGGTCGTCACCCAAAAATCAAATATCAAATAAATTCCGAAAAATCATTTTAAATTTATTTTGAAAATAATTCAGGATTTACGGAAAAATCGGGCAGCATCTCCTCTGTTTTTGTTCAACCCAAAAACTGGAAAAATGGCGCCGATAGTTCCTGCAAGTCCCAAACCAGGGAAAAACCCACATTTTATATATAAAATACATCCACAGCCAATCCACAGCATAATCGGGACGACCCGAAATAATTTCGGAAGTCCGATTCCAAATTCACAAATCACAGAACATTTTCGAAAATTCCGGAAAACTAAAACACACCAAAAACTATTCCCGAAATATTTCGGGAATCCAAAATAACTCACAGGACTTTTCCGAAAGTCCCGAAAATCTACGACATCGCTAAAACCGAATTCCCAAAGGGAACCGGGGACCATTTCATCATCGACAAAACAATGAAATAGCGGGACATGGGGGTTATACCTTGGATTGCTCGGCTAGAGCTCTCAGATGTAAATAGAAAGAAAGAATAGTCCAGAACAGCGACAAATCCCCAAAATCAGCGCTGGAACCAGCGTCGTCGAAGCAACGCCGAGAAATTCAGAGCTAGGGCACTGTCAGAACCAACAGTGAAGGCTCACCAAAGAGCAGTGAGCTCGGGGGCGAGGTCGCCGGAGGGAATCGGCCGGGACAGCGGCTAGGGCAACGCTGTCGGGCGGAGACAGCACCAAAGAGCGCGGCCGAGAACGGAGCGCTGGACGCGCTGTCGCGGTTGCCGAGGGGAGCTGGACGAGGTGGTCGGCCGCCGAAGGGGGCGACGGAGGCGGTGCTGTCGGGCGGAACAGTGGGTCGGTGGTCGGCCGCGCAAAGGGGCACTCCGCTGGACGGTCGGGGAGCCGACAGAAGGGCGGCGTCGAAAGGGGGCGCTGGCGGAAAGGCCGCGCGGGGGTCGCCGGAGCCGACGCTGGTCGACGGAGATGGCCGCGTGCGCCTGAGGGCGCGGGGAAGGGCGCATCGACGGGGTTGGTCGGAGCACAGCCAACGAGTTCGGGTCGGTTGGGCGAGGGATTCTGGTGGCTAAGGGGGTTTTGTGGAGATGGAGTTTGGTGAGAAGGTTGGAAGAGAGAAGAATGAGTGGTTCTGTGAAGTGAACCAAAAGGAAGAGGAGTTTAAGAAGAGGAAGGAGTTGCTGTTGTGTGGAGAGTAGCAAAAGGGGGAGGAAAAGGTGGTTTGCCAATTGAACGTGTGTGAGTTGGAGAGTAAAATGGGGAGTTGGCCACTTCGTGAATAAAAGTGGGGTGTTGGTCCTACGGGACCAGCTGAGATATAATTTTTTTTTAAACCAAGCCAAACCGGATTTGGAAATAGGAAAAAGGGTTGGGTTTGGGCTCAGGCCTGGGTCTGGGTTCGGACTCGGGTCTGGGTCTGAACTCAAAAAGCCATGTTATTATATTTTCAAAATTATTTGCACTCCAAAAATATTTAATAATAATAATAATAATAATATTTTTTTTGAAATACTAATATTAATACTAAATCACTATTTAATAATTAATTACGAGAATATGGGTTTCACAATCTTCCCTCCTTAGAAAATTTCGTCCTCGAAATTAAAGGTAGGGTAGAAAAGACAAACAGGTACGGGTACTGTGCCCGTAACTCAGGTCCAACCATAAGAATTTCCAAGGCAGTCGTGGATGAGACGGTTTAGGGACAAGTTTTATTTATGATATTATCCACGCAGAAAAATACAAAAGCGAACCAAAGTACACGAGGTTGATCAGACTATCATGCACCGGTCCTGATTAGACAATATATTAGTGGGTGCACCCAATAAAATATCGTCATGATCAAGCTTGATTAAAGAGATAGCTTGCAAAACTAGGCTAACTTAGCAGCACCAGTCAAGTTTAGAACGAGAAAAAGAAAAGATAAGGAATAGGAGTTTAAGTGATGGCTCAAATTCTGATTTTCTTCTCATCTCTGACTAGGCTTGCAACTGGTTTCTCTAGCACTAAAATGTTGAGTCCAAACTTCAGCTCTGAATTATCCAAAATATGACTCAGATCCGAAATGTAGCGTCTGAGCTGGCCTCAATTTCCAGCTCCGTCAAAACTGATTGTTCCTCTGGTAGGAGAAAACTTCACAGAAATGATATCTCCTTCTTCAACTTCACCGGTCGACTACTACTACCAATCCAATACTTCTGTCTGTCTTGGGTAATCCTAAGCTTGCATTCACCTTCTCTACTATGTCAGTTACCATCTCTGGACCCAGCAGTACTCTTTCTCCTATGTCGTCCCATGCAAGTGGTGTACGGCAACGACGTCCATAGAGAGCTTCAAATAGGGTCATACTAATTCCAGCTTGGTAGCTGTTGTTTGTAAGAGAACTCCACCAAATGCAATTGGTCTTTCCAAGACCCTCCAAATTCCAAGACGCAAAATCTCAATATATCTTCAATCGTCTGGATTGACCTCTCTGATTGCTCGTCTCGCGGTACTCCATGAATCCGGTAGATATGCCTCTCGTACAATGTTGTCCACTTCTTAGTAGATAAACCAACTTTGAAGGACATAAAGTGAGCTGACTTAGTCAGTCGGTCCACAATAATCCGAATGGTGTTCTTTCCTCCTTGGAATCAAGGCAATCTTGACACATAGTCCCTCGTTATGTGCTTCTACTTCCGTTCCGGAATGCCCAACGACTGTAGAAGTTCTGCGGACCTCTGTCGGCTAGCCTTCACTTGTTAACAAATAAAACATCTAACCTCAATTCTGAATACATCCTTATTCATTCCATACTACCCAACAATAGTACGCATATCCCAATACGTCTTGCTAGGATGTATGGAATACTGGTGCACTTCTTGCATTAGCTCGTTCCTCAGTCCGCCAGATAGTACACAAAGCCTCGTACCATTCTTCAGAGCTCCATTATTGGCGATTTGAGAAACCCTCAAGTGTTCCTGCCAACACTTGATCTCTAAGTTTGCAAAGTGTCTCATCTTGAAACTGAGTCTCCTTGACTTTGTCCATCATACTCGAGCTCATTTGCAACTTCATCAACACTGAATCAGCATCCAACTTCTTCCTTCCATTTCCAGGCAGTATAATCTCCAGTCCAAACTTCTCGATGTCTTCTAGCAGGTGCTAGTCCTTGATTAAGAACTTTGTCATCAGTATCGACCAAGTGCATCAGCGACCACATTAGCCTTACCTGAATGGTACTGCAGGTTGATGTCGAAATCCTTCATCTGCTTCAGCCATCTTCTTAGTCTAACATTCAGCCCTTTCTGAGTGAAGACATATTTCAGACTTTTGCAGTCCGTATATATTTTCACTCCCTTTCCATAAAAATCATGCTTCCATAGCTTCAAAGTAAAGATAATTGCAGCAAACTTCAAATTAGGTGTGGGATAATTCTTCTCATGAGTCTATAGTTGTCTATATGTGTAAGCAATTACTTTCCCATGTTTGTTGAAGAACGCAGCCCAGTTCTTTTCCAGAGGTATTACTGTAAATTGAGAACCCACCGGTTCCTGCGGGTAGCGCAAGGATTGGTGTAGTGGTAAGTCTCTTCTTCAGCTCCTCAATGCCGCCTGGCAATCTTTCGTTCAGATGAACTCTTCATTCTTCCAAGTGAGCTTCGTCATCGGCTCAGCAATCTTGGCGAAATCCTCCACGAACTTCTGATAGTAGCCAGCCAAGTTCAAGAAACTTCCGAATTGAACTTGGGGTATACCACTTTTCAACAGCAGCTATCTTCCATCGAAATTTCTTTTCTTGACAACATGGCCAAAAGTCCACCTTGTCAAAGAAATCTACGTTCAGATAACTTACCATAAAACTTCTTTTTCTTCAAAGTTTCCAGAACTTTCCTCAGATGTTCTTCATGCTCTTCCTCAGTCTTCGAACATATCAGAATGTTATCTATGGAGAAGATAAACTGATTCAAATACTCATGAAAAACTCTGTTCATGAGATTCATGAACACAGCAGGAGCATTTGTCAGTCCAACGTCATGACCAAAGAAAACTACCCATACATGGTGTTTGAACGTCGTCTTGGAAATGTCCTCTTTCCTAACTTTGATTTGATGGTAGTCAGATCTTAAGTCAAATTTCGAAACACCCTAACTCCACACAAACAGATCAAACAGATCCTCGATCTGGCAGAGAGCAATTGTTCTTTAGTGTCTGGTAATCGATGCACATCCGTTGTTCCATCCTTCTTGGGCACAAACAAGATAGGTGTTCCCTAAGGTGAAGTTCCGCCCTGAATAAATTCTAGAGCCTTCATTAATCTGGTCCTTCATCTTCTTGGCCACCTTCGGGTTGATTCTGTAATATCCTTTAGAATTAGGAAAAGAGCCAGGGACTAGGTCAGTGGTGAATCCTATGTCTAGATCTGGGATAATCCGGGAAGACTATCAGGGAAATCATCTGCCATAAAGGTGTAACTAAGATTTTTTTTCATGTGGAGAATTACAGCAAAAACTTTTATGATTGATCTAAGGGCATCCTGTTACAACTTCCAAAAAAATAGATAATGCTATTCAGCAGTCCTAAGTACTATTCTTCATGGTTCTGGCTCTTGCATGAGCAGTCTCCAACTGCTTCATCTTCTATGAACCTCGAGTATGCATCATGCCTTACTGTAAGAGGCAGGGTCTGCTGGATAGGAAGAGGGTCCCTAGGTTGTGGCCTAACAGGTGTTGCTGGGATATGAGCTCTGGTTTGATGGAAAGATAAGGGGCAGTCCTTTACCCGATGTTCAGCAGATCCACATGCCAAACAGTGTCCCGATCTCTTGCGGCAACTAACGGCCTGATGACCAGGCCTCTTGCAGTAGGTTACAAGCCCATAGCTTCTTACGACAAGACTGCCGAAAAGTAGAGTACTTGATGGGACCCAAATATCTTCTAGGTTCGGGGTATCCTTCCTAGGACGAGGTTCTGCTCCAACTTGGTTGGAGATAACTAAGGCTACATCATTGACGTTCTTCATGTCTTCTCTCGTGATATTCATCTGTTCCTGCTGGGCTTCATCTTGAGCTTTTTGGAACTCCAGGATTTCTTGAAATAGGGCAACCATTTGGAAGGTGTTTGCTGATACTGGTGGAGCAACAAAAATGGATACTCCACCAAGGAAATGCAACTCAGTTTGAGATGAGGTAGGAATCGCCAGTGTAGTGAAAACTTCACTGGATGCATTATGAGGACGGTCAGTCAACCGCGAGAGAATAAACCCTGGACTTGGTTGAGGAGATGGGGTATGATCCGAAGATGATACCTCATCGCCAGCAGGATTTGGTCTTGTCAATGGTCATTCTCTGGAAGGTTTAGGATGCACACATAAGCAAGGTAGCCTACTAATCAAACAAAAATATTTATTTATATATAAATCAGACCTATGTTGCGACAAATCAAAATGTTCTAGTATTCTAATTGTTTCTAGACATGTTTTCCTAAGTTGTTGTTGTGACCTGCATGGGCCACCACTAAGAACATGTCACGACCCGATCCCAAATAATTGGGTCGAACCGGATCATGCCCAGCCTGCACCGTTGTTGAGACGGCGGTAGTAAGCTGTTCCATTAGCCGGTAACCACAACAACATCTATATTTGTCACAACTCAAAATTCAGAAATTTAAAACTTTATTGAACTTTTACAATGAAATGAAAGATACAACTTAAACCATTTTCTACATACATCAAGAAGAAAAGAAAACTCTAGGCACACAGCTCATCAGTCTCGAAATCCTCGTCTTCTAGTTGGGATCTCGGAAAAAAATTGCGGAATAAAGCCTCATCAGTGATACCTAAAATGTTGGGTCTCCAGTCAGGAGGGAGCAAAGTATAATTCATGCTAATTTGACAATTGAAATAATAATAGAATCATGCACTTTTAAACAGTTTTGAAATCAACAATTTCAGCAGTTACAGTTTTAAAACAGTTACAGTTCTGTGATGTGAATAGGTAATAAAATATGACCGGCTTGGGTTTGTTACAGGAAGATACAGCTCATCCCCGTGTGTATGAGGAGTAAGCTAATAGTTACAGTAGTTACAGTAGTTTGGATGTGGTCATACTCATTACACTACTCCTCCAGTCCCCAATAGTTACAGTATTTACAGTCAATGCTCTCAAAGAGAGTTCCGTATTGTATCGTGGTTTAAACTTGCAATAAAACAATTACTAAATAATTGTAAACTAACACAAAATGTACTTGTCTCAGGTTTGACTGGACTAGAAAGGTTGATACGTCGGAATGAAAGTTCGGACTCTTCCTCGAGATCCTACATTCGATAAGCTGTCTCAGAAACCAAGAATCGTCAATGCTAACTAGGCTAGTTGCAATCTCTAAACTGTTCCCTAGTCAATTTTAAATCTTTTAATTAACCAAACACAGAAAACACGATTATTTGTGCGTTGATTTAATACGAAGGAAAATGGTCATTTTAACTTTGAATTCGGAAAACGTCGTCGCTGCCAGATTACTTTAGGAAAACTTGGTAATTTTTAATAATATAAAATTAAAATTAACTTTTCTTATTTTAGTGAGAAATACGTGATTTTTAATAATTAACAAACTTGTCAATTTTAAGATGAGAAAATATTAATTAATTTTATACGAAAAATACTTTTTAATCGTTTTAATCGTTAAACAGTAAAAACTCGCAAAACCAAAAAATGACAGGAAAATTCTAAGCTATTACAGTCACAGACCAGCCAGCTGGACTTATGCCCATTACAATTTATTTACTTAAATTGAAATAAGATAAGACTGACGTTAGTCCTAAACTGAAAATATTAAATAAATGTAAACAAAAATAAATAAAAAAATAATGATAAATCATAAGTCTCAGATGTGGTCCGATCCTCATTTTGGCTAATTGCCTCAACGTCCGGGCGGGGCCGATATCGTTTGCACTTAGCCGGGTCCATTGACCGATACGGTCGTCACCCAAAAATCAAATATCAAATAAATTCTGAAAAATCATTTTAAATTTATTTTAAAAATAATTCAGGATTTACGGAAAAATCGGGCAGCATCTCCTCTATTTTTGGTCAACCCAAAAACTGGAAAAATGGCGCCGATAGTTCCTGCAAGTCCCAAACCAGGGAAAAACCCGCATTTTATATATAAAATACATCCACAGCCAATCCACAGCATAATCGGGACGACCCGAAATAATTTCGGAAGTCCGATTCCAAATCCAGAAATCACAGAACGTTCCCGAAAATTCCGAAAAACTAAAACACACCAAAAACCATTCCCGAAATATTTCGGGAATCCAAAATAACTCACAGGACTTTTTCGAAAGTCCCGAAAATCTACGACATCGCTAAAACCGAATTCCCAAAGGGAACCGGGGACCATTTCATCATCGACAAAACAATGAAATAGCGGGACATGGGGGTTATACCTTGGATTGCTCGGCTAGAGCTCTCAGATGTAAATAGAAAGAAAGAATAGTCCAGAACAGCGACAAATCCCCGAAATCAGCGCTGGAACCAGCGTCGTCGAAGCAACGCCGAGAAATTCAGAGCTAGGGCACTGCCAGAACCAACAGTGAAGGCTCACCAAAGAGCAGTGAGCTCGGGGGCGAGGTCGCCGGAGGGAATCGGCCGGGACAGCGGCTAGGGCAACGCTGTCGGGCGGAGACAGCACCAAAGAGCGCGGCCGAGAACGGAGCGCTGGGCGCACTGTCGCGGTTGCCGAGGGGAGCTTGGCGAGGTGGTCGGCCGCCGAAGGGGGCGACGGGGGCGGTACTGTCGGGCGGAACAGTGGGTCGGTGGTCGGCCGCGCAAAGGGGCGCTCCGCTGGACGGTCGGGGAGCCGACAGAAGGGCGGCGCCGAAAGGGGGCGTCGACGAAAAGGCCGCACGGGGGTCGCCGGAACCGGCGCTGGTCGGCGAAGATGGCCGCGTGTGCCTGAGGGCACGGGGAAGGGCGCATCGACGGGGTTAGTCGGAGCACAGCCGACGAGTTCGGGTCGGTTGGGCGAGGGATTCTGGTGGCTAAGGGGGTTTTGTGGAGATGGAGTTTGGTGAGAAGGTTGGGAGAGGGAAGAATGAGTGGTTCTGTGAAGTGAACCAAAAGGAAGAGGAGTTTAAGAAGAGGAAGGAGTTGCTGTTGTGTGGAGAGTAGCAAAAGGGGGAGGAAAAGGTGGTTTGCCAATTGAACGTGTGTGAGTTGGAGAGTAAAATGGGGAGTTGGCCACTTCGTGAATAAAAGTGGGGTGCTGGTCCTACGGGACCAGCTGAGATATAATTTTTTTTTTAAACCAAGTCAAATCGGATTTGGAAATAGGAAAAAGGGTTGGGTTTGGGCTCAGGCCTGGGTCTGGGTTCGGACTCGGGTCTGGGTCTGAACTCAAAAAGCCATGTTATTATATTTTCAAAATCATTTGCACTCAAAAAATATTTAATAATAATAATATTTTTTGAAATACTAATATTAATACTAAATTACTATTTAATAATTAATTACGAGAATATGGGTTTCACATATCCACGTAAATTGATATATGAAAAAGGCGAACCAAAGTGCACTCGGTTGATCAGACCATCATGCACCGGTTCTGATTAGACAATATGTTAGTGAGCGGCCGCTCAATATCATATGCCTTGATCAAGCTCGATAAAGAATTAGCTTGCAAAAACTAGGCTATATTAGCATCATTAGTCTAGATAGTAGAACATATGCACGATGGTAGATAAAATAAAAAACAATTATGAATAGTCTAAGAGTTATAAAAATCTAAGTCTTGTTTATTCCTATACGATCGTTCTACGGTTTACTGCCTAAGGCTTGGTTGACCAAATGGGTTAAATCCCTCTAGTCCCTATAGTCTAGATAATCCTATTTGTATTCTCCTTAATGGTCAAGGGTGTGCCAGGTCATGGGATATTCTACCCAACTTAAAAAAATTTAAGCTAAGGGTGTTTGGGACATCTAACTAGTCGGGTCAATCTCTAGCAAGCACGAAGGGAAGATAAGAATAATGATAGAAGGAATCAAGCAAGATGCAATCGATGAGTCAGTCGAATATGGAATCGAGGAAAGAGGTCAAGTATGTGGATGAGATCCTAGACTCTAATCCTATACGCAGGATTGCTTGGTACGGTAAACTAACCAAACAATTTATCTTGACCTGTATGGGCCACCACAAAAATATGTAATGCCCCAGTCCCAAAATACGTAGGAGTAGAAACGTAGACATGCCAGCCGTAAAATAAATATACGTAAGCTGTAAAATGTAGTAGAACCATAACTAATCTCATTCACACAAAAAAATAAATAGAAGATATCATACAATGATAATGAATTATCTTGATACAATATGTTGGGCGGAGACAAATCCACTACCAACAAGTAAAGAAAAAATACATGAGAAAAGAAATGAGTTTTTGGTGAGCGAAGCGAAGATGATCCAAGCGCAATCATCCTCGAAGAAATGGAGATGGTGTAATGCCTGTAGTTCGTATTATGTATCTTGGAATACGTGTGCATATTTTCTCTTGTATTGCATATATTTTGGCTTGGCTCGGTTTATTTTGGGTTGGTTCGGCTAGGCTTGGGTTGCCTTGGTTCATCATGAACCAAGGGGAGAACCCCTACCTACCTCCCCCACCATCCTTTATTAACCCATTCCTTCATTCTCTCTCTTCATTACTCTTTTCTTCTCCACATTTACTTCTACACCTACCAGGAAGAGAGAGAGCTTAGGCAAGTGCAAACTTGCTTCATGATGGATCTCAAGTTTTATTGTTCCATTCTCTTCCTCACTTGATTCTAAGATACTTTAGAACTTGGCATTTTCTATTTTTATGGTTATATTTTTGTAGATCTAAGTTTTAAGTTCCTTCTTGTTCAGTTTTTCTTGGTTTTGATCTCTAAAAACTTGGTATTTCTAAAAATTAATGGTTCTATGTTGTAGAGAATTTAATTTTCTTCAGTTTTGGCTTTTGTTTCGCTTGATTTCGACTCCGGATGAGAAAGTTATGGCCATGGCAAGTTTTCAAAATTTTTATGGCTGAACTTGCTGTTTGGGGACGACGAACCCCATGCGCCGGGAGGCCATGCGCCGATTTGTGCAGGAATCCTATGTGCCGATTTATGCAGAAATCTCATGCGCCGATTTGTGCAGAAATCTCATGCGCCGATTTGTGCAGGAATTCTATGCGCCGATTTGTGCAGGAATCCTATGCGCCGATTTGTGCAGAAATCTCATGCGCCGATTTGTGCAGAAATCTCATGTGCCGATTTGTGCAGGAATTTTATGCCCCGATTTGTGCAGGAATCCCATGCGCCAATGTGTACAGAAATCTCATGCGCCGATTTGTGCAGAATTCCATGCGCCGATTTGTACAGGAATTCCATGCGCCGATTTGTGCAGGAATCCCATGCACCGATTTGTGCAGAAATCCCATACACCGATTTGTGCAGAAATCTCATGCGCCGATTTGTACAGGAATCTCATGCGCCGATTTGTGCCGGAATCCCATGCACCGATTTGTACAGAAATCTTATGTGCCGATTTGTGCAGGAATCCCATGCGTCGATTTGTGCAGGAATCTCATGCGCCGATTTATGCAGAAATCCCATGCGCCGATTTGTGCAGGAATCTCATGCGCCGATTGTGCAGGAATCCCATGCGCCGGAATTGTCCTATTTCGCTGTTTTTGCCTGTTTAAGTTGTTTTGTAGCTAGAATCTCGAAAAAACTCAAAACATAAAAGTTGTAGATCTTTTCATTGGCTTCAAGAATATGTCACTAGTTGTTTTATGCAAGTTTTTCTCATTCATGATAAGGTACGAATAGAACACGATAGTGGCCTGCTGTGGCGCACTCTTGACAAGTAAACTGACATGATATATCTCGGCATGCTGTTACGATAGCTAGCCTGACATGATAAGTATGAAAGATCTGGACACCGTGGGCGATTATGTTTGTACAAATAAACTGGTACTGTCTTGTATCATGTCTAGGATGGGGGTCCCTGAGTACCACGGTCAGGGACACCTACTGAAATTGACTTAGGCTAATTAACTAGAATGATTCAGTAGTCATGAAGAGATTCCTAGCTACAGACAATCTCGTTATCTGGGCGCATTCAGTGGACTTGTAGCCTACCGACGAGTAGGGCACATTTCTAGCACACAGTCACGTGTTGCATTCTTCATAAACGTTCGACCTGGATAACCGGATGGTCTGCAGGGCTTGTGGCTGTTGGGATAATCTTATTGCATCTTGCTAGTAACTAGGCCTGTGATAACCCTAGTTAGTTAAAAGTATCAAGCCGTACTCTTGATTGGCCGTGATTGATTAGATGGAGTTTATTCCAGCTTAGTCTTATCCTGATCCTATGCAAGATTGTAACATGACATGATTATTGATACTTGTCTTAGCAATAACGATCGGGGGTCCAGTTCTGTTCAGGCGAAGGGTTACAACCCCGGTCCTTGTTTGGTTTAAGGGTTGTAACCTGGCTTCCGGAGCAGTTCTGTGTTCTTCTTTCGTTTATTGTCTTATTACAACTCCATGTCATGTTCGTCATGTTTGACCTTACTTCAATACCATGATTAATCATGCTAGCCTTAGCAATAAAGATCAGGGGTCCAGTTCTGTTCTGGCGAAGGGTTACAACCCCGGTCCTTGTTTGGTTTAAGGGTTGTAACCTGGCTTCCGGAGCAGTTCTGTGTCCTCTCTTCGTTTATTGTCTTCACTGTACCAATAGTATTTGAGACGGGTTTCTATTCAGGTGAAGGGCTGCAACCCCGGTCCTTGTTTGGTTTAAGGGTTGTGACCTGGCTACTTGAATAGTTTTCTCGTACTCAGTTTACTGTTGTTATCTCTATTATTATCAGTTCTTTATTTATTATCTTTAATATTCTATTGTGATATGCTGGCTTTAGTTCCTAAGTGAAGCATCCTTTGTGGCACTTGCTCTTTCTGGGGTCTGACCCAGCTGGTTTTGTGTGGCCAGATATCGGAGCAGCACCAGAGGATCCACCTGTCTTCCAGCCCAATGGTGACCACCAGGCGTAACCAGGGCAACGAGTGGGTTTCTTTTGTCCTCCCACTCTACTTGTAAAATTATTCTTTTGAGGCGTTTAGCCGGCGAGCACGTGTTAGCTCGTATTGTACCCTTATTTACTGTCTGCCTACGGGCTGTAACATGATTGACAAATCCTAGGATTGATCATGTATTGACTAAAACTCTTGCTAGTCCTGACATTTTGTACGACTAGCTTCATGATCATATAATATGTAATGTATGGGACGCCTTACTATTGTATATTGATGCTCTAATATCTTATGACTGTTACTACTTGCTTGTGATTGAGACAATAGGTTGTTCTCGACCATAGGAGACTGATGGATTGTAGTTAAACCCTCATATATCTAGACAGCCGTGACCGTATAGTGACGTGGATTGCATTTCATTATACGTAGCTGGCTATGTCTGCCCCCGCTCTTCAGTATTCTGGTTCTGGGGCGTGATATGGTTTTAGTGGTGGCCCATGCAGGTCTTGTAAATCAAGTTATCTGAGGATTTTCCGAATAGATGTCTCAATCAGTATTCGCCCTTGATCTCTGCTCGTATCTTCAAATCCCTGAGAATCTTGACCTGATCACATGCTTGTATCGTTGATCTGTCATGGTCCTTCCTTATTGTTCCCTATGTCGTCTTCTTCAGCGGCATTGTTCCTGGACCTGCCGATCAGCAAGGCGGTGCACCTCCAGCGGACCAGCAGCAACCTGGAGATCAAGTCCAGCATTCAGGAGTAGCCTCCAGAGTCATGCCTACTGAAGGAGAACCACCAGTTCAGCCCGTCTAGCTTGCAGAGCCTGATGATAGCACTTTGGTGGGTCTCATCAGGTCCCTATTAGCTTCCCAGGATCGTCGCGGAGATGCTTTGTACCAGGCGGTGGCAGACGCTTTGACCAGAGGAGGTCATCAGGATAATAGCGCGGCCAACAGCTTCAAGCGCTTGAACCCTCCCTTCTTCGATGGCAGTGAAGATGCGATCGCTGCAGATGCATGGCTTCAGGACACAGAGGTGATTCTAGAAGCAGCCAGGACTCCAGAGAATGAGAAGGTGGCCGTAGTGCGCCTGCAGTTACTAGATCTTGCCCGCAGCTGGTGGACAGTGCAGGCCGATGGATTAGTGGCCCCTATTTTATGGGCAGTATTCAGGGAGTGATTCCAGACCAAGTATTTTGATGCTGTAGCTCGGTATGATCTACAGATGAGGTTCACCAATCTGAAGCAGATGGGCAGGACGATCGATGGATATGCGACCGAGTTCTCCAGGCTTAGTCGGTTTTCTCCCACCTTGGTAGCGACCGAGTTCGATAGAGCCCAGCGGTTCCAGCAGGGGCTTCATCTGGAGATTTTATTGGCGGTGGAGCAGTTTGAGCATCAGACTTTTGATGCAGTATTGAGAGCAGCCCGGAGGCATGAATATACCTTCCAGAGGATCGTGGATAGGACCGGAGGTCGGAAGCGATCTCACGGCCAGATGAATCAGTCTTCAGCACCAGCCCCGGCGGCCAGGGCTTTGACCATTGGAGCTCCGAGGCGGGCGACCTCAGTGACGTCGGTTCAGCATTCCACCCCGACGTACCCTCAGCAGCAGAAGCAGAAGCAGTCTTCCGCAGTAGGATGTTCACACTGCGGGAAGCCAGGGCATGTGGTATCGGAGTGTCGCAGAGCACAGGGTTTGTGCTTGGTTTGTGGTACCCCGGACCACAGGGTTAGGAATTGCCCGAACATGGGGTGTTCATCGGCCTTCTTTAGTCCTTCAGTTAGAGGACCAGCACTAATCCAGCAGCAGCAGCAGCAGCTACAGTACCCGTTCCCGAGGCCATTACCGACGCAGGCCCAAGCATTCCAGCAGCAGAGACCGCAACAGTATGCCCAAGCCCAAGCCCTGATCCAGAGCAGGCAGAGGAATTTTCAGCAGAGGGGACCCGCACCCCGAGGACATGGTCAAGTGCTGGCTTTGACCATGGGAGAAGAAGGAATAGTACCAGGTGAGGTAGTGGCAGGTACTATTCTCGTCAACACCTTTCCAGCTTCAGTATTATTTGATTCTGGTGCCTCGCATTCATTTATGTCTGTACGATTCGCGACACGGGTAGGACTGGAACCCGAGTCATTATCAGTAAGGCTCAATATACTTACTGGTAACGGACTTGTGGGAGTAGATAGAGTATTTTCCTCGTATCGGATCGTAGTTAGCGGTAGAGAATTTCCCGCTAGATTGATAGAGTTTCCGATGGCCGATTATGATGTGGTCTTAGGGATGGATTGGTTGAGGGACCAGTATGCTAGGATAGACTGCCACATTGGCAGGGTTATTTTTAGCATTCCAGGCGAGCCGGAGTTTTCTTTCTCCCGAGGCGAAGTTGAACCTTCTCCTCCAGTGTTGCAGATGGCAGTGGCAGTAGTACAGTTACCTCGGATAGTCGAAGAGTTTCCAGATATTTTCCCAGAAGAGCTTCCAGGGATGCCGCCAGAGCGAGAGATCGAGTTTACCATCGACTTGATTCCCGGAACAGCCCCAGTGTCAAAGAGAGTCTACAGGATGGCGCCATCAGAGCTGGAGATATTATACAAGATGATTGAAGAACTCAGAACCAAAGAATTCATTCGTGCTAGTGGATCGCCTTGGGGAGCCCCGATGCTCCTTGTGAAAAAGAAGGATGGTACGTCTAGATTATGTATAGATTATCGTACCTTGAACTCAGTGACAATCAAGAACAGATATCCTCTCCCGAGGATAGATGACTTGTTTGATCAACTCAAAGGAGCGTCAGTATTTTCGAAGATTGACTTGCGGTCAGGATATCATCAGATTAGAGTCAGAGAGCAGGACATCCCGAAGACAGCTTTCAGATCTAGGTATGGACATTGGGAGTTCCTTGTGATGCCATTTGGAGCAACCAATGCGCCGGTTGTATTCATGGACCTCATGAATCATATCTTTATGCCTTATTTGGATCAGTTCATGATTGTATTCCTAGACGACATCCTGGTCTACAGCAAGAGTGAAACGGAGCATGAGCAGCATCCCCGAGTTGTCCTCCAGATTCTCAGAGAGCACTAATTGTATTCCAAGTTCAGTAAATGCGAGTTCTGGCTCGATCGCATTTCGTACTTGGGTCATATCATCACCCGAGGAGGAGTTGAAGCGGATCCCCAGAAAATCGTGGCCATTGAAACATGGCCAGTGCCTAGCACAGTGGCAGAAGTCCGTAGTTTTCTTGGATTGGCCGGCTACTACCGACGATTTGTCTCAGACTTTGCTCGAATTTCTGCGCCATTGACCCAGTTGACCCGTAAGGATGTGCAGTTTGCTTGGACAGCAGAGTGCCAGGATTCTTTTGAGAAGTTGAAGCGAGGCTTGATGACGGCTCCTATTCTCACACTTCCAGATGGAACTGGAGGATTCTCAGTGTATTATGATGCTTCGGGCAGAGGTTTAGGATGTGTTCTGATGCAGCATGGGAAGGTAATAGCTTATGCGTCACGACAACTTCGTGATCATGAGAGGAATTACCCAACCCATGACTTGGAGCTGGCAGCAGTAGTGTTTGCACTTAAGTTGTGGAGGCACTACTTGTACGGAGATAGGGTGGAAATTTTCACCGACCACAAGAGCCTGAAGTATGTTTTCACCCAGAAGGATCTCAACATGCGTCAGAGGAGATGGCTAGAGCTGCTGGTGGATTATGATGTCAACCTGCAGTATCATACAGGAAAGGCCAACATTGTTGCAGATGCATTGAGCAGGAGAGCCGGAGTATATTTCCTGACAGCGCAACCAGAACTGTTAGCCGATCTTCAGAAGATGGGTATAGAAGTTGTCCTCCCTTCCAGTGTGGCATTGATAGCCAGCATGCAAGTCCAGTCCACTATAGTCGAGAGGATCCGGATGGCGTAGTCAGTAGATTCCAAGCTTTAGCGACTCAGAGCAGAGTGTAAGGCCGGACGAAGACCAGAGTTATGCATTCATGAAGATGGTACACTTCGACATGGTAAGCATTTTTGTGTACCCAGTGGAGGTATTAGACAGGAGATCATGACGGAGGCTCACAGTTCGCGGTATTCCATTCAACCCGGCGGTACGAAGATGTACCGTATTATTCGTCAGCACTTTTGGTGGAATGACATGAAGAGGGAGATAGCCCGGTTTGTCTCTCGTTGTTTAGTCTGCCAACAAGTTAAGGCTGAACATCAGAGACCAGCTGGACTACTTCAACCATTGCCGATTCCCGAGTAGAAATGGGAGCATATAACCATAGACTTTGTGACAGGATTGCCCAGATCCCCGGCTGGCAGAGACGCTATTTGGGTTGTCATAGACAGACTCACGAAGGTGGCTCACTTTCTTCCGTTCAGAGTTGGTCAGTCGACGGCTCAGCTAGCGGAGATGTATCTTCGACAGATCGTCAGGCTTCATGGTGTACCAGTCAGTATCACCTCGGACAGAGGTTCTAATTTTACGTCGCACTTTTGGCGTAGCTTGCAAGAGAGCTTGGGAACTCGCCTCCAGTTCAGTTCAGCTTATCACCCGCAAACAGATGGCCAGTCAGAACGTACGATCCAGACTCTTGAATATATGTTGCGGTCATGTACACTCGACTTCGGTAGTTCGTGGGAAGATCACGTGCACCTGGTGGAGTTCTCGTACAACAACAGTTTCCAGGCCAGTATCCAGATGGCACCGTTCGAGGCACTGTATGGTAGAAAATGTCGATCCCCGCTAGCCTGGGATGATGTTGGAGAGAGGCAGATGCTTTGTCCGGAAATGATTGCTCAGACCGTTGAAGTGGTCAGGAGAGTCAGAGATCATCTTCAAGTTTTCCAAGATCACCAGCATCATTGGGCCGATTCTCATCGGCGACCCCTTGAATTCTCGGTCGGCGACCATGTATTCCTGAGGATTTTGCCTAACCGTGGTATCATTCGTTTCGGCGTACGGAGAAAGCTTAGTCCTAGGTATATAGGACCGTTCGATATTCTGGAGCGAGTAGGTGATGTATCCTATCGTCTCGCTCTTTCGTCGTCGCTAAGAGAGGTGCATGACGTGTTCCATGTATCTCAACTACGACGGTATATTCCGGACCCGAGCCATATCCTGGATCATTCGGAATTGGTTGTTGGTACCAACCTTTCGTATGAGGAGAGGCCCGTGTCTATATTGGACCGGAGAGAGAAGATACTCAAGAACAAGACTATTAGTTTAGTCCGAGTTGCTTGGGGTCATCACTCTTTGGGTGAGTCAACGTGGGAGCGTGAGGAAGATATCCGATCGCGATATCCCGACCTGTTTGACTCGTAAGGTATAATATCTTCCTTATGCCTTATGTTTTCAATTCCTTGCTTGAATAAATGACTGCATGATAGACTGCTTGTTATAGCTTACGATTATTATAGCTTGTCCTTATAATTCTAGCCTCTTGATTAAATTTCGAGGACGGAATTCTTTTAAGGAGGGTAGAGTTGTAATGCCTGTAGTTCGTATTATGTATCTTGGAATACGTGTACGTATTTTCTCTTGTATAGCATATCTTTTGGCTTGGCTCGGTTTATTTTGGGTTGGTTCGGCTAGGCTTGGGTTGCCTTGGTTCATCATGAACCAAGGGGAGAACCCCTGCCTACCTCCCCCACCATCCTTTATTAACCCATTCCTTCATTCTCTCTTTTCATTACTCTTTTCTTCTCCACATTTACTTCTACACCTACCAGGAAGAGAGAGAGCTTAGGCAAGTGCAAACTTGCTTCATGATGGATCTCAAGTTTTATTGTTCCATTCTCCTCCTCACTTGATTCTAAGATACTTTAGAACTTGGCATTTTCCATTTTTATGGTTATATTTTTGTAGATCTAAGTTTTAAGTTCCTTTTTGTTTAGTTTTTCTTGGTTTTGATCTCTAAAAACTTGGTATTTCCAAAAATTAATGGTTCTATGTTGTAGAGAATTCAATTTTCTTCAGTTTTGGCTTTTGTTTCGCTTGATTTTGACTCCGGATGAGAAAGTTATGGCCATGGCAAGTTTTCAAAATTTTTATGGCTGAACTTGCTGTTTGGGGACGACGAACCCCATGCGTCGGGAGGCCATGCGCCGATTTATGCAGGAATCCCATGCGCCGATTTGTGCAGAAATCTCATGCGCCGATTTGTGTAGAAATCTCATGCGCCGATTTGTGCAGGAATTCCATGCGCCGATTTGTGCAGAAATCTCATGCGCCGATTTGTGCAGAAATCTTATGCGCCGATTTATGCAGGAATCCCATGCGCCGATTTGTGCAGAAATCTCATGCGCCAATTTGTGCAGAATTCCATGCGCCGATTTATGCAGGAATTCCATGCGCCGATTTGTGCAGGAATCCCATGCGCCGATTTGTGCAGAAATCCCATGCGTCGATTTGTGCAGGAATCTCATGCGCCGATTTGTACAGGAATTCCATGCGCCAATTTGTGCAGAAATCTCATGCGCCGATTTGTGCAGGAATCTCATGCGCCGATTTGTGCAGGAATCCCATGTGCCGATTTGTGCAGGAATCTCATGCGCCGATTGTGCTGGAATTCCATGCGCCGAAATTGCCCTATTTTGCTGTTTTTGCCTGTTTAAGTTGTTTTGTAGCTAGAATCTCGAAAAAACTCAAAACATAAAAGTTGTAGATCTTTTCATTGGCTTCAAGAATATGTCACTAGTTATTTTATGCAGGTTTCTCTTATTCATGATAAGGTACGAATAGAACACGATAGTGGCCTGCTGTGGCACACTCTTGACAAGTAAACTGACATGATATATCTCGGCATGTTGTTACAATAGCTAGCCTGACATGACAAGTATGAAAGATCTGGACACCGTGGGCGATTGTGTTTGTACAAATAAACTGGTACTGTCTTGCATCATGTCTAGGATGGGGGTCCCTGAGTACCACGGTCAGGGACACCTACTGAAATTGACTAAGGCTAATTAACTAGAATGATTCAGTAGTCATGAAAAGATTCCTAGCTACAGGCAATCTCGTTATCTGGGCGCATTCAGTGGACTTGTAGCCTACCGACGAGTAGGGCACATTTCCAGCACACAGTCACGTGTTGCATTCTTCATAAATGTTCGACCTGGATAACCGGATGGTCTGCAGGGCTTGTGGCTGTTGGGATAATCTCATTGCATCTTGCTAGTAACTAGGCCTGTGATAACCCTGGTTAGTTAAAAGTATCAAGCCGTACTCTTGATTGGCCGTGATTGATTGGATGGAGTTTATTCCAGCTTAGTCTTATCCTGATCCTATACTAGATTGTAACATGACATGATTATTGATACTTGTCTTAGCAATAACGATCGGGGGTCCAGTTCTGTTCAGGCGAAGGGTTACAACCCCGATCCTTGTTGGTTTAAGGGTTATAACCTGGCTCCCGGAGCAGTTCTGTGTCCTCCCTTTATTTATTGTCTTATTGCAACTCCATGTCATATTCGTCATGTTTGACCTTACTTCAATACCATGATTAATCATGCTGGCCTTAGTAATAAAGATCAGGGGTCCAGTTCTGTTCAGGCGAAGGGTTACAACCTCGGTCCTTGTTTGGTTTAAGGGTTGTAACCTGGCTCCCGGAGCAGTTCTGTGTCCTCTTTTCGTTTATTGTCTTCACTGTACCAATAGTATTTGAGACGGGTTTCTATTCAGGTGAAGGGCTGCAACCCCGGTCCTTGTTTGATTTAAGGGTTGTGACCTGGCTACTTGTAGTTTTCTCGTACTCAGTTTACTGTTGTTATCTCTATTATTATCAGTTCTTTATTTATTATCTTTAATATTTTATTGTGATATGCTGGCTTTAGTTCCTAAGTGAAGCCTCCTTTATGGCACTTGCTCTTTCTGGGGTCTGACCCAGCTGGTTTTGTGTGGCCAGATATCGGAGCAGCACCAGAGGATCCACCTGTCTTCCAGCCCGATGGTGACCACCAGGCGTAACCAGGGCAACGAGTGGGTTTCTTTTGTCCTCCCACTCTACTTGTAAAATTATTCTTTTGAGGCATTTAGTCGGCGAGCACGTGTTAGCTCGTATTGCACCCTTATTTACTGTCTGCCTACGGGCTGTAACATGATTGACAAATCCTAGGGTTGATCATGTATTGACTAAAACTCTTGCTAGTCCTGACATTTTGTACGACTAGCTTCATGATCATCCAATATGTAATGTATGGGACGCCTTACTATTGTATATTGATGCTCTAATATCTTGTGACTGTTACTACTTGCTTGTGATTGAGACAATAGGTTGTTCTCGACCATAGGAGACTGATGGATTGTAGTTAAACCCTCATATATCTAGACAGCCGTGACCGTATAGTGACGTGGATTCCATTTTATTATACGTAGCTGGCTATGTCTGCCCCCGCTCTCCAATATTCTGGTTCTGGGGCGTGACAGATGGTCACGGCTAGAGCTAGAGCACCTGCGAAAGACAAGAGCACACACTTGGCGAGATAACCAGGTCCTCAGAGGTACGTAATAAGACACATAATATCATGCCATATAAACTGAATAAATATTGCTCAAATAAATTAGTCAATTGAATTATAACATGGTCCAATACACACCTATTGAACTAGCTTACCATCCTCCCAACCAAACAAGGACAGGAGATGATAAACTAATTCACGGTGACTTATCTTTCCATGCTATGAATCCAATATGGTATTCGGACCCCAACAAGGTTCAATACCTTCTCATTGAAGTAGTAAATCACACCTACAACCAAACACGGACAAGATGTGACGACTAATCCGCGACAAGTTATTGTTCCAAGCCACGGTCAGATACAACCATCAAACCAAAAGTACTCGTACCTAACGGATAAAGGTGCCTAATCGTTCTAAGTGAAATGTAGTTAAGAACAATCCTTCCTGCGCATGGGCCCCGGCTAAATAGGATCGGCGTAGTCCCCCCTTGGGGGCACCAGAGGCCCAATCAGTTAGAGCACAACGTTCCGCAGAACGCCAGTGGCCGTCAGTAGTTATGGGTCATCAACCCCGTATCTCTAGCGGAGCTTCCGGGTCACAAAAAAAAGTGCATCGAAGCCCATACGCTAAGGAATTGTCCTCCCCGCCCAATGCCTGCTATGTTGCATCCACAACATAAAACCTCTATTAACCGCTAAGTCAAACTAAGCATGCAACCTCTACTAGCGGTTATTCCTATCGCACGGCTTATACGCACCGGTGGCCAGCCAGTCACGCATGTTCGTGTTCTACCTACGACATACAACTTTGTGGTACAACGTGTCAAGGCCAATGAATGCAACACACAAGGTAGTCCCTTAAATCTATGTTTAATGTGTAAGAAAAATAATACATAAAAAGAAATATAACTGAACAATAAGTTCTAACAGGTTATGTCATGTATCATAGTTTATTTTGCATAAAAAAAATAATGAATAATGCATGAAATATGAGCTAAAATAAATAAACAACAAATGGCAAGATGTCTTGCCTGGTAGGACGCCTGGTGCTGCGATGATCAAGGCGGCACAAACTGTGACTTCGGTGCAACAACTATACAAGGGGATCTCTGATGGTGGCACAGACAGTTCCATTGGGTCCAGAAGGGTCAAATTAGTTAGAGTGGACTTAAGGTATTCTAGAATTGGCGAGGAAATAGAAAAATGGGATTAGTCATGGACGGAAGGATAGTCGAAGTAAAATATATATACAATTTAGAAAACTATTTATAATAATCGAAAACCAGTTTGAGTCTAAATATTTATTTAGAAAAATACTTAAAGTCAATAAGAAATCATTTTTGGCTAAAAAAAACTCTAAGTTCATTGAAAATGGAATTGGTAGAAAACTATATTTTGTTACTTGAAGATAGTTAAATACTTATTTGAAAATACTTAGTAATTATTCTGTAATTTGGAAACTAGGTTTTTCTTATTCAGAGCATTTATATAAATACATAAAATCTCAAAACAAACAAAATCAACAAAAAAAACTAATTTTGCCAAAATAATTTGTAGGTCAAAATTTACCTATAAAATACTATAACCTAATTTAATAATATATTTCTTACAAATATTTAAACATATATATATATATATTTTTTATTCTAAAACTAAGAATAATTAAAATAATAATTAGAGATAGATATGTACCTACTGTAATCAGCAAAATATTTAACAATGAAATATAAGTAATAAATATAACAGCAATAGAAAATAAACTAATAATAATACTAATAATAATAATAATAATAATAATAATAATAATAATAACTACAGTAATAACTCTATCCAAGTAATAATAATAATAATAATAATAATAATAATAATAATAATAATAATAATAATAATAATAATAATAATAATAATAATAATAATAACTACAGTCAATAAAACCGTCCAAGTCCAACTCGTGCTTCCTCGGGAAGCATGATCCTAACAAATGAAAAAAAATAAAAAGAATAGATGAAGAAAGAGACGGAGAGATGGGGATGGATCCAGAAAGAGCAAAGCTAGAGAGAGAGGGAGCTGCGGGAGGGAGTCGAGAGGGAGGAGTTGACCGGGCGTGGCCGGTGGGATGGCGCCGAAAGTAGCAGCGAAGGATCGGAGGACGAGAGAGGGCGGTTCGGCCGAGAGGAGTAGAGTCGTCGGACGCGGGGGTGCACTGCGCGGAGGTCGACGGTGTGGGGGCGCACGCGCCTCCGGCGTGGTGGCGACAGCGGGATCGGGTGGCCCGCTCGCGGCGAGGTGGCCGGAACGCGGCTCGGGATGGCCTTGGTGGAGGCATGGTCGGGCTGCACGGATCTGGGGGAGAGACGGCGGACGGGCGCGGCAAAGCGCGGCGGCAAGGACGAAGGTGAGGGGTGAGTGTGTTTTTATTGATTTGGGTTTTCTTTGGAAATTTTGGGAGTCTTTGGTGGTGGCTCCGGCGATGGTCGTGAGGGCGGTGGTGGTTTCTGTTGGTGCGATCGGCCGGTCTGGCCAGGCTGTGGTGGTGATGGCAGCGGGTTTCCGGCCAATGGCCGGTGGGAGGGATGAGGGTGGTGGTGAGGATCGGTTGGTGGCCGCGTAGGCAGACGCTAGCGGGGATGGGGTTCTGTGGAGGTCCGGGGTGGTCGAGAGGAGGGGTGGCCATGGTTACGGTGGTGACGGGCATTTATAGGGGATCGATGGAGGGTCGGATTCCGAAAAGATGTTGTGGCCAAGCAATCCTGGTGATGGCTACGGATTTGACATTGAGGTATAGCTTGGCCGAGGAGGATGTGTGCGGTGTAGTCTATGGAAGATTCTGGGTTGGCCAGGGAAGAGACGCGGATTAGGACTTTGGTGTCGGGGTTGTGTCCGACACCAAGAAGATAAAATTGTATATGTAAAATATGGAATAAAAATTTGGATGGACACAGACACGATGCACGACATTGATGTGGTGGTGGAGAATTTGTGGATATAAAAAATTTATGGAGGAGTACCTGCCTATTTATAGGATGTGGAAATTCCCAGTTGGATAACGATTAGGAATATTTAAAAAACCCCTTGGATAATTCATCTATTTATTTGAAATCAAGTTCAATAAATTTCAAATCCAAATCTAAATCAATTTGAATCTAATTAAATTACATCCTTTAGTTTAGAATCAATCAAGTTTCCAATATAGATATTAATTTATTATTTAAATCAATCCATAAAATCAAATCAAGATTTATATTGCCATAAAATTTTAAAATATGTTTTTCCAAAAATAATATAATAGTAACTTCAAAAATACATTATTATTTGCAAATAAACTTAATAAATATTTATGAAATATATATGTATGCACGAAAAATATTATTTATTATTAATAATTGTTATAACGAACGGCCTTGTATAAATAAAATAAATAAAATATTGAACTTGTAAATTTTGGTACGATAGCTAAAATAATTATTATATATATTATTTTGAAACCATAAAAATAGAAAAAATGTTTTTCTAAAATATGTATGCTCGCACATATTCGCACTTGTCGAGCAATTACAAAAAACAAGATTTCGCGTGCGACGTACAATCCAACTACGCGACGTACAATATACAAAAAAATCGATTTCAAATTTATAAAAAATATAGTAGAAATTTAGGGGTTTTACATTATGAGTCGAACAGAAAAGTCACAAGGTAGTAACATGGATAGGTCTTGATAAGTTGCGAGGCACGACCTCAATCTTGAAGCACGAACAAGTCTAAGCAAGGTCTAGAGGCACGACCTGCACGAGTCGTCCCCTTGACGTTGTTAGTACGAGAATTTGTCTAGAGGCACTTGAGTTTAACTAAAAGCCTTAGCAGCGGCCGAGTTCGTATAAGTTGCTCCTCGGCGAAGCGTTGTCTCGAATATTTTGAAGTCGCGAATAGAGTATGGCACGACCCTGCCATCCCGAGTCAAAGTTCGGCCAAGTACATAAGCGATGAGGTACTGCCTTGATCGAAACACACGTTTGCATTATAGCACGACCACGTCGTGACACGTCGGGTTGGTCAGGCATCGTAGTCTTAAAAACTGATCCTAAGACAAGATTAGAAAGACAATCGAAAGGGTTTTAAGCTGCACAAAGTAAATGAACGTGTCCGTTTTATACGGGTGGGCGAGGAGCTCACTCCACCAGTACAGTTGAGTACTGACACCCACACAGTTTTCATGTGCAGGCACAGGTAGAAGCTCGTGGCGCGGAGCTCGCTTGGATGCGTCGAGACACGAAGTTCCTTGGCGAGTCGAAGCGTACGGCCGTGTGGAATCAAAGACTTATACGGGACATAATGTATGGACATCGCCTTCCGAAGCTTCCGCTGGCTCAAGCATTGTATCGAGAGATGAAAGAGAGCAGAGTGACTTGTAACTTGAGAGAAAAGTGAGCCTGAGGGATTTGTAATCATGGCCTTATACGTCTATTATAATTTGATTGTTCAATATCAATAAAGAGTACTTTTGAATAACTTGTGTGTTGCCTTTAAATTTCCGCTACATGTTTCAATATTTCTGTTCGGGACTTCTGTGCGACGATCCCGTCGCCGTCGTTGTAATCGGCTGTCATGAAACTGCCTTGCACGAGCGCAATCTAGGCTCGTGCGGCATCATGCCTTAGTGAGGACGATCGCTCCTACGGGAGTGGGGTGTGACATAATGGTATCAATGCACGACTTTACGTCCTTGGACTTCAAGTTGAATTTCTCAGTTTTGAAAGCTCGACGTCGTTGTTAAAGAAGTGTGCGCTCTCTCTCAAGTGTCCCGCGGCATGTCCATACAATAAGTCTAAATATTTTCAAAACCTTGTGCAAGCGTTCAATCAAACGCATCAGTAGGCCATCGTCGGACACATCCGTAGGCCTTTGTGCCGAACGGTGTCAAACTTGACTTGATAGAAAACATATGCTAAAGTTAGCAAGTCGCATGCATGCCCAACTAGTCCTACGTTGACATTAGCAAGTAAGCGTGCAAACTCGGATATATTCCGCACGGGATGGCTATGCACACGACCTTTTGGCTAAGTTGTGTCGTGTGTCGTGCACCTAGACTTTATGGGGCAATCGAGTTGCGAGTGATATTGAGCACCGCTCGGTCAGAAACGGAGATACACTTAGGGTGTATATCGATAGAAATGCTATCGAACTAACGCTTAGGCATACACGAAAGATTGGACTGGATTTTGAGGAATAGTGCGAACGACTTAGTACATCGAGACGACGTGAGCGATTACGCTAGAGATTCGTCGAACAAATTTGAAAGATGTGTTAGCGAGTAATGTGAACGTGATTTAGCCTAGATCGGATGGCTCGAATCTGAGTGGTGTATGGTTTGTCTTGGAAATCATTCGAGCAAAAATCGAGGATTAAGGATAACAACGAGTATGTCGGCGAGGCGATGCGATCGCGCAAAGCCTTGTAACGCGTCACGCTTAGTTGATCGTGACTAAAAATATCCCGAACGAGATGTCATTTGGACAACTTATGAATGGTTAATGCGAGTCAGAAAATGATATTGAATCATGATTCGGAACGATGAATAAAAGTGAATGCCTTGATCGAGGAAGCCTAGAGGATCGCACGTGTGATTTCGGATTGAATCGATTGGAATTATGGTATATCCAATTCGGACAATAGCATCGGTTGCACGACTCGGAGTACATTGCAAAAGGAAGATCGTCAGGTTACGTACATCATCGATGGTATTGAGGCGTATCAAAGATCGATGTGCGATAACTCGGGACTACTCTGATTCGAGGAATGACGATCGTGCAAAATGTTATTGTTCTACTGGATGCTATGTTCGGGATATTGAAATATGTCAATGAAAAATATAGACTTGGCTCGAGGATTTTCTAATTGAACGAATAAAAATTAGACTATCGAACTAAGATCTTGGCTTGGATGAAAATAAAATATTTGGATTGCTTCGACGATAACCCCAACGTCGACATTCTTGTCTTATACGAGCGCAACTCCAGCCTCGCACATGCGTCATGCCAATTAAGGCGATCACTTCGCGTGAGCGCTGGTATGGTGATTCATATAGTAGGGGTGATCGAAATTGTATGGCGTGGCAATTTGATTGCTTCGACTTGTGGTTTGATGCGAAGGTGGACTCAAGAATGATTCAGTGTGCTTGATGATTAAACTTGAGGATTGAGCAGGTCCAATCCGCGTATCGAGAATGAATTAGTCTATACTCAAGCAAGAGTTACCCCCCGATGAAAATGATTATTCTGCGGGAGCATTGCATGGTGATTCATGAACCACCGTGGATGATCGGACTCGCGTGAGATTGGGAAACAACATATTGTCAAAGCTAGACGACCTCATGATCGAATACATAAATTGGTTAGAATTGGTGATTGAATGGATTTGGATTCTATACAATGAATGCCTTGATACGAATTAGGTGATCATGTTCGATGTTTAGAAATCTGAGTGACGCGAGCTTGGGTAGAAAATCCCATACTACCGACTTGGTTTGACCCTAGGATTGGAGTCAGTTTTGGCATTATTGTTGGGGAAATATGATTCCAATCCTGACATTGACTTAGCCTTGAGAAATGGCCTAGCGGTTAGGCGAGACGCCCTGTTTCAAGAGTTAGCAATCGAAAGATTGATCTTAAGGATTGGTATGAATGGATCGAATAATCAAGAATATAGGAATACCTCTCACGAGATTCGACTGACATGCATATATTTCAGGGACGCCTGAGTATGTATACGATGCGACTCGAGTGAGAATGACGAATTCTATATCATGCGGCTTGGCTGAATGCATGTATTTTGGGGACGCCTGGAATGCATGCACGATCCAACCAAGTGATACGTTGAGTTCAAGCAAGACTTGAGTAATAGAAGAGTGTCGAGAATTTGAAATCGTGTTAAGGAAAGGATTGATAATAAATGCGAGCGTGGCTCAGAATCGAACAAACGCGTAGGCGGAGTGCGTACGAAAGTCCTTGGATCAAAGTGGTCTAAGTGTAAGTACTCAGTAAGTCTCAAGGACGAGACTTGTTCTGAGTGGTGTATGTTGTAGTGCACCGTCCCGCAAAGTCAATCGGAGGAATCGAAACGCCGACGACGTTCGGACCTAGCCTTGTAACGGCTGCTCGAAGGCTAGCTCGGTCGAGGCGACTCCTCGCTCAGGTCGAATAGTTTCGGTGAACTCGCCTCATCTTAGCCTTCACTTAATAACTCGCATGTTTTCTACTTGCACAAGTTAGGCCTGTTAATAAAAGAGACGCATCCACATAGCTAAGAGAATAATCCCGACGAGTCGGAATATCTTAGAACATGGAAAATGGTCCCACGGTCTGCTTAGAAGTCGGCTCAACGTAATTTTAAATGACACTCGATCCTTCATCCCGTGGCTTGGAAGAAGGAAGTTGGCCTAAGTTGCTAAGTTGCCACGACACTCGTATTAGCCTAAGTCATAGGCGTCTCCTGCGTGAATGCTTGATAAAGCGTGCACGGTCCCGTCGTTCTGTCCTAACACTCGAATCAGCCTAAGTCATAGGCGTCGCCTACATGAATGCTTGATAAAGCATGCACGGTCCCGTAGCCGAAGGCTTGGCATAGCCTTCGCACATCCCGTGGGTTAAGTCATATTGCACGACTTGTTGGCTTAAGTCTAGGCACCCAAGAACTTGGTTATTCAAATCGAATGCGTACACGGTATGTTCCCTCGATTCATAGCTCGGCGTAGCCTTTGCTCATCGAGTCGTTACCCGAATAAGCTAGACAAGAGTTGTGCTGGGCTATCGAAGCTATTTCTAGCACTGTCCCGCTCTATCTGCGGTTGTCAAGTCGCGTAGTCCCTCGAGAACAAGGCACGTCGTATAAAGTATATGACTTGAGCGATAGCGTTTCCTAGAGAAACAGGCCTGTCTAAGGCACAAGCTACGATCGGTTTAATGGAAAGCATGCCACGGACAAAGGAAATCCATGCGACTGGTTGTCGCCGAGATCGGTCCCGCTACTTGGGAGTCTCGCTAAGCCTCGATAAGTTCCTCACACGAGATCGGTCCCGCTACTTGGGAGTCTCGCTAAGTCTCGATAAGAAAGAGCACGAGATCGGTCCCGCTACTTGGGAGTCTCAATAGAAAGTTGGAAAAGCACGGTCATGTTAAGGAAGGACTTGGTAGATCGAGTTGAGTATGCATGGTCATTGGACAACTTGTCGACAAGGTGAAGTCTTCTCAAGTGATCGTCGGGGCACTAGGATCATGTCGGCCCGGGAGAAACGAGGCGGCTCTAGGTAGGATGCTGGATAACCGCATGGAAGATACTTGGCGCTTCCGGGGCTAGCTACCCATGGAGGGACGAGCCGATATCTCGAGCCAAGTCCAAGATAGCTTGACATTGCTAGTGACCACTCATGTAGATGGGTCGGCAGAATAGCAAATCGCGTGTATGCCTTTGGATTGATTCTAGAACTTGAATACATGTCCAGTCGGTAACACAAGGTCTGGGCCTAAGATTGGGCTGCAGCATAGGCACTGTGCTTGACACGATAATTGGAATCAGGATGTTCATGAAATCGATACTATGTCTCATAAGTCTTGTCTAAGTTGGTTTATGAGTCGAGCAGGAAAGTCGCAAGGCGGTAGCATGGATAGGTCTTGATAAATTGCGAGGCACGGCCTCAATCTTGAAGCACAAACAAGTCTAAGCAAGGTCTAGAGGCACGACCTGCACGAGTCATCCCCTTGACGTTGTTGGCACGAGAATTGGTCTAGAGGCACTTGAGTTTAACTAATAGCCTTAGCAGCGGCCGAGTTCGCATAAGTTGCTCCTAGACGAAGTGTTGTCTCGAATATGTTGAAGTCGTAAATAGAGTATGGCACGATCCTGCCGTCCCGAGTCGAAGTTCGGCCAAGTACATAAGCGATGAGGCACTGTCTCGATCGAAACACACGTTGGCATTATAGCACGACCACGTCGTGGCACGTCGGGTTGGCCAGGCACCGTAGTCTTAAAAACTGATCCTAAGACAAGATTAGAAAGACAATCGAAAGGGTTTTAAGCTGCACAAAGTAAATGAACATGTCAGTTTTGTATGGGTGGACGAGGAGCTCACTCTACCAGTACAGTTGAGTACTGACACCCACACAGTTTTCATGTGTAGGCACATGTAGAAGCTCGTGGCGCAGAGCTCGCTTGGATGCGTCGAGGCACGGAGTTCCTTGGCGAGTCGAAGCGTACGGCCGCGTAGAATCAAAGACTTATACGGGACATAATGTATGGACATCGCCTTCCGAAGCTTCCACTGGCTCAAGCATTGTATCGAGAGATGAGAGAGAGCAGAGTGACTTGTAACTTGAGAGAAAAGTGAGCCTGAGAGATTTGTAATCAGGGCCTTGTGCCTATTGTAATTCGATTGTTCAATATCAATAAAGAGTACTTTTGAATAACTTGTGTATTGCCTTTAAATTTCTGTTGCATGTTTTAATATTTCTGCTCAGAACTTCTGTGCGACGACCCCATCGCCGCTGTTGTAATCGGCCGTTATGAAACTGCCTTGCACAAGTGCAATCTAGGCTCGTGCGACATCACGCCTTAGCGAAGACGATCGCTCCTACGGGAGCGGGGCGTGACAGTGCATGGCGACTTTAGGGTCCAGGCCTGACATGTCTTCATAGCTCTATGCAAAGACGTCGATGTATTCTCTTATAAGCTGTATAAGAGATTGTCGTTCATCACCAGATAAACTTTTGCTGATGAAGATTGGTTTAAAAGATGATTCTTCTCCTAAATTGACTTGGATGACTTCGTCTTCGGTAGGTGGTTCACGTTGTTCAAAGTACAGCTCCTACCTAGTATCCACCTTTTGAGCCTATTGTTCAAGCTCGATCGATTGGACATCGTCCGCAATTTGGTCAACTGAAACCATGTTGACGGACGGAGTTGCTTTAAACATGTCGTTAATGCTGGAGTATGAGTCTCAGAGGCAGGAATCAGAAGAATGAGAACAACGATCTGCTTCATCATCTGATCTTTCGGGAGTTGTTAGAGGGGAGACATAACCCAAACCAATACCATTTCATTGATAGTAGTTCTCGGGTTTGTCGGGAGGAGCAAAGTATCGTATTGGCAACCGTCGTCCCCGACCATAATTTAGCTCCTGGTCGCTTTTGATGTCATATCCCATGTTCTGATGATATTTTTGGCCTGCCAACTATATCGAAGAAGTTGCATTTTTCAGTCATAATCAGCTTCCGTGTTGTGATTGGTAGAAGTAGAGTCCAGAACGAACTTTCTTTCGCCAATTATTCGATCGAAGATGATTAGTTCTTCACCCTTCTTTCTGGATGGAACGATGAAGTAGTAGATATCTTCTGGGTAAACTTTTTCTCGCAGGTGAGGCATCGTGATCGGCATGCAGAGGTGTGGTCCTATGGCGTGCTCTAGAGCGTATATCATATCTATGTAGTGGTTTACAGATTGATAGACATCGGAGTAATTCAAAGATAAACCTTTACTAAAAAAAATACGCAAGTTCTTCTTCAGGGATAATATCATCCGCTGAAGGTATATTATTATTGTTGGCCCATTAGTCATGGTCAAACCTGATTTTAATAATTGATCAAACTCTGTCTCGATATAAATACAAGTCAATTCAAATGTTTGTCTACGACGTTTTGGACGCTGCACAACAATGGATATCTGTGATGTTCAAGACTGAAGCCGTTTGCCATTCCAAATGTATTTCTGTCAAAGCAATGTAATTTTTCATTTTATTGAGCCTAGGAATATATTGTACATCAAGTCGTACTGACAAATAGGCTGTCCGGAATTGTTTTTCAAAACTGACCTATCTTTTTAAAAATGACCTACGTTTTTGAAAAATATCCTTTTTACAAAAAGCTTCTGAAGGACTTTTCAAAAAGCCAAAATTAATTTTTCTCTGGCAGAAACCTAGCAGAACTCGGCCCGAGTTCAGCCAGAGTTCGGCCAAGTAGAACGTTAGTGAACGTTTGATTTTGAACTTGGTCATCCTTCAGTTGCGGTTTGTTACAAAGAGTTATGTCCAAATTCTGTCTGAATTCTGTCAGAGTTCTGTCTTTGAAAAAACTATAAATAGAGAAGCATTTCGATCATTTCAAATCACCAATTCACTTTCAATCTCTTTTCTTTTTAAGCTTAGATTCTTCCAAAGAGTTCTAAAAAGCTTTCATTTTCAAATTCCAAGCCAGTTACAATCCTCTAGTCGATTTGCTAGTGCGGTGCGGTCTAGAAGTTTCAAGAGCGATTATAATCAGAGGCTTGATAGAAGATTCAACTCTTCACAATTGAAGTTGGTCGAGTTTTTCGTATCAAAGCTCGCATCTGCAGAAGTTGCAAGGACTTCGTATAAAAACTTACGGGATTTTCCAATAGTGGATTCAACTGGAAGCTAGAGTTCTTCCGACTGGACTAGTCCTCACAAGAGGGAAACCAGTATAAATTTCGGTGTTTGCATTTGCCTTCTGATCACTTTTAATTTCTGTCATTTATTTTGTGATTATTTTTATATCTGTGATCTAACTGCTAACAAGATTTTTAATTAGCAATATTTTGCTGCCTACTCTATTCACCCCCCTTTAGAGTATTCTGCTTTATGATTTCGTTCCTACAATTGGTATCAAAGCGGGTTATACAGGTAAAGTAAGGTAAAATTATAGTTATATTTAATTGTTATATAGATCACAGCATTACACATGGCAACTGTAAAATTCACAAGTGAATGCCAAGCCACAAACAGACCTCCACTGTTTGACGGCACAAACTACACTTATGGGAAAACACGTATGAGTTTCTTTCTGAAATCTCTTAATTTTGACTTATGGTCTGTAGTTATTGATGGCTATAAAAAGCCACCTCGTATTAATGTTGATGGTGTTTTAGTTAAAAAACCCCATGACAAATATATAAAGGAAGAAAAGAAAAAGGCCAGTCTTGACGCACGTGCTATTAACGCTTTATTTTGTGCTTTAGACAGAACTAAATTCAACAGGGTGTCTACTTGCACAACATCAAACGAAGTGTAGAAACTTCTCGAAGCAACCCACGAAGGAACAACACAAGTCAAGGAGTCAAAGATCAGCAGACTTACTCAGGAGTACGAGACGTTCAAAATGAAGCTAAGTGAATCAGTAACTCAGATGTTTACAAGATTCTTGGATATTATAAATCCTCTGTCTTTACTAGGCAAGGATTACAGTAACCATGAGAAGATTCGCAAACTTCTACGAGCCCTTACAAAGAACTGGATTCCAAAGGCTATAACAATCATTGAAGGGAACGACCTCTCAATAATGTCTCTAGAAACACTCATGGGTAAGCTACTCACTCACGAGTTAGAACTTCACGACTTTGAAGATGCTACACCAAAGGAGAAGTCAGAAAAGACGATCGCTCTCAAGGCTCAACATAGAAGAACCATCGAAGATGATTCTGACGACAGCGACTCCGACTCTGAAGATCAAGCTCTTCTGGTAAGAAAATTCAAGAAGTTCATGAGATTTAACAGGAGAACAAAGGACAACAAAGACAACAACAACAATGAGAAAGATCCTATTTGCTACGGATGCAAGAAGAAAGGACACATGAAGAAAGATTGTCCCTCAGCATTATCATCAAAGAAAAATAGCAAATATGACAAAGGCTACCTGAAGAAATCTACATCAAAAAAATACGCCAACACAAGCATATGGCATGAAAGTGAAGCCAGCGACTCAGAAGATGAACAATCAGATGACGCTGCAAATGTATGCTTGATGGCTTGTGATCAGGTAATTACTAATCCTCTATTTGATCCTTATGATGATTTCACCTTTGAGCAACTATGAGAGGCTTTCAGTGAACTGTTAGATGATTACAGGAAACTGCGTAGCAAATATGAAACCTCTAAGAAGGTACTCAAAGAGTACAAAGGTAAAATCGGAAGACTTACCGACCTACTAGATCATGTTAGAGATAATGACTCTTCAAATGAGTCTGGTGAGCTTTCTTCTATTAAATTGTTGTTACACGAGACTATTAAGCTATCCGAAGAAAAAGACCAAACTATTATCCAGTTAAAGGAAGACCTATCTAAGGAGAGAAATAGTCTCCAGTGTGCACAGGTCAGATTAGAATCACTTACATCTGACTATACTAGATTATATGACACTTCCAAAAGTTGGAAATTAGTTTAGAAAAACGGCCTGAAGTTGCTGCTTCCTATTCTAACACATGTCAATTACCGAATCATCGGAACACGTCCAACACTGTCAGACCAAACCATACCAAGACTATGCCCAAGAAGACTAATAGGCATGCATTTTTCTATACTAGAAAACCAAAACCTACCAATCATGCACTACACACTACTTTCAACACTCAACATGCTAAATGTTATTATTATGGCCTCATTGGTCACATATCTTCTGCATGTAGAATCAGAAAGTTAGTAGATTTAAATGTTTATGCATGGGTACCGAAAACTAACCAGTCAGGACCCTACAAGAAATAGGTACCAAAAGTTTTATCTGCAAATTGTTTTGTAGGTGGGACACCCTTCACATGCTAGGAGCAAGTGGATCCTCGACAGCGGTTGCTCACGTCACATGACCGGTGATGCTTCATTATTCGCAACATTGTCGAAGAGGAATAAAGAAGGATACGTCTCCTTCGGTAATAATTTAAGAGGGTACATAATCGGTATCGGTGACATTGGTAAGGCTCCCTATCCAGTGATTAAAGATGTTTGTCTAGTTACCGAGTTAAAACATAATCTGCTCAGCATAAGCCATTTAGCTGATCACGGTTATGGTATTAACTTCGTAAAAGATAAATGTACTATAATTGATAGTTCAACTGGTAGTACTATATTTAAAGGTATTAGGGAAAATAATATATATGTATTCTATTTGTTGGAAGATGCTAACACAGCAGGTAGATGTTTGATGGCCAAAAGTGTTGAGAGTCAACTATGGCATATGAGACTCGGTCATGCAAATATGGATATGATTTCAAGATTATCTACGAAGAAGTTGGTACGCGGCTTACCGGATATTTCTTTCAAGAAGGATACGGTATGTAGTGAATGTGAAAATAACAAAGCTACCAAATCCGCATTCAAATCCAAGAATGTTGTAAGTACCACTAGACCTTTACAATTGTTGCATATGGACTTATTTGGACCCAGCAGAATTGCTAGTCTAGGTGGTAAGTTATATGCATTTGTTATTATAGATGATTTCTCTAGATATACATGGATTTATTTTCTTGCACGCAAGAACGATACATTATCAGAATTCGTCACCTTTTGCAAGAAAGTACAGAATGAAAAAGGGTTCATAATTACTCGCATTCGTAGTGATCATGGCGGCAAATTTGAGAATACAGAATTCAAGCAATTTTGTGACACACACGGTTATCTGCATAAATTCTCTTGCCCTAGGACTCCGCAACAAAATGGAGTTGTGGAACGTAAGAACATAACTCTATCTAAAATGGCTAGAGTTATGTTAAACCAGTTTAGTCTACCAAGATACTTATGGGCTGAAGCTGTAAATACAACATGCTACATTCTCAATAGGGTTCTAATTCGACCTATATCGAAGAAGACTCCCTATAAACTATGGTTTGATAGAACACCAAATGTTTCTTATTTTAAAATCTTTGGTTATAAATATTTTATTCTTAATACTAAAGATAATTTGAGTAAATTTGATGAAAATGCCGATAAAGGTATATTTTTAGGTTATGCAGCAAAGAGCAAAGGATACAGAGTCTTCAACAAAAGAACCATGATCATTGAAGAATCTATCAACGTCAAGTTTGATGAACTAAATCAATACTTAGACGATGATGACAATGAAGACATAACCGCACCAAGTACGTAGCTACAAAACCTTCACACAAAGATACAGAACCATCACATCAGGCATCAGATGAACCTCCAAACAAAGAAGCTAGAACTAGCAATCCTGAGACTATACCAAAAGAGATGAGATTCTGGGCTAATCATCCAAAGGACTTGGTAATTGGTGAGATTACCAAGGGTGTAAGTACTCGTTCCTCTAATAAAGATATAGCTTCTTGTGTTGCTTTTGTCTCGCAGTTTGAACCCAAAAATATTGATGAAGAATGTAGTGATAATTTCTGGTTAGATGCTATGCAAGAGGAATTAAACCAATTCGAACAGAATCAAGTTTGGGAACTTGTTTCCAAGCCCATTGATCATCCGGTCATTGGCACCCGATGGGTATTCCGAAATAAAATAAGAATGGTTTAGTGACTCGTAATAAGGCTCGACTCGTAGCTCAAGGATACAATTAAGAAGAGGGTATCGACTACGATGATACTTATGCCCCAGTTGTGAGATTAGAATCCATTCGTATGTTATGTGCATTTGCATGTTTTTATAATTTTAAGTTATTTCAAATGGATGTCAAAAGCGCATTTTTAAATGGTTTTATAAAAGAAGAGGTTTATGTAGCTCAACCACCCATTTTTACTGATTTTAAATTTCCTGAATATGTTTTCAAGTTGAAGAAAGCTTTATACGGTTTGAAACAAGCCCCTCGTGCTTGGTACGATCTTCTAAGCTCTTTTCTACTTGATAACGGTTTTTCAAAGGAAAAGGTTGACACTACTTTGTTTATAAAATCTTTGAATAACAATATTCTTTTGATTCAAGTCTATGTAGATAATATTATCTTTGGATCTACTGATGAATCTCTTTGTCAAGAATTTTCAAAGTGTATGCAGAATGAGTTTGAGATGAGCATGATGGGAGGGCTGAAATTCTTTCTCAGACTGCAAATCAAACAAACCAACAATGGGACGTTCATAAACCAAGCAAAGTACACAAAGGATCTATTAAAGAAGTTCGACATGGAAGCAGCAAAGCCACTTAGCACTCCAATGGCGACTTCAACCAAGCTTGATATTGATGAACAAGGCAAACCTGTCGACATACGTAAGTATCGAGGTATGATCGGTAGCTTACTGTATTTAACTGCTAGTCGACCAGACATTATATTTAGTGTTTGCTTATGTGCTCGCTTTCAAGCTAATCCTAAGGAATCACATTTGTGCGCAGTTAAGCGTATCTTTCGATACCTTAAAGGCACTTCTTCTGTCGGCTTATGGTATCCCAAAACCACGTCATTTGACCTAACCGGTTATTCTGATGCTGATTTTGTCGGATACAAAGTAGATAGAAAAAGCACTAGCGGCATGTCATTTCCTAGGAAAAGCTCTAGTCTCTTGGTTTAGTAAAAAGCAAAATTTTGTTACATTATCAACAACCGAGGCTGAGTATATCGCCGCAGGACGTTGTTGTGCATAAATTTTGTGGATGAAACAAACTTTAGAAGACTATGGATTATATTTTACACACATACCCATTTTCTGTGACAACACTAGCTCTATTAATTTGACTAAGAATCCAGTATGTCACTCTCGTACTAAACATATCGAGATTCGACATCACTTTCTTAGAGATCATCAACAAAATGGAGATATAGACCTTGTATACATAGACACTCAGAATCAATTAGCTGACATACTCACAAAACCTCTAGCGGAAGATCGTTTCAATTATTTACGTCGAGAATTAGGAATTTTAGATGTCAATAATATTAATTAATTTTGTTTTATTAATTAATTTATTCGATACTCAAAATCTATTTTCGAGACAAGCCTAAATAGAGTCGGTCTGTCACCACGACTACGGTCGAAGCAAAGCGGTACTTAAGAGTTCCCCGGTGAACCTCCGTTAGCTGGGACAGTACTCCTACAGCTAATCTGAGACAGATGCTGAGTAAGAAATATTAATTTATAAAATAATATTAATTTTATTATTTTGAGATTTAAAATTACTAAACTTTGAATTAAACATTTGAAACGAATTAATGAAAAAGATGTGGCCCCATTTCTATTATTTTTGATATATATATATAGCCAGACAATCCTTGGCGAATTCGGCCCGAGTTCGGTCCGAATTCGGCCAGAGTTCGGCTGGGTATATATATATACCAGCCAGAACCCGAGGCCCCCATCTTCTTCATTCTTCCAAACATCCTCAAACAGCAGCAGCCGTGCCTCCAAACCCTAGCTCTTCTCCACCCTTGTTCTTCCAATCCGTGTGAAGATTTTCGTTGAAACTTTGGATTCGTGCGGAGAATCTCGTCCTCAACAACATATCCAATTCTTGAAAGGTATAATTTCTTCTCTTCTCCATTTTTTAATTCTTAGGGTTTTTAGAATTTTTGGGAAAGAATGCCTAAGTTCAATCCCTTCAAGAGGAAGAAGACTAATGCCAGTGAAGAGGCATCGTCTTCGGATCCGCATACGGATTACCTCTTTTCTCCGGTCCAATCGGACGACGGTGTATCGGACGAGTTTTACTTTAAAACTTCCGACCAAGCTTTATTGTGGTATGCCAATTTTATTATGCGTACTATTTGTTCCGGTTCACCGATTAAATGGACTATTTTTCCCGATCACCGCCCTTACTTTGAGGTATTAGGGTTACAACACTTTGTTACCTTACAATTCTCCATTGCTACTAATGCCATTAGATTATTCTATTGTAATTTCGTGTTAGATACTTTTATTGCGAGAACACGTATCGGAGGGATCGATATCGAATTTACTGATAAAACGTTAGCAGAAATCTTTGGTATTACAAACGAAGGTGTCCCGCTCGATGGCATCACTGATTTTGATTTCTCCAATGGTACGACTCTCGTTAGTTTCAAGAATGAGCTTTGTGGGCCCGTACGTGCTCGTTCTGAAAAGTTCAAGGCTAATAACTTGAACTTGTTTAACTACAAATTACATCGCATCATCTATTCTACTTTACTTTCAAAATCTACTTCCAAAGATGATGTCACTGCACTTGAGCTCTCTGCTCTTTATCACATTCTTAAGGGGATTCCTTTTTCTGCCCCTAAGACTATCATTCAGATGATGTGAAGATATCGCGGAAGAGACCGCAACCTATCTTATGCGATGATCATCCCTCGTATTTTTTAGAGATTTGACATTGACCTATCTACTTGTGTTGTTGACCCTGAACCCAAGTTCCTCAAACTCTCTCGTCGCAGCATTGCCACTGTTCCTCCACCTCTTGCACCTGCTCCTCTTGCACCTACTCCCACAGCACCTGGACCTTCTCATTCCTACCCTATGACATTTGAGGGTATTCATCAGCAACTTTCAGATCTGCAGTCATTCTATGTTGACACTTCCAGGGAACGTGAGTTCCTTAACGTGACTCGGTTCCAGGCTATTGCCAACTCCTTCGTCGATCTGAGATTTGCGCAGACGGGTCACTCTGCTAGCTCTCTACCTCACGACCCTTCTGTTTTTGGATACTGTATTGATGATGAGGCGATCCACTCTCTGTTCCAGCGAGGAAACGCCTACGATTGGTATCATACTACTGGTACCACTCCTTGCGACTATGTGGGTGAGTTTTACGCTGGTGCTCCTCATACTTCTGGAGCTGGTCCTTCTGGACATGCTGGTGCTGCAGCCGCTGACGATGATGATGAGGATGATGACTTTTGAGTTGTTATGACTTTTTGAGACTGATACTTTTGTCTTATGTTTCCTTAGAAATGCTCCGACATTCCAAGATTTTTATCAGTACTCTTATTTTAGTTATTATCAGCACTCTTTTAGTTATTATGTGACTTCTCATAGACATGGTTTTTATTATGCCTCATTTTGGCATTTTAGTTTATCATTCAACACTTTATTTGTTTCAGTTTTATTATAGCATTATCTATCTTTCTGCTTCATATTAAAACTGCCTGTGACAAATAACATGCCTGCGTTATGTATACAATATCTTTTTAATTGTTTCTACCATGCCTGTGATGAATGTTTTATATATATTTTTTGTGTTTCCTCACTGTGTGTTACTTATGCATTTATTGCGGGAGAGCTTTCTCTTTTGCAATTATTTTGCTAAGTGACAACGGAGGAGAAATAGATCTAACATCTTCATGAATACAGGTTATGAACAATTTCTTTTGATACATTTTTGAATTGATCCAAACTTAGATGTTATATCGGCAAGGTTTGTCAATTATCAAAATAGGGGAGATTGTTGGCCCATTGGTCATAGTCAAACCTGATTTTAATAATTGATCAAACTCTGTCTCGATATAAATTCAAGTCAATTCAGATGTTTGACTACGACGTTTTGGACACTGCTCAACAATGGATATCTGCGATGTTCAAGACTGAAGCCGTTTGCCATTCCAAATGTATTTCTGTCAAAGTAATATAATTTTTTATTTTATTGAGTCTAAGAATATATTGTACACCAAGTCGTACTGGCAAATAGGCTGTCCGGAATTATTTTTCAAAACTGACCTATCTCTTTAAAAATGACCTATGTTTTTGAAAAACATCTTTTTTACAAAAAACTTCTGAAGGACTTTTCAAAAAGCCAAAATTGACTTTTTTCTAAAATGAATTGGCAGAACCCTAGCAGAACTCGGCCCGAGTTCGGCCAAGTAGAACGTTAGTGAACGTTTGATTTTGAACTTGGTTATCCTTCAGTTGCGGTTTGTTACAAAGAATTCTGTCTAAATTCTGTCCGAATTCTGTTTGAGTTCTGTCTTTGGAAAAACTATAAATAGAGAAGCATTTCGATCATTTCAAATCACCAATTCACTTTCAATCTCATCTCTTCTTAAGCTTGCATTCTTCCAAAGAGTTCTAAAAAGCTTTTATTTTCAAATCCCAAGCCAGTTAGAATCCTATAGTCGATTTGCTAGTGCGGTGCGGTCTAGAAGTTTCAAGAGCGATTGTAATCAGAGGCTTGATAGAAGATTCAACTCTTCACAATTGAAGTTGGTCGAGTTCTTCGTATCAAAGCTCGCGTCTGTAGAAGTTGCAAGGACTTCGTATGAAAACTTGCAAAATTTTCCAATAGTGGATTCAACTGGAAGCTAGAGTTCTTCCAACTGGACTAGTCCTCACAAGAGGAAAACCAGTATAAATCTCGATGTTTGCATTTGCCTTCTGATCACTTTTAATTTCTGTCATTTACTTTGTGATTATTTTTATATCTGTGATCTAACTGCTAACAAGATTTTTAATTAGCAATATTCCGCTGCCTACTCTATTCACCCCCCTCTAGAGTATCCTGCTTTACGATTTCGTTCCTACAATTATGAGTGTTGATATACTCATTGAGAGGATCATCATCTGGAAGAGGAGCCACGGTCTTGGCCAAGTTCACCACGTAGGGTAATTCTTCAGGGTTGGGAGGACAGACTTCAGCAGGTTCCTCCCAAGGTGTCTTACGGAGAGTGATGGTCAATGGTTTGACCTTGTCAGGGTTCTTCTTTTTCATCCAGATTGTGAGAGGCTTCAGAGTACTTTTTGGAGTAGTACGTCCTTTGACTCAGATAATCAGGGGACCATCATTGGAGGATGAACTTGCTTCAGCTTCATTGTCAGCTTCGTTGTCGTCATTCTTGGGGGGCTGAGATTGATAAAGTACCGAATCTCCATAATAGGCTTCGATGTCCTTAAAAGGATCGACATCGACAAACTCCGTCTTCACGATACCGTCGCTGTTGACGTACTGGTGAAATATGGAAGGAACGATCATGTTCTCGTGTATCCATGGACGTCCCAATAAGACGTTGTAGGATACATTGGCATCGATCACATAGCAAAAAATTTTCGCTCGGAGATCACCGATCTGGCACTTGAGACGGATCTTGCCCAGCGGGTGGCTTCGACCAACATTGAAAGCCATGATAGTTTTATTGGTTGCATATAGCTTGTGCAGAGGAATTTCTAGAATTTGAAGCAAACTTCTAGGAATGATGCTGAGGGAGGAACCTGGATCGATGTGCATGCGACCTACCTTAATCGCCCTGATATACCCTGTATAGTACATGGGTCTATCATGATGATTATTTTTTAGTAGCATGTCCTCCTATGAAAAGGTGATGTTGGGCACCACTTCCATAGTACTGTGGCAGTGAGGACATGAGACAGGGTCTTCTGCGGGGACTTTGACTTCAGCGAGATAAGAGTCGGCATGTAGTAATGCCTCACTTAAGTCCTCCCGCGTTTCTTTGGAGAGTCGTAATAGATCGAACAGAGACAACCTGGCAGGTGTATTGGCCAGCTGCGCCAGTATGTCAAAGTTGTAGGGCCGATCCATGCCTTCGAGAGCTAGCACTTTTATAGACTTGTCAAATCGCATCTTCTTCTGCTTGGCTTTGTCGGTAGTTGAAGGCTTAGAGGGGCCGACTTCTGAGCTTGTGGGGGCAACAGGAGCTTGAGAAGGTACTGCTTCTTCTTTTGCGGGATCGTACGTCCGAAGATAAGCCTTCCCCGATCGCGTCTCGCCAGATAGAACTTCGTAGATGGGAGAAGACACCATATGGCATGACTTATATTTCTTGCCTCTTTTTGCTTTGGAAGGTACCACCCCCTGCGTCACTTCTTGCACAAGGTCCAGATGGACCCACATGATCTTACCACGTTCAGTCGTGAGTGGCACCAAGGTTGAGTTGCAAGCTGGCGGCAGGTTGACGACTTCTATTATTGCCTTGGGGATCGGGACCACACCATCCGAAAATTCTGTGGGAGTAAAGTTGTCACGACCCGCACCCACTGTAAGGGTATGAGTACGTAACAACGCCCAGCCTACGCCACAGTGTCGGCGGTAGAACGTTGTCTAGGTCTCATGCATCTAACAGTATAATGCTAAGCAGTTTATACTCCCCGAATAGGGGTGACATAGCAGAATGTAAACTCAATCACAACTAAGGAAAAAGAAGCACGTATGATATAGAACTCAAAATAAAATACAGATGAACAGAAGAGTCTAAGTGTCTAAGATAACAACTCAGCAAACATCCAGAAATACAAAGTCTCAACTACAGAATACGAAAGAATATATACAATCCAGATCTCAAATGACAGAAATAGTAAAACCTAGACTAGGGAGCCTCAGTCTCTATAGCTAGTGGATCCGACTGGAAATCCGGATCACATGTGTCATCTAGAGCTGTCCTATAAAAAGTGTCAACACCAGCCTCATCCTCGTCCTCTGTAAACATATCAACGGTGCCCAATCAGGACGGAGCGAGCACAATACATCTCAACAGATCATAGCAGGTTAGAAAATATAATCATGCAGTAAAGTAAGATACAGAAAACTGAAAAAAAAGTACAGAATGTAAACAGAGAGAGAACTGTAATAGAAATATCTACTATAAGTAGAGAACTAACAGTGGCTAGTGAGTCAGAGTACAATATAGACATGTGAATGGCATAGGATGATTCTGATGCTACACTACGGAATGATTCTAATGCTACACTACTAGGATATTATTCATATGTCCACTTCTACTCCCCCGTACCCCCAATCAATACACAAGGATCCAATTAGGTTATGTTATGATTCATGTAACGGCCCCCGAAGGGTGGTACATGATAGTCCCATAAATGGGGATTCTAGGAAATGCCCATAAATGGGGGATTCAATGAAGACTCTGTGATCATGAGAGTACATGTCACAAGTGATTCAATGAACCATGAATCATAGTGATACACAATGTAAGTGAAACGCACAGAACATGTAGTATCCGATGCTCCCTGAGGGGATAAGATCTCAAGAAAGGATCCATATAGTACTAATCCGTGTGACCAACATGACAGTATCAAGTAAAGTAATTTAAAGCAGGAGAATAATTCTAACAGGATATGAAATGATCAGAGAATGTACTCGCCTGATAACCTGAATAGCTGATAGGTATAGAGGTCCAAACTGAAGCCACATAGTCCTATTTAGAGCAACACAGGTCAAGATGTATACGAGAGATGATAAATAAAATGTACAATGCATCTGCATGCTGTCTAGGTCAAACTAGACTAAAGTCAACACTTGGTCAACTCTAGTCAACCACACTAGTCAAATTAGATCAAGTAGGTCAAGTCCTAGCCCAAACAAGTCTAACAAGTCTTACTAGGCCTAACCAAGCCTAGGCTAGCACTCACACAATCACAAGACAATGTGAACCACAACAATGCATAATATAAAATAGATAATATATATAAATACATACCTTCATACATACATGTATATCCATATTACATATATATTTATATATATAGGCATATGTTACATCATGTATATTTACATAGTTACATAGATATATACATTCGTGCATATTTACATACATACTTTTATACATTATATATGTTAACATTCATTACAATGCATTATATTTTACTTATACCTTTGATTGATTGATTCATTCATATATGACATTCATTCATGCATTTATATATTCATTCATATCCCATATGCATGCATATTTCAGTTCAGGCATTATATCCATTCACATATCATTAAGTTGCATACATATACTTATTTTTGTTACATACATGTCATTCATGCATATTGTATACTTACATGCATCTATACATTATATACATTGTATACAACATGTAAAAATAGAAGAGGAAAAAAGGAAGAAAAAAACTGAAAAGGAAAGGGAAGGGAAGGAAAATGTAAGAAAAAAAGAAAACAGTGGACATATACATGCTTGCATCATATATTCTACATTACTATACATGCTATCATTATATATTGTATTATATTATTTATATATTATGCATTCATATCTATCATTACATGTATACCTTGCATTCATATCTAGCATTCATTATATACTTTCATGCATACATTGTATATCATTCTTTCATTCATGCATTTATGCATTGCTTACATACATTATATTAATTGCATTCCTATATGCTTGCATTCAACCATATATATACATTAATGTAGAGAGGATATATATCACATATATATCAGTTCATTCATCTAACAATATATCATGTATTACATACTCTATATTCATTTAATATCCATACTACATAGGCTCATAGGTTACACAAAATGCATATATCGTATAGTCACTCTTCTACTTAAAACCAATACTATACCAATTGGGCCTCTACTAAATTCTAGGATTAAATTATGTTGTAGCCCTTCGTGTTAGCTTTCCGAAACTTCAAACGGATCGCATTTTCGTGTCCGAAAGCTCCCGAAATTGCGAAAATATCGAAACACGTTCGTCTTTCATACAGCTGACACTCAAATAATTCTACAGAAAGTTATAGAAAGATTTTGGCTTATTAAAATATATATTTGGAAAGCTAACTTCGATACGGTTCTTTTAAAAAAATGGAAGATAAATCGGAGTTCTAAGCTAAATGTTATGACATTTCTAAGTTGATTTGGTTAATAAAAACGTGGATGAATATTATGACGAATTTGAGTTATTTTGGACAAAAGAACACATATAGGCCAAGATACATGGATACAAACATAGGTATCCAAATGAAACTCATTCTAACCATCCTAACTAAGATCAATCCACTCTCTAACCATTCTAAAACTGAATTTAAATATCTATTTAAACTATTATCATACATACATACATACATACATACATATGGGGTATCCTAATTTGGGATCTATCAAGTAGGACACAAGACACATATCTAAAATCCTCAAGAGAGCTCCAAATGGCCTCAAATTTGAATCTAAATGGGACACATGCATGAGGATGGATCCTACAGATTCAAAACTAATTTATTTGCAAAGGAAATCGATTTAGAGGATGGGTTTTACCTATTGGGAGTGGAATCCCAATGAAATCCTTTAGGACATAGCTCCGGTACGAAGATCCCTCAAAGTGGACACTCCTCCTTGCACTCCTCTTCCAATCCTTGGTAGCACCCTTCCATTGGAGAATGGAAATGATTGAGGGAAGGTTTGGTGAAGGAATGATTTGATTTGGAGATCAAATCAATAGGAAGGCTCTCTAAAATTAGGAAAGAATAAAAGAAAAATAAAAGAGGCAAGATTGTAATGAATGAAATAAATCATTCTCCCCTAAAGGTGGCTGCCATAAAGTGTCCATTAGGGCTAATGGTAAATGTCCTAATTGCCCCTCTCTAGTCTCATATGGTTAAGTCTAGACTAGGTTCAAGTTTGGGGTCAAAATGATCTAGTTTTGAGTCTCTAACTTAACCATTCTAACATGATAAAAATTAGTTTAATTAACTAACTTAAATGTTGGGTCTTGTGAGCCATGCTTAACTTAATATAGGGTCCCATCTAGAGTTTAAGCTACCCGGGTCACAATACAAGTCGGAACGAAACGAAACTCAAACCCGACTAAACAAATCCAATAAAAACAATATTAAAAATATAAAAAATTTCCAAAATATTAAAATATAAAAAATGACCAAAATTATAATACATCAATTTAAATATTATTAAAATAATCTAAAATTTACCAATTAATCAAAATCCTAAATAATTCAAAAGTCACAAAATGACCAAAATACCCTTAGCCTAAAAAGTTGTAAATAGTCATTCTAATCACATGGTTAGGTCCCCATGGTCATGGTTAGTCTCTAGGCCCAACAGTTCTAGAGTTCACTAGCTAACACATCAAAATTATAATTCACCAATTTTAAATAGTATTAAATTAATTAAAAAAATTTCATAAATCATAAATCCTATTATTAAATAATAAACTTTTACAAAAGTTCAAAATTACCCTCATTTTAGAAAAGTGGGTGTTATAAAAGTCATAAAACTGAAGAAAGATCATGTTAGAAGATACGACCTTGTCTTCAGCTTCGAGGTTGATCACTTGGCTGTCGATAAGCTGTTGTATCTTTTTCTTCAGGACGATGCAATCCTTGGTAGAGTGATGCACGTACTGATGATAAAGACAGTACTTTTGATCGTTGAGTTGGTTCGCCTCTGCAGGACGTCGAGGTGGAGGCAATGTCAGTTTGTTATCCTTCGTCAATGTGTGAAAGATGGTAATGACATCGTCTTCATCAAAGGAGAAGGTCTCCTTCGGCTTGTCAGAGGCACCCTGAGAACTGGAAGCTCCCTTGGAAGTGTCAACCTTCAGGATTTCTTTCCATTTATCCCCACGGACAGGGATAGTTTGAGGATGCTTGCCCTTGTCTTCAGATTTGGGTGTTTTCAACCCCAGTAGTTCCAGATTAGGAACGTCATTTTCAACAGCATCAACGACCCCAATAAAAGCGGGCCATGTATCATACTTATGTATATCTAGACAGAACTTTACTGTAGGAAGGAAGTTATGTCGACAAGTAACCATAAGTTCTGAGTCTGGTATGCCGAAGGGCATCTTCAATGCTAACCGCCTGAAGCGTTCGATGAAAGCAATGACAGACTCACTCCTCCTTTGCTCGGTCTCGATGAGGGTGGACATACTAACATGCATGCCACTCTCATAAAACCTATTAAGGAACAACCACTCCAAGTCTTTAAAAGAGTTGATGCAACTGTCAGACAAACTGCAGAACCATTCAAAAGCTACCCCCTGTAAGGTGCTAATAAACAGCTTTGATAAGAACGGATCGTTCCTGGGTAGGTGTAGAGTCTGCGTATTAAAGTATGTCATGTGTTGACGAGGAGAAGTCATCCCGTCAAATAAATTTAGTGTCAGCGACTTGTAGTTAGGAGGGCAAGTTGTATTCTCCCATTCAGGAGGATAAGGTTGCGATATCCCCATCTTCTGAAGCTCGTCTGTGTGAGATGGTGTCGAGACGGGCAACCAGAGAATCAATTGCATCCTGTTGATTGAGCAGGTGTTGGAAAATGGCTGCTGTACGGTTGTCGGACGTCGTTGGTGAAGGACCACCTCCAGCATTCGCAAGATTTGGAGGAGGCACAACGAAATGATACTCCTTTTGTAGTGAAGGAGGGTTGTTGCTATGAGCTGGACTAACGTGAGCCGAGACGTTTTGTTGCGGTAGAGGAACAACTACAGCAGCTTGGACCGCCATGATACTAGTAAGCATATCAGTGATCTTGGCAAATGCTGTTTCAAGACCCTCTAGTCGTTTGCTGGTCTGATCACTAGCTTCTTCAGGTCTTTCTTCGTCCACCATGTATCTAGATAACATATGAGGACGAACAGAGGAAACACTACAACTGGTGCTGATACTGTCTGTTTCTGAGTTGACAAGTCCTTCATCTTCAGGTATGGGAGGCAGATAGTCGCCATCAGACTCGGAGAGATCATCGTCCTCTGGAAGGCTACCCCCAGTGTGAAGGTCATCCACTTCAGACTTTGAAGGAATACTACCCCCAGCTTAGGAGTCATCATCATCTATACGGAATCTCGCCTTCGACCGAGTACCCATATAGACTCCTTCAGATGTGACAGGCTGTCGACCATCTGTTGGCAGACTTCTTCTTCTCCTTCTCGCAGAACTGAAAGAGAAAGTTAGGTTCGTGGTCCACCGTCTTTGATTGGGGCTTCCATAAGGGGGACCCCATGAAGCCATGTTGGATGAAACACACAATGGCTTTTCATCGTCAGAGAAATGTAGCCGCCGGAACACGGACTGTCTCTGAGGCACTCTCGTTGCTTTGGAGCAGCAACAGTTGATGACAATACTGGTGCACGGATGTGCACTATGAATTTTTATGTCCTCCCTCGCTTTACGCTTATGATTTATCATGTCGCGTAAGTCAGCGGAAGGGAGTTTTGCCTTAAAATCCTTGTCACATGCATCGCTGAGCTTTGCATGTAGGTTTGTAAGGAGAGTTGGCGCATCCAGACTTAGTTCACGTGCAGGGACAACCCCCACACCTAAGTTGTGTGATGTCCTTGAAGACAGCCTAGTGCTATACGCGTTGGGGCCTATCTTTTTGCCGTGGACGCATAGGCCCTGGAGACTGCCTTTGGACGCATGCTTCTTGGCAGCATGTCTGAGCTTCCTCGATGTGGGCGCATAGTATGGATCAGAGGAGCCTGGGCGCATAGCCTTGGGCGCATGACCCTGAATGCCCAATCTGTCGAAGACAGAAGCCTTCTGACTAGGGTTATGTGCCCACACACCCTGCTGGGCGCATAGCTTTGGGCGCATGCTTGGTAGAGCAGGGCTGTTTTCTTTCAACTTTGTCTCCTTCGTTTGTGAGCCTCGCTGGATTTGTCCAGAGTGTCGAATGCTCCGATTCTTGGCATCGTAGTATTTTTCTTTGCCAAATCTCAAGCGTTGAACACTCTGTTGTTGGTTGCACAAGAGAGAAGTCGCTGGGCTAGTAGAGCCCGGAACGGTATGAGCCTTCTTTATTCGTGGAGCTTCTGTGGCAGAGCCATGCGCCCATGTGACAGAGTCCTTCAGTTGCATATCTGCTATGATACTGGCAGGATATGCACAGCGAGCCTTCGGAAGCCAAGTCTTGTGAGACTTGTTTGGCTTCGCTGATTTTGAGGGAGTAGAGCCGTCCCTCGAGTACATCTCTTCGAATACCTGCTGATCGAACTTCACGATCAGCATCTTCTGAGTGCTTCCCACTTTGTCGGTATCGAATTACGTCACCACCTTCTCGTCAGAGGAAAAGGTAGTCCCCAGCAGAGTCGCCATTTTTGTGGACACACACATAAAGAAGAAGAAACGCTGTCTTTTCTTTATTGGTGCAAGGCACCACAAATCGAGTATGCCTGAGAGATCCTGCGCTGAGGATCTCCGAGTACAAAAAAAATTCTGGAGAATGGGACGATGGAGATCGAGCGGCAATTGCTCCTTTACTTCACTGACACTCCGATTACAAAAATGGAAGAAAATCTAAAAAAAATTGCTAACTCTCGGTTCACCGACAAAAAGTGCAGCAATTTGGCTCTTGAAAATGCTCTCCGTTCTGTGTTTTGAAGAGGGATGAGATCCCTTTTTATAGTGGTTTTTGAGCTGAAATGATGTTATGCGCCCACATGAGGAAACACACTGGTTTTCATGTGGGCACATGGTCCTGCTTTGGGCGCATAGGATGTAGGCGCATGCAGGCTGCATGGTCGTGGGTTGATCGTGGTACTGACGTGGCTGCATGCTTCGGTGCATGACTGCTCGTGGAGACTGACGTGGCCGTACGCTTGGGTGCACGTTTTGATCGTGGCTTTGACCGAGTCAGGGGATGTTCTGGATTGGGCACATAACCTGAAATAGGGCTATGTGCCCTCCTTCAGGGGGAGCTTGTCTTGGGCGCATAGAACTTCACAGGGTGACTTGGGCATAAAGCTTCACAGGATGACTTGGGCGCATAGAGCTTCACAGGGGCGCATATGTCTTCATAGGCTTGGGCGCATAAGCCTTCTTTGCTAAAATTTTCATGCTTCTACACACTGATTAACTTTTGATGTGTTCTTATAAAAAAAATTTAGGTGTCCTTTCTCGGGACTAGCGAGCAACGGCCAAGGGTCCCTCTTTGTACCCAACGGACTACACCCGGACCTACAGGGTTAGATTGGCAAAGGAAATTGTCAAATTTTTTTTTTTAGAATTTTGGATTATAATTTTTTTTTTATAAATCTATACCACTAAATAAAAGAAGAAGTTAGACACTTTGGAAGTTTTTATATTTTTTATACTAAGGGGCTGATCAGTATAATTATTTTGAAAATAAGAATAATTTTTCTAATACTTATGGAAAATAGAAGGAACAGTGTATTTATTTCATAAGCAAACTACAAATATATATGGCGTTATTAAATAACGTTCATAATTGTACTTCCTATAATTCTACCTGTCATATTTGGCCTTAAAATGTTTATAAAATAAATATCTTATATATAAAATAAAGGGAAAATTTATTAAATGTCCAAAAATTGTAAAAATTTTATAAAAAATCTACCGCAAAATAACATTTCATCGCGTGTCCAGGATTAGCGAAAAATATATAAAGGAGATTCTTGATGACCTTTTTGTCCTTCTAATTTATTGAAAATACCCCCGAACCCTACTCTTCAAATTAAAATATTTCGATACTTTCTCTTCTTCCATACGCCGCTCAGTTTTGAATATAGGTTTTCTCCTCCAAAATCTTCAAACCTTACTTCAAAAACTCGTCGAAAAATTTCGCAAAGACGGACAATCGGTAAAATTGTTAAAACGGAGGTCCAAACATCATTTTTTTACGATTCTAAAATTTCTGAAAGCCGACTAACAGAAAAATGGTTAATCTCCGGCTCCTCGAAAATATGCTCCTTTTGTGACAAACTAGACCTCGTTTCGACCTCCCAGTCAAAAGTTATGGCCCTTCAAAGTTTCAACGTGTCTCGACCCGCACCCTGAGGAAGGGCACGAGAACGTGGGTACGTCCAGCCTACGCCGCAGTGTCGGCGGTAGAACGCTGTATAGTTCGTCTATAAAATCTAACCTCTAACAACAATGTGATATAAACATATCATCTCCGCACGGAGGTATAATATACTATCTCAATTCTATATCTCAATCACAAGTCTAGGAAAGATAGAACACGATATGGAATCAGATAAAAGAAAGGAACTGAATATAAATAGAGTTATCACACCACACAAAGTAGGTGTTCAACACAAATAAATACAAGTCCTGAATACAATTAAGTCTCAACTAACAATCGGAAGAATCTGATACAAACTGAAAACTATAAATACTAGACTAGACTAGGCACCCTCTACTGAGCTAGATGCTCCTCAGGCTCCTGTAGGTCACCCTCATGTGCCCCATAGAAGGTAGGACAGTCACCATCATTATCTGTAATATTTTCAATAGGTCCAGTCAGGGCATAAGCGAGCACAATACATCTCACGCAGTTCATAACATGTTAGGAAATATAAAGCATGCAAAGAGTAAGATACATGAACTGTAAGAAGATGTACATGAAAACGAAAGAGAATTTATAACTGAAAATATATACAGAATAAGTAAAACTGCAATACTAGTAATTTAGAGCGCAATATGGTTATGTAAACGGGTTAGGTTATACAATAACAATAGGTAGCTCCATCATACGTGAGTGTACAATGGATGCGCACAATAGTCGTACAATGGGATTTGATTACATAACCATTTCCTACTCACCCTCCCCAATCAATACACAATGATCCAATCCAGTTACGCTACCTTGTACAATAGTTCTCCATGAAGCTCATGTGATCATGAGAGTACAAGATGCACAATGGGTATACATGAATAGGGGTGTACAATAAATATAATATGTTCATGAAACGCACATCACAATATGTATCTGTTGAACACAATGGAGATAACATCGCAAGAGAAGATCCATATAGTACCAATCCGTGATAACAATCGTGCCAGTATCAAGTAAAGTAATCTAGAGCAAGAATATAAGTCCTGACAAATATGAAACGATCAGAGAATGTACTCGCCTGTCACCCTGTATGACTGATATGAATAGATGTCCGAACTGGTGTCACATAGTCCTATTTAGAGTAAAACAGGTTATTTAAGTACTCAAAAAGAAATAATGGCAATCTGCAATGCAAACTACATGATTCTAAGTCAACTAGGTCAAAGTCAACTCTTGGTCAACTTGGTCAACTGTCTAGGTCACACTTGGTCCAATCAAGTCTAATCTAGGTTAAGTCAACTCTTGGGCCTAACCAAACCTAGACGAGCACTCACACACTATCACAAGGCTATACAAGCTATCAAACCTACAATTTACATACTACATTATTTATGCATATATTGTATTACCTATTTTACATATCATACAAGCCTATATACATTGTATCCTACATTGTATCACCCCTAACACTATAGTTACATTGTATATTGTATATTTCTTCATGCAGTTCATTCATGTATACATTACGTACATGCTTACCTGCATACTTGCATACATATATGCATAATACATATAGATTCATGATACATATATTATTATACATAATAACATATATATACTCATATATATAAAGAGGGAAAGGCCAACAAGTGTGTGTGTGAAGGTGAGGGTGTGCACATGTGATTCAATGGGGTGTCATGACAGTTAGCTTAGATGGGTGTTGTGAGTGACCATGAACTTGTTCTCAGATTTCAGTAAGAGAAGGAAATCTCAGATTGTTAGTGTAATGAAAACAGTGTGTGCGTGTCAAGAAACATTGTGTGTATATTAGAGTTCTTAGGTTCAGTTTTCCAGTGTAATTCAGTTTACAGGTTGTATTGTAAGGATGAGGTAGCAAGGTGACTCTCAGGTTTTCAGTCTATGTGTACCACACATGAAATGATCTTCGAATGAGTGTTGCAACCAAATCAATACACATTGATACATACACATATATCTCAGTTTTAAAGGGTTTAGATTAATAAACTGTCCAACATTAACATCCCAATTTTGAAATGGGGTTTAACAATATACAGTTTCAGAAAATGGGGAAAATTCGAATGTAAGCAACCATACTCAAGCCAACCTAATACGAACCACATAGCCTAACCATGCTACTCAGTTAACATAAATCCCTAAAAATCTCAGGAAATCATATGATAGGAAATCACAGTTTTCTCATTTCAATTTCTCAGGTTTCAGTTAAAATACTCAAATTCAGTTTACTCATAAACTCATATTCATGCATACCTACATAAGTACATACATTAAGATTCGATAATATACATACAATCGAAACTCAACAATCATAAAACCAACTGGAATACAACTAATCTCAGGTAACCTCACTAAATCTCAGATTTAAATCAAACCCATTCTTAATATTTTCCCAAAACTGTAAACATGACATTTCCTATGAAATTTGAATTCAAGCATTGAAATTTGAATCACAAACATTCAAATTCGAATCACAACTAGGTGAACATAGTGTACAGACCTAGGGACATGTTAGGCAAGTCCACGTGTCTATTCGTGTCCAGAAATTAGGACACGAAGTGTCCAAAACAGGAGAAACATAAGTATCAGTAAACAGTGGGTGCACAGGCTCGTGCGGCGAGTTCGAGTCGAACTGGACACGACACAGGCCACAAGACACCACGTGTTCGTGTCCACACCTAGCCTAGGTATAGGTCTAGCCATCCGACGTGTCGCCACGCATCCATAACGTGTCTGGATGCGACACGACACGCGTATCAGAGCGGATTTTCTCGCGCGCACAGTTTGTGTAAAATTCGTGCACTCACGATTTCTCACTCGACACGACACGACTCGACACGAAACTTTGGGGCAACCTTGTCAGACATTGCCCCTACCCCCGTGTCATGTTTTACATGTCCATGTAGCGTGTCCATGGAGAAATCGCATTCGTGTAGCAGGACAGTGCACGTGGGTGTCGTGCAGTACATGCGTGTCCAATTTTGACACGAAAATGACACAGAATTTGACTCAGTGTTAGCGATTCATGATCAGCATGCCAAGGGCTACACAAACATGTAATTACTTTTGAAAAATACTAAAATAATTTCCTATGTGGCATTTCGCCGAACACAAGTTCAAAAATACTGATATGTGTCCGATACGGACACGAAATGGACATGAATTCCTACCAAACTTGGGCTACACCTAGGGAAACCCTAAATGAATGCATCTATGGAAAGAAACTAAAATTTAATTAGGTTTTAGGGCAATTACCTATCGAGGGTGAAACCTCAATAAAAAATGAATAAGGGAAAGGTATTCTTCTCCAATTTGAACGGTCAATTCGCTTCGAAACCTTGCTAGCTACCCACTAATGGTGTCCTCTACTGTAGGGGAGTCCAACGCAAAAGACTAGGCTCAATTTGGAGTTGATTTGGGTATTTGGGGAGGAATTGGGGAAGAACACAAAAAGAGGCAATTAAAATGATTTAAAATGATGCTAAAGGGTTAATGTGTTGTATTTATAGAGGGGGGTGTTTGATGGCTGCCATTAGGTTAGGGTTAGGGTTTAGAATGAGTGGTCAAGGCTTCTCTAACAAATTCAAGTCAATCTAAGGACTCACAACTAAAGTAACCTTTCTTAACATTTAGCCTAAAAAGATCACACTAACAAAATATCGAGATATTAATCTAATTTGATTTCTTAGTTGAAACCCTCTAACTTAGTCTCTAGGGTCATGACTAACATCTAGATTAGGCTAAACTTCTAGGTCAAGTCTCAAATAATTAACTAGCACATATTTAATTCATATAATTTATAATTTCACAAAAGTGTCAAAATGACCAAAATATCCTTAGGCTAAAAAGTTGTAATTAGTCATCCTAATCACATGACTAGGCTCCCTTGGTCATGGTTAGTCTCTAGGCTTAGCCAAACTCTAGGGTTACACTAATCAATCATCAAAATCACAAGTCGTGGTTTTAAATAGTTTTAAATTAACTAAAAATTACTAAAAATTATAACATGGTTTAAATATCATTATTAAATGATTATAATTACAAAATTTTAAAATTACCCTTATTAGAAACTGGGTGCTACACAACTGGCCATAAAATGTAGGAGAATGATCATTCTTCGTGGTAATATCACGGAGAATGACCATTCTTCGTGCTAAAACCACGAATAATGACCATTCTCCGTGCTAAAATCACGGAGAATGATCATTCTCCTTGTTAAATTGACAAAGAATAGACATTCTCTGGGTTAGAATGACGGAAAATGGCCATTCTCCGTCAATTTAACAAGGAGAATGGCCATTCTCCGTGGTTTTAGCACGGAGAATTGTCATTCTCCTTGTTAAATTGACAAAGAATAGTCATTCTCCGTGTTAAGTTGACGGATAATAGTCATTCTCCGTCAATTTAACAAGGAGAATGGTCATTCTCAATCATTTTATCACGGAGCCATTCTCCGTAGTTTTAACACGGAGAATGCTCATTCTTCGTAGTTTTAACACGGAGAATGGCCATTCTCCATCATTTTGACATGGATAAGGCCATTCTTCGTGGTTTTAGCACGGAGAATGGTCATTCTCCGTGATTTTAACACGGAGAATGATGGTGAACAGTCGATAGAAACCTAAAACCTAATATTTTATTTTTTTGTGGAAAAAAATTTGTTAGGAACAAAAATTCAAGAGATTTCGTTCTTCTTTCAAAACGATGCTAACTCTTATGGAAAATAGAAGAAGATCTTCTATCCACAATTGACCTAATCGTCGAAAAACTTCAAATTACTTCACGATGATGATGATGATGAGCGATGATCGGAGTTCGATTGAAGAAAAGCACAGTGAACTACGAACGATCTTTGCGATCTCTGTTGAAGATGAGAGCAATGAAATTCAGATCTCTCGTGAAGAAGAAAACGAAAATCACAATCCAAATCTGAGTTTGTGTGAAAGGTAGTTATGGTATTATAAAGATGGCAATTTTGTAAATACAGAACGTCAAGGGAATCTTGGAATATTTAACGTGAAAATATATAATTCTGGACATTTCATAAAACTTATCATGCGGGTGGATTTTTCGTACAAACCAATCCCGAAATTTAATTTTTCAGCAATTTCCAGTAAAATAAATGTCTTATAAATATCTGTAGAAATTGCCTTAAAATATTACAATAAAAAACAAATACAAATTAATAAAGTTTTTTTAATTACTTTAATTTTTTTCCTCAAGACATATTTTGAAAGCTTTTTTTATATTTCGTCTCCAACTCCGATCAAGTCCGGCTCGACCCAGAACCGAACCCGACAAACACTATGTCCGGAGCCGGCCCGAAACACACGTTGAGCTTCACTCGACATCATACCGTCCTACTTCACTCGGCATCATACCGTCCCATCTTGTCGTGTTTTAGCGAACCAATCGCGACAAATTTATTTTCACCAAGAAAATATCTTTAGCTCTACCTTCGCCATTTGTTGACATACCCTGCACTAGTGTCCACCAATATTCTCACCACTGTATATTGCTTATCGTACAAAATCCTCCATTGGATGGGGGAGGGAAGAGGTGGGACTTGGTGGGACCATGTTAGCAGAAAATAGAGTAAGTTGTAAAAAAATTGTAAAAATTTGATAGTAAACTTAGCATTATTGATGTCTTATAACCTTCAGCTTCAGTAACTGTGACTTCGTACTTAATACTTGATTATTGCATGTCCGAAGTTTGTAGGTCATTACCCTACCAAAAGCATCCAATCAAGAGAAATCAGACAGAGAGAGCATTTCCATTAATTTAGATGGAGAACCTCTCTTTTTTTTCTCAGGATTATTTGAGATGGAGAACTTTTTTTTTTCTCATTGACTGCAAAATGATCAAAACTGTAGATAGTGCTACTAATTTACATCTCTGTTAATGAGCGCAGTTAATTAAAAAAAAGGTACTTTTGAGTTTGGTCCCACTTATTAATATAAATTTGTACATACATTCCACTTTTTGTGTTTATTACACTTATATCCCCTTTTTTTGTCACGGAAAATATTTTTCGTGACAAAATGAAAAATTTTCGTGACAAAAAGAATGTTTTTCGTGACAAAAAGTGGAATGTAAGTCTAGATGTAAATACAAATTCATATTAATGAGTGCAACTAAAGTCAAAAACAAACTTTTAATCGTAATTAAAAAATAATCTACATGAGCCGTTACAATTAACAATTAAGAGAAAAATCAATAAGTAGAAGGTAACTGTAGATTACGTCCAACACTGCTCACCAAAATTATCAGAAAGAAGTTTGCAGCTTACAAACTCAAAATTGATTAACTTTTGCTGCACGAACAACTCTTTAACATTGATAATAATGATTGCTGTAAGACAATTTGCTAAAGAAAAAGGGGAAATTGATCATATAAAAAATAGATCCCTCGAGGTCCACATCTTCCAGTCGACATGCCTGCAGAAAGATTACCAGTTAGGATACAACAACATTACTAGTGGCCTCAACTCCAAGCCATAGCATTGACGAGCAGAAAAAAAATGTTGATTCTCTTCGGCAATGCAGAGGACGGTTAACTGGATTTCTAGTCATTCTTGGCAATAGATATCGTCGTGCTTGCAAGAGGGATATCTCAAGAATTTGTCGGAGAGTGTCACTCCTGGTCTGCAGGAAAGTCTATTGGGAAAGGATGTGCTTCCGTATTGAAAACATACTTATCCAGGGGAAGAACATTATTGTCACCAAATAGCAAATATAAGTACTTCAATGTCTCTCCCAAGAAAAAAGTCTCCATCTTGTCCCTTTTTTGAGGTGGCAAAGTTGTAACATCATGAAGAGAACTGTAGCCTCCAGAATCTACTTTTGTATATTTTTCGAAGGCCTCGAAGATCTGCCAACCCCATTCACGGTACCTGCAGATGCATCACAAATAAATGTCGGGAACAAGTATTTGACACAAAAGGCATACTGGTCCATTCAAATTTTCTTGGTATGAAGGAACATATAAGCTCGAGTGCCTGATATTGAAATGGCTTATGAAACTCACTTGGGATTTTGTGTGATGCGATGTAACACAAATAATGATTCCACAGTTTCAGGACGCAATAAATTGTGGCGATCATTGTGCTTAATTATTATATCATTGATATACTCAGAACTTCTATTGCCACCATCTAAGCCACCTTCAGAAAAACCCTGAATCAAATGAAACACGATCCATTTGTATTATTGGAGTGCTCAAAGCAGCAAAATATGCAACATGAAATAAAAATGAAAAAGGTTTCACTTTCAAGTTCTTTTCCAATACTTTTAGCTCACCTCAATGTGAAAGTAAGCTATTTCAGGAGCAAGACCGGTTGAAGTTACAGAATACATTTCAAAGCATGTCTTTGCCAGATCTTCAGCAAGATTCAAGTTCTCCAAATCATCAGCATTTAATAGATTATTTTCAATTGCTTTTGTCTTTGTAATACCTTTAGTGGCACCAAGAGCAAGGGTGCCTGGAAGAAAACAGACCTGCAAGAGGAACGTATATCACATTATATATGAAGTTGGTGAAAAAGTACGTGGTCATGAATAAAATAAACATAAAAATGAGGTCTAACAAATTGATTTTTCAACTATAGTGGAAATAACTTGATGCCTAAATGTCAAAGCAAACTATGGAAATACATGAAAGCATAATTAGTCTTTTTCTTCTTCTTTTTTTTTAGACAAGGACAGACATTTTAACCGTCCGTCCTCGGCTACTAGCACCAAGACCCCCTCCCATTTCTTATTTTGCCCGGGCTGGAATTCGAACTTGGTGGTAAAAGCATAAGAATTAGGTCCATGAAATTGATGTTTCAACTAAAGTAGTAGAAAAACCCTTCTGAATAAATATCATTAAGTGGCCTAGTAAATTATTCAAATCATGGCCTAGTCCATGATGGCAATCGCATATTAAACACTAATACACCAAAATATCAAGTTTACATTCTAATTGTTGCTCCAGGTGTAGGTAAAAACAAACAATAACAAACTTACTTGGTGAGCTATTAAAATTAATTCACCCCATGGTCCATGAGGGGTCCACGACGATAATAAATCTTAAGTCACCCAAAATTTGCATCAACTGGTCTCAAAATGAGTGCATATACCACAATACACGATAATAAATGTACCCTTATGACGTATTTCTAGAATGCATCAAGTGATATCCACAGTACTTGCGCCACATGTAGGCCCAATATGCATCTCAGCATCATAATTTCGAGAATGCACCATCAAGTCTCACCTCATCCTGTGGGGACAGCTCTCCACCAGGGGTGGACGGACAGTAGGCCGAGCATGTCCATCTGCTTCAACTGAAAATTCAGAAATGTTATACAGCCTAGTACGAAACTCAAACCCGCTCTAACAAGCCCAGCCAAATATTAAAATTTGCTCCTAACAGCCCAACCCCAGCTCCCAAACTCCTAGGTCCGACTCGAAGCGTAGTAATATAAAACAACAAAATTTCATGGACTTTGACTTGTTGGACTTTTCTCCCTGTGGATAGTTTTTATCAGTGTTGTTGAAGGCACCGCCAAAGCACGCCTAGCCACCCAAAAGGCGAGAGACAATGTTTTGCCACCTAATCCAAAGATAGACAGGGTATCTTTTCTAAGCAACGCCTAGGCAAGAAAGGCGTCAAAGGCGAAATTAGGTGAGCCTAGACGCACGCCTAGGTGTGTTGGGTGTTTTATGCAACTTTTTTGGACTTTGTTCGGATACTTTTTATAAGCTTTATGGACTTGTTTGGTTTTATTGGTTTTTAAAGTTGCATGCTTAAGTTTTAAAAGCCCAAACAGTCTTTTTTAAGTTTTAACACTATAAGTTACTAACTAAATAGACATAAATCAAAAAAGAAAAAAAGAGAGGAGAATTTGGAATGTGGAACATTCACTCGTTGATTATCTTACGTTTGTTTTTCTATTTGAACAATTGTCTTTTATCGTAATGACTTATGTGTGATGTTATTGCTTTTAAACTTAATGTTGTGATTCATAGACTATTTTGTGATCTCGTTAAGTTATTTTATTATTTTATCTTGGTAATTGGTATTGTTTTGACTCTTTTGTTTTAGTTTATTGTCTGAAACTCAAGTTTGATGAATCTTTAGGGATATAGGACAGATTTGGATAACCTAACATGAGCTACAAAGTGACAAAAGGTGTTATTTAAAGAGAATTTGGGAAGCTGTCCAGGCGGCACTTTTCTTCCCTGTGAGAGGTTAAGCCTGATTACCCCGCTCCCGGGCGATGAGGTGAGGCAACTCGCCTAGGAGTGTCTAGAGCTTTTTAAAATACTAGTTTATTTATACGTGTTTTGACTGCTTAGACCCTGTGCTAGCTATTATATACTATATATGGCTTTTGGCTTTCAAGTTTTACTATATGAAATAGAAATTTATTCAATTTTACATAGTTTTTGTTTTAGCAATATAAACCTATTTATAGAAAAATCCTAATATAAATTTATGAATGACCGGATTAAGTAAATTTTTACTGGTCATGGATTTTAGCTAAATCCAAAAGTGATTTTTCTTAAACTACATTAAAAACTCCATGCATTTTAGGAAAAAAGAAAACATCGTTCTAGGTCAAGACGTTCAAAATATTCAAATTCAATCTGACACATGTTTTATGGATAAAATCTTATTTCAAATTTTTTTTTATTTTTATGTTTTTTTTGTTGTGCTATTTGTTGTAATATTCCAAAAAAAAAAAAGTTCAATCATCAGCATGCAAAAACATGTTGCCTTGAACCGATCCTACACTCACACAAATTCCAAAGTTTGTGTATGACGAGTTGATCTAGTTGTATTGTGTTGGATCTCAAATCAAATCTGAATTCATTCATTTTAGCTCCACATGAAAATAAATCCTTGCATCCCCACATGCTCCCCACAAGCCACAAGCCACAAGCGAGCATCATAACCATCGTATATTGCATCTATTGTTATTGTGTTGTAACAACTGGAGCTACCTATATGTCAATATCGTGGCTCCTTTAGACTGAGGTTCACAAATTTAACCAATAGCAACATTTATCAAGGTTCACAGTATCGGTATCGGAATATTCCTATGAGTATTGGTATCGACGATATCGGTAGTATCGGCGGTTTCAGATCGGAGTATCGAATTTTTTGGTATCGAAAAACGAATAATTGTTAATAAATTATTTACATTTAAAAACATATATTTTATACTTTTAGGCATAATTTTAAGTATTTTCAGTGTTATTTCTTAGTAGTTTTGAAATTAAATGAAATAGTAGTCACCCTTACCGATTGGTTTACATACAATAGATTGATTTTCTTCTTTTACATGCTTTTACAACCTTATTATGCTTTAAACTCTTGCTGGTTTGTCTTTTTCGTTTATTTTTCCTTGCCGAATTGACCGGAAAAAAGACCTCTGATGTTGGTATCGGTCAGTTTCGAGTATCGGTCGGTATCGGATCGGGACATGCCAAATCGTATCGGTATCGGCCGTATCGGATCTGTATCGGCCGATACTTTAAACCATGATATTTATCTGTTGTTCCAGCTCGACTTTGAACATAGCCAACCAAAAGAGCAGGGAAAAAAACTGAATTCACCAATATGCTCGATATTGGATTTGTAGTTTCAGGAGTTTTGGTCAGACTTTTGGCCAATATAGCCCAGAACTGGCTGAAGATACAAACAAATAATTTGAGAAAGAAAACAAAATTAGAAAGAAACAAAAAAACAGAGAAGAGAATGAGGAAGGAATCATGCATGGGCAACGCAGTCCAACTTCTCTTCCTCAAATAGGAAGCAAGGCTTGGGCGGCCCAAAAACAGTGGTGACAAGATAACTATTAAAAAACCTAAGGGAACATCAATTGTGATCATGAACCCTCACCCATCTATAAATGGATGCAAATGGGTTTCGTCTTAGGTAGGATTTGCACATATAATTTGGGAGAATAACTCCAGGAACCCATCTTATACATTGTGGTCTAAACTTGTTGTTCACATCTGTTGGGTTCAACCGAAATGATTTGGGGTTTAGACTTGAGAACAACCCTTATAAATGGGTATCCGGTTCAGGTTCGACCCAAATAATTTGAAGTGTCAACAAGTTTGGTTGGCATGGCATTCAACCCAAAATATTTAGGTAAAGAATTGACCCATGTGTCCTGACTATATATTATGTTTTTTTCATATTGCATCTTGCTCTTGATTATCTGAGAGAAAAAAACGATTAACTTCTTGCTAATGATAATAATAACCAGGAATTAAGCATTTCTTGCAGTTAATTAGCATATGTTTCCTAATAGTTAGGCATTTTGTCCAGTAAATTAGACAGTTCTTGCGTACTGATCAGACTCAAAAAAAATCAGAAATATACATTACTTGTTACTAAATTACATATTTATTACTAATAACTCCGTCATTTCTGGCTATTAAATTAGGCTCAAAAGAATAAGACCTTTAGAAACTAATATTACTGTCGTTGTGTCATTCAGCATAAATAACTATTTACCTAAAGTAACACTAAACTACATAAATAATAAATGAATAGAATTTTAAATTATAAATTTTAAAGATTATTTAGAAAAAAAATAGTGTCAAAATCCAATACTTTGATTTGAAACTGCTGAAGCTATTGAAATCGCCAATATCAATATCATTGAGAGGGGCCGATACTGGTACTGATACCTAGCCTTTGAACCTTGTTTTGAGTCTTTGACCTAAAAGTGAGGCCCTAATAGCTATTTGGCAACCTTAATGATGATGAGCTGCCTCACACGCTATTTTACGGTATTTATTGCCCATAAGAACCTTTTTAATAGTCTCTATTCTCCTGTGCTCTGCCTGGCAGTCTTACCTCTGTTTTCAGGCGCATTCGCAGTTCTGAATCCTTCCCCTATCATTTATCACCCTTCTAATCATTCAAAATTCTCCATCTCATGGTAGTACCATGGCAGATGTCTGTTTTCTTACACTAGATATATGTCTGATATTCAGTGTGTTTTCATGCAGAATAGGTGTAGATAATGCACACTACAGCATTTGTTATCCTGAAGATAACTTGAACCAAAGGTCTGAAGCTACCAAAAAATAAACGGAAAATTTCAACAGTAGCATTAAAGTTTATTTAAATTGCAGAAAAGGAACAAACTTTGGAAAAATTCCAAAGTCAGCATCGTCGCGCCCCATTTTTGGGCGTGAAAAATTAACCACCCACCACCTGGCATCGTCCGTGAAAAAAAAAAAATTAATAAAAAAAAAAGGGCGCCCAAATAAGGGGCGCCAAATTTGTTCTCTCCGGAAAAAAAAAATTAAAAAAAAATGGGCGCCCAAATAAGGGGCGCCAAATTTGCTTTTATTATTTAAAAAAAAAAAATCTGGTATGTAATCATAATACCTTCTTCTTTTTAGACTATTATTTACATCTTTCGACTATACTGCTAGCGTGACACTAAATGAAGACAAAAAGAAATCTGGTATGTAATCATAATACCTTCTTCTTTTTTGCGTCTTTCCACGAGGCATAAAATCTTATCTTAAGTTTCTACATGTTTCCTTCTGATTTCACAGGGTTAAGCATGTCGCTCATCATGTTGGTCCTAGCGCTTATTTTTTTTTTTTTAAATAATAAAAGCAAATATGGCGCCCCTTATTTGGGCGCCCATTTTTTTTTTATTTTTTTTATTTTTTTTCGGAGAGAACAAATTTGGCGCCCCTTATTTGGGCGCCCTTTTTATTTATTAATTTTTTTTTCACGGACGATGCCAGGTGGTGGGTGGTTAATTTTTCACGCCCAAAAATGGGGCGCGACGATGCTGACTTTGAAATTTTTCCAAAGTTTGTTCCTTTTCTGCAATTTAAATAAACTTTAATGCTACTGTTGAAATTTTCCGAAAAATAAATAAATGGAGGCGTCCCTAATTTCAATAAATCAACTAATCAATTAAAATTGCAAGTATAGAGTACATGTCAAATGAGCATCTTTCTGACTAAATACCTAAGCAAAGTCCAAAGTACAAACCATCGAAATAAAAATGGTTCTGATTGTACTCAACAACTATATAAGTCAAAAGCATGTTTATCAAAAAGATGCCTACAAGTCCTTGTGGCAATTAGGGTTTAAATGTCAGTTCAAAGGAGTCAACATGTCATATAAACATCTGACAATATGTTTTCCTGAATAGCAACTATCAAGGTATCCGTCACTGCTAAGTTCAAAATACTTTAGCTATAATATCAAGTGAGTGGAACATTTAAAATTGTGAAAAAATCTAACATACATGGCATTAAAGAGTATAACATACCAGGTGGTCCATTTTGGGGCTGAAGGAGCCCTCTGGTCCATATGGGAGCTCCCCGACAAAAACCAAACCTTTGGGTATAGATTTACGAACAAGAAGGTGGCGAACACCTTTCATAGCTTCCTCATACATCTCATACAGATACTTAACCTGATTATCAAGTTTATTCTTCTGCTGAATCCAAACTTTAATCAAGTACTCATAGTAGCTGTCACCACGAGATCCTAATCGTATGTTATTACCAGAGAACTGGCCAGAGTGAGGGCTGCATTCACCAAAAAATTGTGACTTCCATACTTTAGTACATAACCAATTCACAGGCTATTTCGCATGGGTAGTTCATAGAACATACTACATAGTTTTGCGGGATATTTAGACTCTGGGTCTCGAATAAGTTAGGATATTTGTGTTTGGGTCTCCAAATAGGTATAATTAGTGTTTGGGTCTCCAATAAATTAGGATATTTGTGTTTGAGTCTCCATAATATACATAATTAGTGTTTGAGTCTCCAATAAGTTAGGATATTTGTATTTTGGTCTCCATAATAGACATAATTCAAAATCCAACTAAAGAATGGAAAAACAAAACAAGAGAAAAAAAAAAGGAGGGGGGAGGGGAAGAGAAAAATAAAAATATATACAAAATTGAAAAAAAAAAAAACAAAAAAATGAAAAAAACGAAAGGAATAAATTTATTATAGGAATAAAATTTCGGGTATTCATAATTTTCGGAAATAAATTTGTCCGGGAATATCTAGACCTAAAATATAAATATTCCGGACAAATTTATTATGGAAACCTATTTCCATGTTTGGTTTAGGTTACAAAAATATATTCCCGAAAATTACTAATACCCGGATAAATAATTTACCTACAAAATACGGGAATCATATCACTTAAGAATAGGTGGATTTTCTTTTACTCGGACAAAAAAATTTATTTTTATCCTTTTTCATTTTTTTAGTTTTTCAGTTTTTTTTGTTTCAGTATTTTTAGTTTTTTATCCTTTTTTCGTTTTATTTCGTCATTTTTTTCTCGTTTTTCCCTTTTTCGTTTTTTTCTTCATTTTTTTTCGTTTCTTAGGTTATTTATTTTATTTTTATTCTATTTGTTTTTTTGTTCATTTTTTAGTTGGATTTTAACAGTCAACCGTTAGTCCAAGACTCAAACACTAAATATGTCTATTATGGAGACCCAAACACTAATTATGTCTATTATGGAGACCCAAACACAAATATTCTAACTTATTCGTGATCCAAAGTCTAAATATCCCTATATTTCCTGACTGAAACTATTAGCAAATAAATGATTATCCAAAAACTACGTGAAACTTGACTAATCATTTTCAATTCCAAAGAATTTAAGAAAAACAACATACATTATTTTCAAATAATATTTTTCTTAGGCTGATGTATCCTATTATTTTCATGACACCGTCCAACCTTTTATTTTAAAGATAGCAAAGGACATAAAACAAGTTCCCACACAATATACACTCAACTACGCTATTACTGTGACAATGGTACAACTTAGTCCTACTTATATTTCATCCTTTTCCAAAAATAATTTACTCCGCACATTCTTACAGATCATTTGTCTAAACAACTATTAAACCCCCCATAAATAAACCTTGGGCAATAAATTACACAGAAAAAGAACACTATTAGAAGTTTCGACCAACATGGTTAAATATTTAATCAGACGAGGGCCATAGCATAGGAATAATTTCGCCTGCTAGATGATGTACTATTCAGAGATGGTCGATCCGCAAGCCTGGTGGAGTAACTAACAGACTCTCACATGGGTGTTTCATAGAGAGATGAAAATTACATGAATATATACCCACTATGATTTTCTTAAATGCAATAAATTATTTTTTTTAAAACAAAATGAAATGATCCAAAAGATAGTGTCAAAGATGCCTTGAAGACATCCATCAGTCCTGAGGTTCTAAAGGTCTAGAAATAAGAATAGCACAAGAAGAAAGCGACTACATCCAAGTAGAAGCTATGTGCAGCGCAGTCAAGGACTGTTACAAGCATGTTTTTCTTAGCACCAATAGCTTAAATGCTTCAAATTATTTCATGTCAAGAAATATAATCAATGAACATATATTTATGTACAGATCTATATAATTTTGATTTATACGACAGATCTTGTCAAAGAGACAAATAACCAAAATCATATAAAAGAAAGTTATGAGAATAAGTGCATGGATCTCCACATACCTTATGTAGATAGGCACCAGTCCTTCCATCTTGGGAAGTGTTCTTAAATGTTCCAATGTCTTCATTGCCTCTAAACTATATTTTGGATCACCTGACACTTTACTTAGGTAGTTAAACTCGAGCTGTAGAGTTGACACTTCTGAGGTACTACTTAAGCCATCAGGAGAAGGATGTGCTGAACTATCATGAAGAACAACATCACTGTAAGGAATTGGTGTAGGGCTTGACGTAAAAGCAGATAATAAGCGGTCAGCCAACTTTGTTGCTGTTTTTAGCAAGATTTCTGACTTAGCTCCTTTAGAGCTCACGGATATGCCACTGGCCGATAATACAGTGCTTTGCTCACCGCCACTTAAATGATAAGCACTAAGTAACCCCCCTAAAACACGTATGGTAGTTTCAAACAAATTGACCTGCCCTTTCACATTAATTCTTTCCATAAGATGTTCCTCTATCCATGTTTCTGCTTCAGAAACAATTTCATCAACACCCATTATCATAGCTGTATCTAAGGAGTCGATGATGGTAGCACCAAGGCCTCCCAGACCATCAATGCCTCTTCGGCTCAAAGGCATAAGCTCATCAAATCCCATTGCATACTTTTTATATCCGGACCATGCATGGATGAATGCATCCTTAACCTTACCTTGCCTAGATATCCATTCAGAATTTGCAGATAGCTCAGCTCGATCAGCATTCAAAGTGATATTATGAGCTTCATCAGGAGAAAGTCGTGGGGGAAGTCTTGGGGGTTTTCTCCAAAGTCTTCCAAATTTACTGACACCTTCAGCAACAACCTTATCTTTTCCTATAAAGCCAACATCCAGAAGATCACTAGACACAGGATTGGAACCTTTATGCATTACCATTAAATATGTTAAACCACCAATCATCAATAATATCAACAGTTTTCCTAGACTACATCTTCCACAGTCATGTCTGATGCTACTTGTAAATAATGCCTGAGTCATCACCTATAAGGACATACAGATGTCAGAATCAACAAAGACAAGTTCAACACTAGAATTTTCCAGTTAATATGGACGGACTATTGTCCAAAGCCTTAGCCATCGCCGTAAAGTTGTTTTCGAAAACAAAATAAAACACAAAGAACAAAGAATTTATAGAAAACTTGAAGTCATTATTCAGTAACAACGACATGCCATACCAGAATATCATATCATGAAGATGAACCGATTGTTTAGAGTAGCAAAAACTTGATGCCCATGAAACCATAAGGTATTTAACAGACATAAGCAAGAAATACAGGCTGTTGAATTAAAATTTTATATTACCTACTATTCTACCTGTTGCCATCTTTCCAATAGGTCAATATCAGATTGACCAATTCCTTTCTCTCAACATTGTGAGTGAAAGGTCACCCAGACTAAAACACATTATGGCATGCCTTTAAGCATATATGAAAGCAAAAAGTTCCCACATGGCTGTTACTCTACAAACTTCCTTATACCACCTTAAATTAAGATCACTAGGCTTGCTCCCTATCTTGCATTACTGCACAATTTCATTCAGATAAAACATAAGTTTAACAGTGCCCTTTATCATGAATGAAACAAGATGTCCCATGCATGAACAGTAGCATGATGCACAACAGAATGGTTCTAACAACAAAACACTTCTCAATCTAGTGTAAAGTGTATGGACAGAGAGAAACACTGATTATCTAGTGTAAAGTCTATGGACAACATGATTGAGAATGGAAAACAGAATGTCTTTAAAGCTGAGTTTTTTTCTTTTACAATTGTGCCACAAGTTCTCATTTAGTTGATATAACTAGAAGAAATGATAGGTCGCAAATCAAATTTGAAACTCTTTTATGAGTGGTCCATATGACAATAATAATAAGTAGCTTTAGAATGTTACCTACCGAGGGAACCAGTTCCACTCGGTATCTTAGTATAGAAGAGAGAATATCCTTCCCTCCTTCCCAAATCCATCTTGGACCCAACCTGTCTCATCCCTCCTGCATCACTGTGCTCCCGTCAAAGTCTCTTCTTCGGCGGTCCCAGTTCTTTCACACAGAAGGAGAAACCACCATGCCTCCAATCCTTGCTAATTAATGTTAGACTAGTTACAGTTGCTATTATTGTACAATAATGCTAAGTCTACTACCAAATGCTTACAACCCTTTTACAACCACTCACCCATGTGCTGACATGTGGGCCATGGCCCACATGTCAGCAATGGGTGAAGGTTGTAAAAGGGTTGTAAGCATTTGGTTGTAACTGTAGCATTACTCATTATTGTATGTACCTACTACCTACTTAGCATTTCCTCATACTCCTTTAGTCACATTGGATATGAACTAAATCGGACCTAAATAGGGAGGCTCACCCTTTCCTGTAAATACGTACTCTAAATCAATGAAACTATTCCATTGAGTTGAGTATCGATATCTTTACATGGTATCAGAACAAGGCTTTTCCTGGGACCTAGCTCTCCACCTTCACAAAATTCCAAAAATAAATAAATAAATAACATGTTCCCTACACCAAGCCCTGACCCTAACAATTACAAATTGTCCCTCGTGTCTGGCTTTATTGCCTGTAGTGTCCATGTCCATTTCTTGCCTCTTGCTGAATTCCCATTATGTTGAATTGCCCATGCCATTTGACCATCCGAGTAATGAATCCTTGGTGAGGGTTTGGATTAGTGGTGGGGTTGACAAAAAAATTGAGGAACTTTGTACGCACGATCATATATTAAAACCTGGTTCTCATCATCTGAGGTCCTATTTTACTGCATGCCTATTAATAACTACTACGATCTAAAACTCCGTGATTGATATGGCACTAATGAACCAGGAAACTCTCAAATCTGAATAGAACACTAAATAAAATCAAGAGAGAAAGATGAGACCTTGAAACGGGATAGGTAGCAGAATTTTGCGTTGTCATAAGTAACGTCTTTCATAGTAATGAAGATATCTTGACAAGGGTGTGGGTCCAAGAATTAGGGTTTCTTTAGGTCCAATTTTATTCTTTTTTCCTCCTCGTTAATTTTGAGATGAAAGAGAGATTTGGGGAAGAAGGTCAATGTAAAAAAAACGTCATGGAGTTAACTATAACACATTCATTTGTTTATGTTTTCCAAGTTCCTACACATATTTAGATGGAGAGGATGACTGTCATGTGATCTTTTGACTCTAGATCGGAATGAATAGAAAGCTATTTTGGTACTAACCATGCAGTCTTCTGCATAGTCCAAGAAGCCTTCTGCACTATATTTACCAATCATGAATGGCGTCTTGACCATGATAAAATCTGACTGTATGACAGGGGTAGGTGTCATACAACAAGATGATGATGGGCAGTTACTTTTATTATCAAGGTACCTTCACATGTTCTGCAATTCTCATGGCAGAGCTCAGAAGGGCCTGGAAGTAGGGGATGAGGGATCTATTAATTTCTAAGTTCCAAACGGACCCAAAACATTGTTGAAAGTGATTTCGCCTGGTCAAATTCATGCCAAAAATATTTGAGATATGAAATAATATTTCTTTTGTAGAAGCCCTTGCTAAAAGTTCTCAAATCCAGTCAGCGCCAGTCCTGAGATTTAAAGGGCCCTGTTCAGAAACTAAATATGAGACTATTTATGTAAAAAATCGATGTCATATTTTAATGGCGCTAAGTTTAATTTAAATCTTCTTAAAAATGACCAATGTTTATAAGTAAAAATTAATAAGAAAATGTCGTTTAACTTTCATATACTGAGAAGAATTGTATTGATCGAACGACTATAACGTCGAAATATTTGAAAATTACCACTCAAATCTAGAAAATCTACATAAATTTATTTGTAGAAGAAGTTTGCTAGCAAAAAGAAGATGAAGCATGTTAATCAAAATGTTCAATATATGTTCAATATATATACTAGCAAGAAATTTTTTTATTCGGATGCATTTTGGTTTTAATCACCTTTTATTTTTCAAAAACTCGTATATTTATTTTTCGCTAATACTACAGGTTTCTGGCATGTAAAAGCTATTTTAATAAAACATATTCAAATAATATGCCGCGAAAATTTTTTAAAACCACATTTATCCTTAAAAAAAACTTGTGTGTTACTTGCTAACTAAACTTTTGTTCAACAATATATCAAATTATTTCTTGAAACATGTATTCTTTTCTAGTAGAAGCTCGAGGTTTTTGGATATAAAAGCTTTTTGCAAAAAAAATACTAAAAAGAGATGTAAGGAATTGAACCTTGTACCTCCCACATACAAAACATGCACTTTGCCACTTGAGCTACATTATTACATTGTCATATTTAATTATGCATTATAAAAATTATTATAGCAACGAACTTCAAAAATTAAGGGCCCTCTATATTAGAGGGCCCTGTTCGGTCGCTCCAGAAGAACATGCTCAGGGCCGCCCCTGAATCCAGTTGCTATCCATAAGATGCATAAATATAATATTAGTAAAATCTAATGTATGTAGTTTGTAATAAGAAGTGTTCATGTGTGTGTACATTAGAATCAGAATTTAGGAAGCATAGAATACTATGTATTGGATCCGAGACCGGGTATATATACCCCATAGGTCCACGGCAGTCTTGTTGTCAGCCAATGTGAGACTATAGTACATCACATGCGTCTAAACCCCCCCCCCCCCCCCCCCCCCCCAACTCATAGTGGTAAAACATTGTGAGTTTTGAGAAAAGGAGAAAAACAAGAACAACAAACTACAATCAACTAGCTACTTAATATCTAGAGGACAAGATCCTCCATCTCAAACTGAGTATGCAAGTGATGCTTGACTTGCATAATGTGCTCAGAATCACTATCAGTAATAATCATATCATCAACATAGTGCAGAGCTCATATGCCTCTTGAGTTGAATCTCAAGATGTATTTTGATGATAGAGGTAGTCTTCTAAGATCCTTCTCGGTACAAACAGTTGTTTGGCATGTTGGTGTTTATTTCACAACCAGTTGTCCTGGCATTTCTCATGTTGTTAATCATTTTATTTCTGCGTCCCATATTATACAATATGTTACTCTGCTGTGGAGTCTTTGTTATATATAGGGCACTAGCACTAGATCGTTGTTCTTCTCTGCTACATTATGTTGCTCTACTTTGTCTTTGGATCACCGTGCTTATTCTGATGTTGGTTACGGAAATCAATAAGCAGGATGTAGTTTCTAGATCTAATGTTGAGGCCGAGTATCGGATCATGGTTACTACTACTGCTGAGATTACTTGGCTCTGTTGGCTTGGTACTGATATGGGTCTTATAGTTTATGATCCCTCTCCTCTGCATTTTGACAATACTAGTATTGTTAAGAGTGCATGCAACCCTGTGTTTCACTAGCAGGCAGAACACATTGAGGTTGATTGTCACTATGTTCGAAAGCAGTATCTTCTCGGAATAGTCTCATTACAGCATGTTATCTCTCATATGCAAATAGCGGATTTTTTTTCTTCACAAATGCTCATACAGTTCAGAGGCACTCCTTCTCACAGGACAAACTCTCGCTGGTGGATCTTCATAAGCTTGAGAGATGTGGTAGCTATCTAGTAAATAGTATATATATAATCATATTCATAATGTACTTATATCCTGAATCTTCTAAAAATAGCATATTCTAATCTGAATTGTGTATGCATCCTTATCTGCATTGATTTTTGTCTTCTTAATTGATAGTTTTTAGTTTCAACCATATAACCAACTAGAACGAGATGGGTTCCACAAGACGTATCACATAAAGAGATGATACCCCAAATATACTAGAGTAGGGTGACAAGTAAAGCCAAATGACTCCTTGCATCACCGTGGCATAAAATTGAAATTTGCATAAAGAAGGGAAATGAAAAAAAGGACCTTTCACTTTCAGGTCCTTCAATATTTGTTGCTCAAAATTCCGGTAATATAATAGTGTAGAAGGATAAATATAAGTGACATACCCTTTGGTTTGCAGAAGTAATAAATGATCAAAAAGTAGAAACATAACATCTCGTTTCCGAGCCTAACTCTAATCTCACTTACACTCCTACTGCTTGGATTAAAAGATGAAGCTAGAGATAAACCATGTGGAACTAACAAGTCTAATTACAGCTTTAACCTCTCCCTCCCCTTACTCTGATTTACGTCTCTGTCCTTTGGTGATACACCTTCTGTTACCTCCTATTGATTCTTCAACACTCAAAATCATCGTCCCTTGGCCTAATCCCTAGAAAGCAGGCACTCTAAAAATCAGCAGTGTCTGTGTCCTGTCCCATCGTGCCCTGTCCAGTCCTGTCGGACACGTACTGGACATGGTACAAGTGCTCCAAAATGCACTAGGACATGCCAAAACATGTGCGGTGTCCGTGTCCGTGTCACCGTGCCTATTATGTCTCGTATTTGTGTCACTGTAACATAGGCCTAACCTAAAACCCAGACATTGAGCTTCTATAATGGTCCAAGGAGGACTCTAAGTCAATAATTCTACATAAAATTAACCAAACAATTAAGTTGTCTGTATACCTGACCGCCCTTCTCTAAGTTAATAGTTCCAGATATAACTAACCAAACAATTAAGCTGTCTGTATACCAATTGACCAGCGGATCATCGTATGACCTAACTTTGATCAGGACAGACTGGAAAATCGGCAACCCAGCTCCATAGAATTGCCCCCCAGATCTCAATACAGAAAATCAACTTCTTCGTTTTCCAAACTCGAAACATTCTAGTTTAATTATTGGTTGGCAACAATCGAGAAATAACAAATATTGCTTTCCAATCGAATTCCTCGCCAGGAAATCCAATTTTCATCACTTGCTCATGAATAACTAACCCCTACCAATTCAAATACATCCATCAATGTGGCATAGATGACATAGAAATTAGCTCTACATTCAACACAAAATAATGTATACAGAGAGAGATGAGACCTGCAAGTTCAAAGAGTATTCTAGTCTGAACTACTGGCAACAAACAACTATAGTTTCCTATATCAAATTTCCCACCAAAGAATCCATTTTTATCACTTGCACATAAATAAGGAGTCCCAATTCAAATCCAATCATCAAATGACACCATGGGACACAGTAATCTACAAAATTTCAACTTAAACGCAAAATAAGGCCGATTTATGAGGAAGATGACACCTTTACAATCAAAAAAATAACAACTAGAGCTTTCTATATCGAATTCCTCACAAAATACAATTTTTTCACATTCTCGTAAAATCCAGTCATCAACTTGGCACCTATTATAAGAAAATTAGCTCTAATATTCACAAAAAAAAATGTCGACAGATCGAGAGAAAAGACCTTGAAAGGGGATCGGTAGCGGAACTTTGCGTTATCGTAGTCGACATCTTTCGTAGAGTAAGGGAGAGATTTGGACGACGACATGGATCCAGGAATTAGGGTTTATTTTGGGTCAAATTTGTGATTAATTTTGAGACCGGAAAGAGCAAATGGGGAATGGGGATGGACGTTACATGCAGTCAACGAAAAGAGTCAGCGGATTTATTTCATTTTCTATTTTTATTTATATTTCTATTTCTATTTTTTTCTAACTTTTTTTGAAAAAAATAATTAAGAGTCTCAACATAAGCCCCTCAATTGATTATATTTAAAGATGAGCCTTTTTAATCTTGTTATCGTGGAGAAATCCAAATCTTTCCTAATTAACAAAATGTTTCCTTTAGTCCTTAGCTAATTACCTCGATCCCGAACTTTATCTTATATATAGTAGTATGTCAGTGACTTTTTTTGTCCCTATAATTCTGTTAGAAGGATTTTAATAGGTTGAGTTTGAGGTTGAAGGGAGGCACGTAGGAATGGCCAGTAGGGATATGGAGGGAATGGCAAGGAAGGAGGAATTGTAATGCTCCACACCGCACGGTGCATTACGTTGAGTCGATGGAGTCAAAGAGATGTGGATTGGACCCGAGTAAATATTCAAACGATTTGAAGAGGTATTAATTATGTTGGTTTCATGTGCAGGTAGCGTCGGCGCCCCCTGTAACAAGCTGAAGCGTGGGCACGAGTCCGTTAGTTCAATGGAGCATGAAGTGCTCGAATGGCTAAGTCAAGTGAGTTGACCGTGCAACAAGTTAAGGAATCGAGACGCATCGGCTCGACAAAACAATAAGACGTATCGGCTTAAGGTGGACGGGATTAGACCCTTCTCCCCTACTCCTTCATGCCTAATAAAATGTACTATGATATGCGGACGTCGGTATTGAGTTTGCGAGTGTGGCTCGAATGTATAAAAGTCGTAGTGTGCGTTGAACACTAAGATAGAACATTGAACAATTGAGACGACGTGCATCAAGTGCATAGGTCGTGGTAGAACATTGAAAGGCAATATTGAGGCGTGCATCAAATGCATGACTCAGAAAATATTGAACACTAGGCCTAGAACATTGAATGATGACGTTGAGCGTGCATCTGTGCACGGAGACTATGCGTCTGATTTAGTAAACAAAATCGACAATTTGTAGCGCAATGCCACAGAACTGTTATTGTAGTGCCCCGTCCCTATATCGTGCCCCATTTTCGTCCACGGGGTGCGCGAGAAAGGAACACTGTCGCTACTTGTTTCACTTAACAAAATGCCTGGAAATCGGATTTTGAAAATAAAATGAGAAAAAGTACAAGAAGTACAAATTTGATTCTGGAAAGTATTGCTATGGAAGTCTGATCTGTAAATGATCACTTTGTTCCTTGGACCATACGATGATGATGAAGATCACTGCTAGAAGATGAACAATTGGAAGAACTAAGTCACCAGAAAGGTATCGACGCACTTGGGCACTGATGGCGAGGCCGAATGCTTTCCTGCTTTGCTTCACTCTGTTTTGGAAGAAAAGTTGAAGAAGAATGCTCCGAAAAATCAAAGTCTCTGGGCTCTGATCTTTATGTATTCTCTCCTTTCTCTCTGTGTCTGTTATATGAGAAAAATCAGTCTATTTATAGACTTGGCTTCTTGTGCGTAAAAACTCAGCAAAAGTTTCGTCTTTACGCTAACAACTGCCACCCATGATTGGAGTCATCCTCTGCATACGTTGACACGTGTCCCATCATTTAAGTAAGAATAGGATGCACGTACACACGTTCTTCGTGATATGTGGTATGAAAGCCATGTAGGCAAACCACGTTCTGAATTGGTGAAGAAGAATAGGACGTAAAAACAACCCAAATATACCCTGAGCGTAAAGTAATAGACTAGGCGTAAAATAGCCCTGACATGGACTTCTCGCGTAAAGTGGTTGTTAAATAACCTTGAGCGTAAAAGTAGCCCAAATAAACCTTACGCACACGTCAACTTTTGAGCGTAAAAACTCGTATAGTCTCCGTACGTAAAAAAAGCCATATTATGAGCGTAAGATAACTCAGTCCACATACTAAACGACAAATTGGTCTCTGTGTAAAACAAATCCCTTTGATTTCTGTGATATATGCCATCATTAATCTTCATGTCAGACTTTGCATTAAATGCAAGACTTGACAGCTTTGTCCAGCGTAAAAGTGGCTAGCCTGTCTTAGGCGTAAAACCATTAGCTTTGACCCGGGCGTAAAATGATTAGCCTGCTTTAGGCGTAAAGTGGATCAATTTGAATGGAATGATCCATCTCTTTGACTCATTCTTATGAAGCACTTTTTACGCTCCTACAAGACCCCCTTCAAAGTTTTTAAATATCCTCAAAATTTGAAACACTTTGAACAGAAGCGTAAAAGTCAAGATTTGACCAGTCAGCGTAAAATTCGGGATACTCAACAGTCATCCGCGTAAAAGTGGGGATATCCAACAGTCGGCGTAAAAATCAAGAAATGGTGCCGGTCAATACTTAACCGTCATAATGAATTTTCTTCTCAAAACTTTTGAATGCTTCTTCATCTTCCCGAGCTTGCATTAATAATGAGCAATTTCTCATAAGGAATATGAAAAGTTGATTTGATTGTATAAATAAGGAGAAATTCTTCATCCTTGCTTTTCATCCTTATACTATCATGGCACCAAAGAAAGAAAATAACAAGAAAGAGACTCCGAGCTCAAGGGTTGATATAGAGACATAAGTTGAGCGGGCACGCAACTTTGTAGAGTGCTTTGGACTGACTCCACCAGTCTTTAATCGTATCGATGGTGGTCCCTCCACTGCGTATGAGGGATCAGGAGATGCAGAAGCATTTCTTAATCTGATGCGTCGCTCCGGGATTCGCAACATGCACGAGTTAGGTGCCTCCCTTCGTCAGCCCAACGAAGGAGAGAAAAAAATAATGTAGAAGTGTCGTCTATGTATTACGACTCTTCAACTTATCTGTAGGGGCCTACTCCTCTTTAAATAAATAAAATCTTGATATTGATCTCATCTGTTGGTATAAATAGAATTGTTCTATATCTCCTTTAACTGTATTTATGGTTGTTCATTCCCAAGAGAAACAAAACAACACGTGGCATCTGCCTTGTGGTTGTCACGACCCGCTACCCAAATTGTTGGGCCAGGCCGAGTCATGCCCAGCCTACGTTGAGATAAAACGTAGTAAGCTGTTCTAAAGACAACAGGATAAGACTAAAATGTGCTAACAGTTCTATAAGTGAAGAAGAATCATAAATGCTCCAAACACAAAAGTCGTCGTATATAGTAAAATGTCCAAGTACAAGTGAACTGTAAAGTAAAACTGGATACATGTCCAGTTACAAAAAGATATAGTCTAATACATGTCTACTCTCAAAAGTCTAAGTAAACAAAAGACAACTAGGCGAGGTTCCCCGCAGGAACATCCTCGTAAAGCAGAGCCGGGTCCTCGGCAGTAATCCCATAATATGTGTCGCAGAGTAACTCCTCCTCAGTAAGGACACCTACAATGTTATCCTGTCAGGACGGAAGCAAGTACTAAATCTAGCAAACTAGCATATGAAATATGGAAATGAACATAAGAGGAATAACTGGAAAGCATGGCATCACATAGTCTATCATGGCAAGGACACATATGTCATAGAGACAGATGTATATGTAATATTTAAAACTGTAGCAGGTACGTGATCGGTCAATAGATGTACAATGTACTGAGGCACAATGTAAATAAAATGTACATACGTACAAGTGAAAACAAGCGATAGATGTACATACGTACAAATACAGTTGGTGCGCCTACGACAAGGTATACATAAAATGTCAACCTTGCTCGGTACGTACGTACGAGTAAGGGAGCATGATCACGTACGCTACTAACAGTTTCTCCATAACCCATATTCTAATCATGTGAGAGATACATCAAGACTATTCTAAGCATGGTAGTAACTGAAAGTACAACATGTAGAGATCTAACTTGCTACCCCAAGGATCAGCATTTAACATGGTGGGGTTTGCAGTTCATTTATGTGACAATATGTAAAGTTCGTAGAAAGTACTTGCCTCTAGCAAAGCAAAACAAAACAAAACAAGCTACGATAACAATGCTATGGATGTCCGGTAACTCGTCGCTGTAGAAGTAAATACAATAACTTAGTTTTACACTAAGCTAAAATACTAGGACACTAATTGGTGAAACACGACTTGTGATTGGGCACCTAGCCAAAATAATGACTTTGGCATAGGAGACCAATGTGGGATGACACACTATGTTAACTAACTTTCTAGGGTCCTTACACTAGTGAAGGGATGGGGTTTAACACGACTAAAACTCAAAATAACACAAAAGCTACAAGTCGTAATTAATCAATAAATAAATCAAAAGACCATTGTGTTCTAACAATTTTAGAGATAGACAAAAAGCCAAGTTTTGTTTAAAGTAAAGTATCAAAGTGATCCTTGTTAATCATAGAAATTTATTATAATTTTTTTGGAATTTATTAACCAGTACAAGTATTTTATAAAAATCAGTTTTCCTAAGTATACAGAAAATGAGTTTTGGTTTCATATGCCAAACTAGTGGCAAAACAGTAAATTAAATACTACAAAAATTATACTAAATTAGCTAACTTAACATAGTATCTAAAAACTATTTTTCTATAATTTTAGCAATACTTTAAGTATTTTTAAAAAATCACAAACAGCATTGCACACAATAATTAATTATCTGCGTATTTTGTCCATGTATATAATTTGAACCAAAGTTCAAATACAGGACCCAAGGCCATGAATCAAGTCCAATATGACTTGTACAGGTCTTGAATGTATGAAAACACATTTGAGCCAAAATACCCATGCTAGGCTTGGACACCAAATGGTTGCAGTAATTTAAATATACAGAAAATACTAAGGGGTAGAACTGCAAAATATATATTAATATTTTAATAAGGTAAAGTTATGCATAGTAACTATAAAAGTATGAATATTATCTTATAAAGATAATTTATACTAAGCTAAGTAAAATACATACATAAAATAGTGTATATATATATATGAAAATATATATACACAAATATAGGGATGTTTACATATTGGATATATATATATATATATATATATATATATATATATATATATAAATTACATATATGTATATATATATATATATATATATATATATATATATATAGATATATATATAAGAAAATACTTATCTATATAACATATATATATATATATATATATATATATATATATATATATATATATATACAAAATTAATGTATACATATATATAATAGTATATATATAATAATATATATACATAAGGAAATATATATACATAAAGAAATATATATACATAAATATATATGTATACATATATATATATATATATATATATATATATATATATATATATATATATATATATATATATATATATATATATATATATATATATATATATATATACATACACAAAATAATGAAGTATACATATATATATATATAAAAACAGTAAATATATATATACAAAATTATAGTATATATAGAATAATACATATATATATACAATATATGTATATACATATATATAATATATATATATAATAGAAAAAGAAAAAGAAAAAGGAAAAGGAAAAGAAAAGAAACAACAGCAGTGGCAGCTCGAACCCGAGCCAACACAGCGCGCGGGGGGGGGGGGGGGGGGGGGGGGGGGCGGTTTAGATTAGGATGGGCTGGCCAGGGGGTCAGTCCATCAGTTGTGTTAGGGAAAGGGTTGTGTTTAATTTATTTAGGTTCAAATTAATTAACATAAAAAAATATAAAAACTATCCTGTGTCCTGACAGTTAAGGACACAGGTATCAGCGTGTCCTCGCTTAGCACGACACGCACGAAGCGACTTGGCCGTGTCCAAGCCAACCCTAGTATTTTCGTGTCCTGGCGAGTCTCATATGTGAAGACGAGACTCGTACGACACGAATCGAAGCTGACACTTACGTGTCCGACTTCTCCACGAAGTTTCGAAGGCGGAGGCGGCGGCTTGGGGCGTCGGGACGGTGGCGGAGAGGTGGCGACGTGTTCGCCTCACTGCGGCGAACCTTATGATGGTGGTGGACGGTGGTGGCGTGCGTCGTAGGGACGGCGCTCGGGTCTAGCCGGAGCTAGGGTTTCGGCGGAGGGAAAATGGGGAAGAACAGGGCGGTGGTTGGTCGTGGGGGAAATTTAGGTTTAGGGTTTAGGTCTGGGGAGTGTGGGGGGTTTAAATAGGGTCTTTGGAGGCGGTGGGGGCAGCCGAATTCGGCGGGGGCAGCGGTCGTGGTCGGTCGGGGCAGGGGTCAACGGGAGCGGGTGAGAGCTAGAGGAGAGAGAGTGAGAGAGCTGTCGTGGGGGGGGGGGGGTTCGGGTAGAATTGCAATTAGGTTTTCCTAGATTAGGAAATTGCACACAGGAATTATTAGTGAGTAAATGTAAAACAAAATTTATATTTCCTAATTAAAACATTTCCTTTTATTACAAACTGATATAAAATTATTTCAAAAAATTGCAAAACCTATTTAATTAATTTCAAATAATTTGTAAAGTGATATTTTTATATATAAAACTCATTTAGAAATTATAGAAAATTCCTAAAAATCCTAATAAAATATTTTAAGGCCAAAACTAATATTAAAAATTAATTAGCACTAATAAAACTAAAATTTGAAAAACAGGGGCTTACAAGTCTTTCCTCCTTGAAAAATTTTGTCCTCAAAATTCACAAGGATTGAAGACCCAACAATATTCTAACATAGCAAGCAATGCAACAAAATGACTAAGGCTGCGATCGAAACTAACCTCTAAGGTATCAAGCGGAAACGGGTGGTTCCCTTGCAGCGGTTGGATCGAACAAGTAGGGGTATCTCTCCCTCATGTCCGACTCCCTCTTCCAAGTAGATTCACCTAGGGAGTGACGGCTCTAAGCTACTCGCACTAGGGGTATAACCTTGTTCCTCAGCCTCTTCTCTCTCCGGTCTAATATCTCCACTGGCTGCTCAAAAACTGTAAGGCTCGGTCCGACCTCCATCTCTGAATGATCTAGCACATGACTGGGGTCTGGAACATATCACCTCAGCTGAGATACGTGAAAGACGTCGTGAACTCCTGCTAGATTGGGTGGAAGTGCAACCCTGTAAGCTACCTCTCCAATCCTGCCAAGTATCTCGAATGGCCCGATGTATCTGGGGCTCAGCTTCCCTCCTCGTCCGAACCGGATCGTCCCTCGAGTAGGTGATATCTTCACTAGCACCATATCACCGTCTGCGAACTCCATCGGCCTGCGACTAGCATCAGCCCAGTGTTTCTGCCTATCCTGAGCTACTCTGAGCCTGTCTCTGATCATCCCGACTTTCTCTGCTGCATCTGTGATCATCTCTGGCCCAAGCATAACTCTGTCTCCGATATCATCCCAAAAGAGCGGTGTGCGGCATCGCCGCCCATATAGCGCCTCGAAAGGAGATATACCAATACTGGCCTGGTAGCTGTTGTTGTATGAAAACTCTACCAAGTGCAGATGGCTCTCCCATAATCCTCCGAAGTCCAGCACGCAGGTCCTCAGCATATCCTCCAGTGTCTGTATCGTCCTCTCGGACTGCCCATCTGTCTGCGGGTGGTACGCCGTACTGAACTTGAGCCTACTGCCCAACTCCTCCTGCAAGCTCCTCCAGTAGTGGGATGTGAATCTGCTGTCTCTGTCTGACACGATGCTCACTGGCACTCCGTGTAAGCGAACTATCTGCTGCATGTATAGCTCCGCTAACTTCTCGGTGGAAAGCCCCACCTTGAAGGGTATGAAGTGCGCACACTTCGTCAGCCTGTCTACAATGACCCAGATGGCATCCTTCCCTCCTTGGGAACGAGGAAGCCCTGAAATGAAGTCCATCGTAATATGTTCCCACTTCCACTCGGGAATGGGTAACGGCTGCAACAAACCAGCTGGCCTCTGGCGCTCCGCCTTGACCTGCTGGCAAACTAGACATCTCGAAATAAAATGTGATACATCCCTCTTCATCCCGTGCCACCAAAGATGTTCCCGCAAGTCACGGTACATCTTGTTAGCACCAGGGTGAATAGAATATCTCGATCGGTGCATCTCCTGCAAGACTGCCTCTACCAGCTCTCCCTTCGGTACGCACAATCGGCTGCCATGCCTCAGGGATCCATCCTCTGCTATAGTGAAGTCATCCAGCAATCCAGCTAACGCCTGGGGTCGAAGTCTGCGAAGGCTCTCATCTGTAGACTGTGCCTCCCTGATCTGCTCCATCAAACCTGACTGAATGTCAAGCGCCATCATCTGTATCACTGATCCTGGCCGAACTAGCTCGATACCGAGCTTCTCCAGATCTTCCCGCAAATGCCGATCAATCATCAGGTACCATGCCATCGGATGCCTGCTCAGCGCATCCGCCACCACATTTGCCTTCCCGGGGTGATACTGTAAATCGACGTCGAAGTCCTTCATCAACTCCAACCATCATCTTTGCCTCATGTTCAGCTCTTTCTGCGTGAACACATACTTCAAGCTTTTGTGGTCAGTAAAGATTTCCACACGCTTTCCGTATAAGTAATATTTCTATAACTTGAGTGCAAAGATCACCGCAGCTAACTCGAGGTCATGGGTAGGATAATTCCTCTCATGAGTCCGCAATTGTCTAGATGCATAAGCAATCACTTTCCCATGCTGCTGTAGAACACATCCTAGCCCCTTCCCAGAAGCATCGCTGTATATGGTGAAACCTCCAGAACCTGAAGGTAAAGTCAGAACTGGAGCGGTCGTCAGCCTCCTCTTCAGCTCCTCAAATGCCGCATGGCAGTCCTCTGACCAGATGTACTCTACGTCCTTCCGTGTCAGCTTTGTCATGGGTTCAGCTATCCTAGCAAAGTCCTGAACGAACTTTCTGTAATAGCCTGCTAAACCCAGAAAGCTCCTGATCTCTGAAACTGACGTCGGAGCCTTCCACGTCTCAACTGCAGCAATCTTCCTGGGATCCACCGAGATTCTATCTCCAGTGACTACATGGCCGAGAAACTCCACTCGGTCTAAAAAGAACTCGCACTTCAGCAATTTGGCAAACAATCTCTCCTGCCTCAGAATCCCCAAAACTATCCGCAAGTGCTCTGCGTGCTTCTCCGGCGTCTTCAAGTATATCAGGATGTCGTCGATAAACACTACGACGAACTTATCCAGATACTGGTGAAATGTCTTATTCATCAAGTTCATAAAGTCAGCTGGCGTATTTGTGAGACCAAATGGCATCACCAGAAACTCGTACTGCCCGTACTTCGTGTTGAATGCCGTCTTCTGGATGTCTGCTGGCCTAACCTTCACCTGGTGGTACCCGGATCTCAAGTCTATCCTGGAAAACACCTTCGCCCCACTCAGCTGGTCGAACAAATCATCTATCCTGGGCAGAGGATATTTGTTCTTGATAGCGATGGCATTCAAGGCCCGATAGTCAATACACAACCGAACTGTACCATCCTTCTTAGGCACAAAGAGCACTGGCGCTCCCCATGGAGAAGCACTGGATCGAATGAAATCTTTTTTCAACAGGTCATCAATCTGCTCTTTTATCTCCATGTCCTCCTTGGGATTCACTCTATAGCAAGCCCGGGATACTGGTGATGAACCTGGCACCAGATCTATAGTGAACTCCACATCTCTGTCAGACGGAAGTCCTGGAAGATCCTCTGGGAATACATCCATGAACTCCCTAATGATAGGGTGTGGCGGTGCTGCGTCCCCAACTGTCGCACAACAGTTCGGCTCTAGGCTAATCTCCAGCCCTGTCCTCCTGACACTGAATGGTGCTGTGCTTGGGGGACTGAACAAAATACTACCCTCATGGCAATCTATAGATGCATGGGCATAGCTAAGCCAGTCCATCCCTAATATGATATCATAACCGGGGAGTGGCATCACAAAGAATCGTCCCCTGAACTCTCTCCCGGTTATAAAAATAGAACATCTATAGATAGATCTAATAGGTACTGGTCCTCCTTCCGTCATCACTCTACTAATCTCCGCAGTAGGTGTAGCTACTAGATGATGTTTATGCAGAAACTCTAATGATAGGAAGCTATAAGATGCACCAGAATCAAACAAACATACAGCTAGAAAAGTATGCAAATAAATATGACCTGTAATGACGTCTGCTAAGTAATCCGGCTCTGAAATCTGCTCCGGCTCCGGCTCAATGGCTAGACTATAAACCTTCCCCTGAGGTCCCTTCTGCTGCTGCAGATGCTGCCCGAACCTCTGCTGCTGAGTCGGAAGCGGTCCTCAAGGTCCCTTGGCTACTGGGCATTCCCGTATCATGTGGGTGGCAGACCCACAAACTAAGCACTGCTTCAGCCTCTTCCTGCAGATGGAGTACTCGTGCCCTGGTCTTCCGCAAAAAGAACATATAGCTCCCTTCTGCTGCTGCCGGGGTCCCGGGGCTCTAACTGGCGGGGTCTGATGATGTGGTGTAGGGGGACGGTAAGTCTGCTAGGGTGGCATCGGTGCTTTCTGCTGGAAAGCCTGACGCTTGGACGATCCCTCATGATGTACAGAAGCCGGCCTCTTGCATGATAGAAGACGCTCCTCGATGCTCCGGGCTAACTCTAGGCTCTGGTAGTAGTCAGTCGTACCGTTCGCCACTATAAGAATGCCAATGTCTGGAACTAGACCATGGCAAAACCTACGGGTCATCTCCTCTGGATCAGCAACCAGACTAGGAGCAAAACGGCTCAGGCGACTAAACTCTGCCGCATAGTCATCAACAGAACGGTTTCCCTGCTAGATATTCTGGAATCGTAGCCCCATGACTACTCTAGCAGTGGTCGAGAAGAATTTCTTCTTGAACTGGGTCTTGAACTGGTCCCAGGTGGCTCTACCTCTCGCGAACAACGGCTCATTCCTGAACCAGACTCCGGCTAAGTCTATCAGCAGAAATCCTGCTGCCTCGACCTGAAGGTCATCCGGCATCCTAACTCCCAGAAGCTTCCTCTCTACTGAATCTAGCCAGTCATCAGCTACTACTATGCCCTCAGTCCCTGAGAACTCCTTGGGATTCAAACCCATGAAGTCCTTGATCGTCCCCGCTCTCTGCCGTGGCTCTACATGTGGTAGGACCACAGGACGTCCCTCAGAACGCTCCATGCTCTGGCAGAGTAGGGTAGTCTGCTCCTGATGGGTTGTTAGGAACCCCTGGATCAGTGTGAGCAGCTGGGTCCCGTCGAGTGTGACGGAAGCCTGGGTGGGTATAGTGATAGGGGGTGGTGGAAGTATCGGGGCCTGCTGGGACTGGGATGTGAAAGGTGGTATATGGGTCTGTGGATCTGTGGAGTGGGAGAATGTGGTAGGTGGAGGTGTATCAGTCAACGGGTCAGCTGACTGGATATGGAGGGCCCCATTCTCGGGGGTAACATACTGGGATGAACGAGTAAGCACCATCTAAATTACACATAAAAAGACTTATAAGGACTTTTAAAGTAAGTAATCATATGCAAGAAAATCTAATTATAATAGCAAACAGCTGATGTATTTCCTATGTTGCAATCCTAGCATTCCTCTAAGTGTTCTAAGCGTCTTTCCTAATGTTGTCTAATTACCTTAAGTTCCTAATTGCAGGCATGCTTGGTACAATAACGTAACCAAACAGTTTAGTCAGGACCTGCGTGGGCCACCACTAAAAACATGTCACGACCCGCTACCCAAATTGTTGGGCCAGGCCGAGTCATGCCCAGCCTACGTTGAGATAAAACGTAGTAAGCTGTTCTAAAGACAACAGGATAAGACTAAAATGTGCTAACAGTTCTATAAGTAAAGAAGAATCATAAATGCTCCAAACACAAAAGTCGTCGTATATAGTAAAATGTTCAAGTACAAGTGAACTGTAAAGTAAAACTGGATACATGTCCAGTTACAAAAAGATATAGTCTAATACATGTCTACTCTCAAAAGTCTAAGTAAAAAAAAGACAACTAGGCGAGGTTCCCCGCAGGAACATCCTCGTAAAGCAGAGCCGGGTCCTCGACAGTAATCCCATAATATGTGTCGCAGAGTAACTCTTCCTCAGTAAGGACACCTACAACGTTATCCTGTCAGGACGGGAGCAAGTACTAAATCTAGCAAACTAGCATATGAAACATGGAAATGAACATAAGAGGAATAACTGGAAAGCATGGCATCACATAGTCTATCATGGCAAGGACACATATGTCATAGAGACAGATGTATATGTAATATTTAAAACTGTAGCAGGTACGTGATCGGTCAATAGATGTACAATGTACCGAGGCACAATGTAAATAAAATATACATACGTACAAGTGAAAACAAGCGATAGATGTACATACGTACAAATACAGCTGGTGCGCCTACGACAAGGTATACATAAAATGTCAACCTTGCTCGGTACGTACGTACGAGTAAGGGAGCATGATCACGTACGCTACAACAGTTTCCCCATAACCCATATTCTAATCATATGAGAGATACATCAAGACTGTTCTAAGCATGGTAGTAACTGAAAGTACAACATGTAGAGATCTAACTTGCTACCCCAAGGATCAGCATTTAACATGGTGGGGTTTGCAGTTCATTTATGTGACAATATGTAAAGTTCGTAGAAAGTACTTGCCTCTAGCAAAGCAAAACAAAACAAGCTGCGATAACAATGCTATGGATGTCCGGTAACTCGTCGCTGTAGAAGTAAATACAATAACTTAGTTTTACACTAAGCTAAAACACTAGGACACTAATTGGTGAAACACGACTTGTGATTGGGCACCTAGCCAAAATAATGACTTTGGCATAGGAGACCAATGTGGGGTGACACACTATGTTAACTAACTTTCTAGGGTCCTTACACTAGTGAAGGGATGGGGTTTAACACGGCTAAAACTCAAAATAACACAAAAGCTACAAGTCGTAATTAATCAATAAATAAATCAAAAGACCATTGTGTTCTAACAATTTTAGAGATAGACAAAAAGCCTAGTTTTGTTTAAAGTAAAGTATCAAAGTGATCCTTGTTAATCATAAAAATTTATTATAATTTTTCTGGAATTTATTAACCAGTACAAGTATTTTATAAAAATCAGTTTTCCTAAGTATACAGAAAATGAGTTTTGGTTTCATATGCCAAACTAGTGGCAAAACAGTAAATTAAATACTACAAAAATTATACTAAATTAGCTAACTTAATATAGTATCTAAAAACTATTTTTCCATAATTTTAGCAATACTTTAAGTATTTTTAGAAAATCACAAACATCATTGCACACAATAATTAATTATCTGCGTATTTTGTCCATGTATATAATTTGAACCAAAGTTCAAATACAGGACCCAAGGCCATGAATCAAGTCCAATATGACTTGTACAGGTCCTGAATGTGTGAAAACACATTTGAGCCAAAATATCCATGCTAGGCTTGGACACCAAATGGTTGCAGTAATTTAAATATACAGAAAATACTAAGGGATAGAAATGCAAAATATATATTAATATTTTAATAAGGTAAAGTTATGCATAGTAACTATAAAAGTATGAATATTATCTTATAAAGATAATTTATACTAAGCTAAGTAAAATATATACATAAAATAGTGTATATATATATATATATATGAAAATATATATACACAAATATAGGAATGTTTACATATTGGATATATATATATATATATATATATATATATATATATATATATATATATATATATATATATATATATATATATATATATATATATATATATAAATTACATATATGTATATATATATATATAGATATATTATATAGATATAAGAAAACTACTTATCTATATAACATATATATATATACAAAATTAATGTATAATATATATAATAGTAGATATATAATAATATTATACATAAGGAAACTATATATACATAAGAAATATATATACATAAACATATATATATATATATATATATATATATAGATATATATATATATATATATATATATATATATATATATATAGATATATATATATATATATATATATATATATATGTATATATACATACACAAAATAATGACAGTATACCTATATATATATTATATATATATATATATATTATATATATATATATATATATATATATATAATATATATATATATATATATATATATATAACGTAAATATATATATACAAAATTATAGTATATATAGAATAATACATATATATACAAATATATGTATATACATATATATATAATATATATATATATATAATAGAAAAAGAAAAAGAAAAAGGAAAAGGAAAAGAAAAGAAACAACAGCAGTGGCAGCTCGAACCCGAGCCAACACAGCGCGCGCGCGGGGGGGGGGGAGGGGGGAGGGGGGGTTTAGATTTGGATGGGCTGGCCAGGGGGTCAGCCCATCAGTTGTGTTAGGGAAAGGGTTGTGTTTAATTTATTTAGGTTCAAATTAATTAACATAAAAAAAATATAAAAACCATCCTGTGTCCTGACAGTTAAGGACACAGGTATCAGCGTGTCCTCGCTTAGCACGACACGCATGAAGCGACTTGGCCGTGTCCAAGCCAACCCTAGTATTGCCCGTGTCCTGGCGAGTTTCATATGTGAAGACGAGACTCGCACGACACGAATCGAAGCTGACACTTACGTGTCCGACTTCTCCACGAAGTTTCGAAGGCGGAGGCGGCGGCTTGGGGCATCGGGACGGTGGCGGAGAGGTGGCGACGTGTTCGCCTCACTGCGGCGAACCTTATGATGGTAGTGGACGGTGGTGGCGTGCGTCGTAGGGACGACGCTCGAGTCTAGCCGGAGCTAGGGTTTCGGCGGAGGGAAAATGGAAAAGAACAGGGCGGTAGTTGGTCGTGGAGGAAATTTAGGGTTAGGGTTTAGGTCTGGGGAGTGTGGGGGGTTTAAATAGGGTCTTTGGAGGCGGTGGGGGCAGCCGGATTCGGCGGGGGCAGCGGTCGTGGTCGGTCGGGGCAGGGGTCAACGGGAGCGGGTGAGAGCTGGAGGAGAGAGAGTGAGAGAGCTGTCGTGGGGGGGGGGGGGGGAGTTCGGGTAGAATTGCAATTAGGTTTTCCTAGATTAGGAAATTGCACACAGGAATTATTAGTGAGTAAATGTAAAACAAAATTTGCATTTCCTAATTAAAACATTTTCTTTTATTACAAACTGATATAAAATCATTTCAAAAAATTGCAAAACCTATTTAATTAATTTCAAATAATTTGCAAAGTGATATTTTTATATATAAAACTCATTTAGAAATTATAGAAAATTCCTAAAAATCCTAATAAAATATTTTAAGGCCAAAACTAATATTAAAAATTAATTAGCACTAATAAAACTAAAATTTGAAAAACAGGGGCTTACAGTGGTCATGAGCGTCTTTTTAGTAGGACCTTTTCCGAAATAGACTCATGCCAACCGTTTCCTCAACCCTTATAAATAGCTGAGTTAAAGAATGTTTTATACATTCTCATTTTCATTCTTTCGAAGATAGTTTTTTGCAACATTTCATTCTCTAGCAAATGATGATGCTTTCCGATGCTGTCTCTCTGTACGCCCGGTAGCTCTTTGCAAGATTTTATTCTTCAACAAATGATGATGCTTTCCGATGTTGTTCCTCTGTACGCCCGGTTGACAGACGTTGATTCAACAATTCTCAGAGCCGAATCATCTGACCTCAATGGTAAGTTTAATTCGTAAAACAATCGTCTGCCTTTGAACTTTTTTTTCGAAAATAGATGCCCATGACTGTAAATCCTTGACAGACGTAGAATCTTATAGGTAAGATGCACGGGCGTAAAAGCCTTGTTGAATAATATGCTCATGAAACATTGGCGTAAAAGCCTTGTTGAATGAGGTGCATATGAAACAATGGCGTAAAAAGCCTTGTTGAATAGGGTGCACATGAGACACGGGCGTAAAAAGCCTTGTTGACTGAGGTGCATATGAAACAATGGCGTAAAAAGCCTTGTTGAATGAGGTGCGCGAGCATCGGTCTTTAATTGATTAGTAAGTGGCTGATGATACTTTTGTTGAAAATTTTTCTCTGTTGTTTTCTGCAGAAGCTTGGCTAAAGAACTTTTCCAGAACCGGTATTGGCGACTTTGATGCTGTAAGGAGCATTCTTCTGACATCAGCATTAGGGAGCTCATGCGCTTTTGACGCGTAAATCAGACAACTCAGAACTTTTCGTGGGATAAAAGGGTCTTCCTCAGATGATAGGAAGAGCCTTTATACACGGAAAGTTGGATGGTGGAGTCAACTCTATCCCGAGAAATTGGGTAGTAGAGTTCCTTTCACGACAGGACTAGGAATCGTATCCCAATTTTGGATACATTCTTATTTCCTCTGAAAGGCCGCCACTTCTCCACCAATTGTATTGGCAGCAACACGTCTTCGGGCTGCCATACTCTGGGATTCTTCTCTCATCTGAGAGAGAAGACCAGAGTTTGATTCCTTCTGTTCTGGTCGCCATTGAGGCTCAGACAGTAAGGAATTGACACCAACAACGAATCCTATGAAGAAGATCCAAAGAAGAAATAGATCTCGATTAGGTCATCGTTGTTGTATAGAATGAAAATCCAAGATGTAATAGATTTCCATTATGATTTGTAAGAAAGTCTAAGAAATGTAATAGACTTTTATGATGAAATGAGAATGGAAATGATGAATCTTCTATGCTCAATGATTTGTATCTATCCAGAAGTAATATGGACATGATAGATAATAAAGTCTTGTTTTCTGTTTAGAGTATACAATACTATCAGAGGTATTATAGACATGACAGCATGTAAGAACTCAAAGAAAAAGTAGATTAATATCTATGCAGAGGTCAAATGGATTTGATAGATAAGAAAAGCAAGCAGATTTAATATTTATTCAGAGGTTATAAGAACGTGATAAATAATAAATCCAATTTTCTATACCAACGGGTAAGATAGAAGATCAAAATTTCTCTCCAAAGAGATGAGTAATCAGCTTAACCAAACCTTGGTAGCTGGGGATTAAAAAGACAGATGTCACTGAAGATATATGCCAATATGAAATGAACCTGCATAACTTTCGAGAAAAGAAAGAACAATTCAATTCCATAAGTAAATGAATGAATCTGATGTAATAAACGGACAGGCCTTTCCGGGAATGAAAGATTATTTTCAATTTCAAAGACCGGTTCATTAATAGATCTCTCCTATTAAATAGGTGAAAAATCTTTGTAACTTTTATTCTTATTTCCACTCCTCTATTGGAAATGTCTTCCAAGGATATATAGCAAAAGAATGAAGTCTCCAAGAAAGTTGAGGACATCATTGAGACGTGCCCCATTGAACCAATTGTATCAGGTCCAACCGAAGTAGGCGAAAGATCTTCTATGCCCAAGCCACCACAAGACATCCTCGCTTTCTTAGTAGAGCCAGGGAAAACTCCTGAAGAAGAAGCACTGAGGATGACTGCCTGCAAGTTTTTTATGAACTCAGGCAACGATGCCTTCGATGCATTGGCCGACTATGTATTTAATAAGGAAGGCAGTGGTCCTCGTTCTTAATCCTTTGTTCAGAACAAAAATAATAATAAAAGAAATTTTATTTTCATTCTGTCCTTTTTTTTATACATAGTACTTCTTAAGAAATTTGCCATTGATTGGCATCATGAGTAGATCTCCATTAGGCTTTGATAACCGATAGGCGCCATTAGAAAATACGGTCTCAATTACATAAGGACCTTCCCATTTCGCTTGGAATTTTCCTTTGCTTTTGTGAGTCATAATCATCGATCTTCGAACGGCTAATACCAACTCACCAATCTTGAATACCCTCTCTTTAACTTTACGATTGAAAGTTCGAGATATACGGGCTTGATATAGCTCAATATGCTGTTGTGCTTGAAGACGCTTCTCGTCCAATCCTTCAAGTTCTTGGAGTCGTAAGCGATCATTGTTCTCTATAGTTAGCTCATTAGCAATAGCTATTCGTAGAGATGGAATCTGGATTTCCAAGGGAAGAACAGCCTCACATCTATAAACCAATAAAAATGGTGTAAAACCAGTAGAAGTCCGGACTGTTGTTCGATAAGCCCATAAACATTCTCCAAGTTTCTCATTCCAATCACGTTTATTAGAAGAGACAAACTTTTTGAGAAGTTTAATGATCGTCTTATTGAAGGCTTTGGCTAAACCATTAGCAGCTGGATTATAAGCCGTAGAAGCCAGATTTTGAATTTGATTCTTATCACAGAACCGATAAAATGCCTGACTGACAAATTGTGGACCATTATCATGAATTATTCGTCGAGGAATCTCAAAACGATAAATGACATAATGTTTGATAAAGCTGATCACATTAGATGTTTTCACTTCAGCAAGGGGAACTGCTTCTGCCCACTTAAAAAAGTAATCGATTATAACTAATATGAACCGATGTCCTTTAACAGAAGGAGGGTTAATAGGACCAATGACATCCATACCCCAAGCTTCGAAGGGCCAAGAAGCTGCTGTAGGATGTAAAAATTCAGAAGGTTGGTGAATAAAATCGGCATGAATCTGACATGCTTTACACCTTCTGGCGTAATCCACAGCATCTGCTATCATGGAAGGCCAATAATACCCCATTCTTCGAATGCGATCCTGTAATTTTGGACCCGGTTGATGAGCACCACAGACACCATCATGAGCCTCACGGAGTGTCTATTTAGCTTCACTTTCTGAGAGACAGCGCAGCAAGAGTCCATCATATGAGCGACGATATAACATATATAAAGATGAATCATAATAGAATCGAAATGATCGTATTTTAATTCATGCAGCTTCTTTTGGATCTTTAGGTAAAATCCCATGAACCGCGTAATCAATAAATAGAGTTCTCCAATCCCTTTGCTGAGAGCTTGATTCTGTAGTATAACTCTGTTCAATACACAAATTATTCTTGACATAGAATAAATCTCGGTCCAACAAAGTAATTATATTTTGTCTTCGGATTGGAACAGCCAAGTCTGCAGCTAGGCTAGCAAGAGCATCAGCCTCCACATTTTGAGAACATGGTACAAATTCAATGAAGAATCCTTTGAATGAAAGGACCAATTCGACTACCACTTGATGATAAGGGATGAGATCAGGATTTCTGACTTCATAAGTCCCTCTAACCTGATTAACAATCAGCTGAGAATCTCCATAGGCTTCCAGGAATTCAATATTCAATTGTTTTGCGACTTGGAGACCAATCAATAGAGCATTATATTCTGCTACATTATTGGAGCATGGTTCATTGAGAGAATAGGCACGGTATATGACCATTTTGTCAGGAGAAACCAAGACAATTCCTACCCCAGAGATAATATTACCTTTAGGTCCAACCCGTGATGCTCCGTCAAAATATAATTGCCAAATGTCATTTTTCAAAGTCATATTGCAATCTACAACTTCATCTGGAATGTCCTCATATAACTTTGATGTTTCAGGTATAGGATGAGCAGCTAAGAAATCAGCTAATGCTTGACCCTTCACTGATTTTTGAGGTATATAAACCATGTCATAAGGAGTGAGCAACATCGCCCAGGTAGCTAACCTAGAGTTAAGAATGCTCGGTTTTCTCATCAATACCCGAATGGGATTTATTCTGGAGATGACATGGATAGTCTGTCCTGTCATATAATGTCTTGTCTTTTGGACAGCAAAAACCAAGGTCAGATATTCCTTTTCTACAGGAGTATACCTGTGTTCTGCTCCGACCATCATTCAGCTAAGATAATAAATTGCTTGTTCGTGCCCTATATCATTTTTTTGTGCAAGGAGAGCACCAAGTGAATGATCCAAAGCTCGAACATATAGCAAAAATGGTCTTCCTATCACTGGAGGTACCAAAACAGGTGGATTTGTAAGATATTGCTTGATGTCATTGAAGGCTTTCTGACATGCTTCATCCCAAACAAATGATACACCCTTCTTTAATAGACGGGAGAAAGGCTGTCATCTTCCAGAGAGATTGGATATGAATCTCCTGATATACGCAATGTGACCTTGGAAGCCACAGAGTTCTTTTAGATTGCATGGAGGACGCATTTCAAGAATTGTTTTAACCTTATCAGGATCAACATGGATACCTTGAGAAATAATAACAAATCCTAAAAACTTGCCACTGGAAACCCCTAAGAAAGACTTAGTAAGGTTCATTTTCAATTGATGTTGGCGCATCAGTTCAAATACTGTCTTCAAGTCTTGAATGTGATCATCTTTTGATCGACTCTTAACAACAATGTCATCTACATAACATTCTACTTTCTTCCGTAGATGTTCTTGAAAGATGTTGCTCATGGCCCGTTGATATGTGGCACCGACATTTTTAAGACCAAACGGTATCACCGTATAGCAGTAAACCCCAAGGGGTGTACGAAAAGCAGTATGCTTCGCATCTTCTAGATGCATCTTAATTTGATTATATCCTGAGAATTCGTCCATGAAAGACATGCGTTCAAAACCACATGTATTGTCTATCATGACATCAGTAATTGGAAGTAGAAATTCTTCTTTTGGACAAGCTGCATTAAGATCTCAAAAATCTATACAAACTGTCACCCCCAGTTTTCAGAAACAGGAGTATTTTTGTCATTTTACATTTTTGAATATTTTTAAAATTTATTTTATTATTTATGATATTATTTTGGGGTTGAAATTTATTTTATTATTTATGATATTGTTTTGGGGTTATTTGAGTCGGGTTCGAATTTCAACTCAATCCGACTTGAAACGGGGACCCGGGGATAGTTTGACTCTAGTGGGACCCACACACTAGTAAGGCATGGCCCACATGATATTAATTTTAGTCTACATGATAGAAATATTTTAGTTAGAGGTTAGACTAATTATTATGGATAAGGTTAGTGTGATTAGAGACTTTAGAATGACAAATTTAGCCCAACCAATTAGCCCTTTCCTAATACTCATAGAATAAGTTAGTGGGGGCATTTTGGACCTTACCATAATAGGACAAATAGCCTCATATGGCCAGCCACTTTGGGAGAGGATAGGCTCAAGTTCATTTCATTATTCTCATCCACACTCTCTCTCTTGTTCTTTCCCAAATTCCTAGAGAGCAATCCCTAGCAATTTCTCCACCAAATCCTTCCATTTCGCCACCAAATCTTCTTCTTTCCTTCTCTATTCTAGCCAAGGAGGAAGCTACCCAAGTTTGGGAGGATTCGGAGCTCGTTCGTGTCCTTTTGGAATCTCTACTTGTCGGTGTCGCTCCGGGAAGGCTTTTCTTCGATTCGATCTACCGGGAGGTATAAATTCCTTCTCCTTTTCATTTCCTCATGCATATAGGTCTATTTTGAACCCATAGGAATGACCCCCATGGTTGTATCTCCATTTGTGTCCATTTCGTGTCCATTTGGAGGTCATAGGAGTGTCCTTTGTGTTGTGGTTGTGTCCATGTAGAAAACCCCAAATTTGGACACACTATGTGTTGTTGTTATGTATGAATGAATTATTACATGTTTAATCTCATATTTTTGTATTGGAGATGTGTTCTATAGTGTCTTATATATATATATATTAGTGTAGAGAGTGAGTTCTTGATATATTATGTTATATACTTGTGTTCTTTTGTCTCAAACTACCCAAATCCGTCATGATTTTTATCCACGTTTTTAATTTCAGCCCTAACTTAGAAATGTCATAACTTCTAGCTCAAAGCTCAGTTTAATCTCCCGTTTTTTTTAAAGAAGCGTATTGAAGTTAGCTTTCCAAAAACATATATTAATAGGTCTAATTCTTTCTGTAACTTTCTGGAAAATTATTTGAGTGTCAGCTGTATGAAAGACAAACGCGTTCTCGGTGTTTTCGCGATTTCGGGAGTTTCCGGAAATGAAAACGCGATCCGTTTGAAGTTTCGGAAAGCTAACACATAGATCTATAACATACTTTAATCCTAGATTTTAATTCATGTTGAGATGGTACAGTATTGATTATTAGTAGGAGTTACTATTCGGTATATGTATTTTGTGCACCCTTGTGTGTAATATAATATTCTATTTGATTTTTTAACCCATGTTAATGTATATACATTATGTAATTAAATAGAGAATGCAAGCATGAGTAAATGTTTAAATAAATGATATATGAGATGTAAGTATCCTATCTAATATAAGCATGTATAAGTATGGTTTGTAATGAATATGTAGGTTCCATAGTATGTAATGTATGGTGCATATAGTAGTGCAAGAGAATAAATGAATGATGAATGAATGCAAGCATGAATGTAATGTAATAATAGATGTAATGTGTACAATATACAAGTTAATGAGATGTAATGTTCTATGTTAACACAAATCCTATATTACCTCATGTACCCCTTACACTATGTAGACACTATCACACTTGACACTTTGTTCACTTACACTTTGACACTCTTTGATATGTATACACTATGTATGACCATTTAACCCTCACTTGCCCCTTTGCCATGTTCACATGCACACACATAGCCTCTTAAATAAGTATTTATGAATACAGTTAACTTAGCTATGTATGTATATTATATATATGTTAGCATATTGTGTTGTAATATATAAGTTTATATAACCATTTGAAATGCCATGATTATAGACCTAATGTTGAATACCAATATATGCATGTGTATATATGTGTAGACATATATAGTTTAAAGTAATAGATTACCTAGTGTATATCCAATGTGAATTCTTGCCTATTTGAGTATTGAATAATTGCATGCTATATAGAGTTGGGTGTATGTTGGCTTGTATAGCCTTGTATTGATGTGTGCTTGCTAGGATAGTCTTGGTTAGGCCTAGTAAGACTTGCTGGGTTAGGACATGACCTAGTTTGACCTAGTTTGACTAATGCAGTTGACCAGAGTTGACCAAGGGTTGACTTTAGCCTAGTTTGACCTAGATTCATGTAGAATACATTGTAGTGCTTTATATTACCGTTCTGGACATGTTGTGACTTGTGCTGTTCTAATTAGGAGCCAGACACCACTCCTCGGATAGTACATTTTTCTTGGACACTCAGATAGCAGGCGAGTACATTCTCTGATCTGTTCATACTTACCTGGATTATTTTCTTGCTCTAGATTACTCTACTTGATGCTGACACGTATCTTCACGGATTAGTACTATATGGATCCTTTCCTGAGATGTTATCCCTCTACGGGTGCATCGGGTATTTCATGTTCATGTACTTTATCATGTGCATCAGGTACTCCTTGTACTCGTACTAGTTCATATTTTTACATGTTCTCATGTGCTTCATGTGCTTTATGTGCTTTTATATGCTTTCATGTGCTTATCATGTGCCTCATGTACTACTCATTATATGAGTTCACGTATCTTAGCTGTATTCATGTGCTTATAACATAACTTGAACGGATCCTTGTGTATTGATTAGGGCGGGGTGAGTAGAATTGGTTATGTGATCACTATCTCCAGTAGCTGTATTCATGTGCCTCCTTATTTGTATTCATGTGCCCCCAAGCCGTTTATATAACCATTATGCTCTAAATCACGTAGCCACTTACAGTCTCTACTATCATGTATTTACTTTCAGTTACAAAATATCTCCTGTTTACTCATACTTCCTTTTCAGCACTTCCTGTATTTTACTCTATTGTATGATTTATACTCCTAACCTGCTATGAACTGTTTTGAGAGATATGTGCTCGCTCCTGTCCTGACTGGACCTGTTGATAAATTTTACAGATAGCCTGGGATTGCCTGCTAGCCTAGAGGAGACACAGTAGAGGTTGTTTAGATAGTTATTTTATTTTGTCTGGAGTTGTATTTACTTGTGGATTACTGTATTTGAGTTTTGAGATATATTTCTGGGATTATGTATCTTAGACACTTAGACTTCTATCTCCTGTATCTCTTTTGGATTTCATGTTTATCTATCCTTATCATTCTACCTTAGATTGTGATTGAGTTGTACCTCTGTGTTGGCCTCCTTATGGAGAGTATTCATATTATGCTAGTTATAGTTCATGACCTAGAACAGCGTTCTACCGTCGATACTGCGGCGTAGGCTGGGCGTTGTTACGTTCTCGTACCCTCACGGTGGGTACGGATCGTGACACGTTTTTAGTGGTGGCCCATGCAGGTCGAGTTTATGTAGTGGTATTCGAACTATAGTACCACTACAGCCTGCAGTAGGAATAGGATATATTTTGAAGGTACTCAATCACGGTTAGGATTCCTTGAGAGATTCCTGGGACGACCCTTGAGAATCTTATTTTAACTTTGATTTGAAATCTGTTTTTCCCTGATTTGATTTACCTTTACTTCCTGTTATTGAACTTGATTTTGATGGATTATTGTTGAATTTTGAATCTTGATGTTAGTGGTTGAATTTGAGTCTGTATTTTTATGATTTTTGATGGATTATTGTTGAATTTTGAATCTTGATGATAGTGGTTGAATTTTGAGTCTGTATTTTTATGACTTTTGATGGATTATTGTTGAATTTGAATCTTGATGTTAGTTGTTGAATTTGAATTTGTATTTATATGTATATGTACATTTTTTTGGAATTAAGGTATAACCTGATAACATACTTGATAAGGACAGTGAGAAAGGTAAAAGTCTACTTTATTATGGAATTTAGAATTTATTGCAGTCATATTTGCTAGCATGACAAGGACGTAGAGCCTGATATAGCTATACTTATCTTAGTTATGAAATCTAGATTTTCTTGCAGCCATACCGGGTGGCGTGGTAAGAATTCTAGATAACATGATTATAGGGTGTATGCCTTATTATGGACTCTATCGTTTATTGACATAATTTCAAGAAGATGCATATGATTATCAGATTGTACCTTAAATATTTTTGAACATGTTTTCTCTACTTTTGTTTCAGTCCTTTAAAAAAAAAGAAAGAAAGAGAGAATTGTTATTTGTTTGTTTTGTTTTGTTTCTCATTATTTAACTTAGGAGTAACTTTAGCTGTTTTTATAAACTTTGTGTAACTTCTTAATATAAAATTCTTCTTAATACAATGAATCGATGATTTTGCTAGACTTTATCTTGGATTTGAAAATTTAGCTCTGGGTTTCAAAATGGGTTTTTTTTTAAACAGATAAGCAAAAACAGATTTTATCGTTATTTCTTTCTTGCTATTATTCTTGTATTAAATAATAATAATAATACTGTCTTGATTACGTCAATCACCTGCTTGCAACCTTGGTAGGAATCTAATTTTTGGTCTTAACGTAGAATTAAAATTTTATATTGGGATATGAGAATATATATGAATATATATAGTGGACACTTTCCTGACACTTATGCATGCTACACTTGATTTCCACCTATCTGAATACATATTAATATGTCGTTAATGTTTAAATTTTCAAAACCCTAATATTTTCGATTCTCTGCTTTTCCAAGCTTAACTCGTAATTTAAATATAAAATTTCATGATAATAGTTTTATTTATATCACTGCACATGTATGTTATACGTAGGGTTTCAATTCAAAAAAAAAAATTTTGGGTTGAGTTTTGTGTTTAAATTTGTCAAATCTGAGACTGTGTGCATATTAACCCTTAATACGGGATTTTAAATGTTAGTTCAAATTGATTGTTTTAAATGTAATATTTAGAGCTGTGTACATTGTTGTTGTAGGGATATAAATTTAGGTTCAATATTCTTACATGTTAGGTTGTGATAAACATTGAGTTGGTTTTGATGTGCAAATTCTCCAAAATCCTGAAAACTGAATACATGTTAACATTTTTACATTGATTTCCATGTTTAGTTCAATTTCAGATTTAACATGTAATATTGAACTGTATGCGTAGATAAATGTATTGATAGTATATTAGGGTTTCATTTCTATTATGTTAGGATGTATTGGGAGCATTGAGATTAGTTGTGATGTTTCAAACTCCTAAAATTTGAAATTGCATTATGTTAATATTGCACTGGTTTAAATGTTAGCTTATTTTCAGATTTTGTATGTAAATGCTGAACTAAAACTGGGTTTAACCTTTCAATACTAAGCTATAACCCTGTACAAGGACACACACACACCTTAACTTAGTATACCCTGTCATGTAACCTAACTCTTCCTCTCTATGTCATGATTATATATCTATATAGATATATATAGAGCTTAGGCATACATGTTATAATGTATATACATACATAACTAAATCTCTACCTCTTTATATATACATATATACATGGTTAGCCATGCATGTTATGAGCAAATGAGTTGTGTATTGTAGATTGTTTAACCAATATGCCATGATTAGTGTAACTTGATAGTTATTGTTTGAAACCCCAAATCCTCCTATGCACTTTCATGTATATTTCACATACACACACGCCTATTATCTAACCATATGAACATGTCCACATACACCCATACACACACGAACTACATAACTTGTACATAATGCTAGCTTTTCCCTCTCTAACGCTATATATATAAATATATTGTGATTGGATTTCCATGCAATTGGCTTTCATTCTTTAACTTTTGATTTTGATTTTCTTGAATAGTACCCCTTATTAGATAAATGGTAGTTAACTTTATTTTTTACCAGTTTTCATATAGGATGGTAGACTGTCTTACAGTCTTGATGATTGTTATTTCTGTATCTTTTCTAGTTTAGCACCCTAGATTGCTTGTGTGTTTTGATACCATATGACCGTTTTGGTTTAGCATGACTAGTATACCTAGATGAGACTTTCACTACCACCGTATGTCATGACCCTGTATGTCATCCTTTTAAATCGTATGATTTTTTAAGTTCTGAGACTTTGATTGTGGGGGGTTTGACCTAGAAGGAGTATGAACATTTTAATTTTGAGGATAAAATTTTTCTAAGGTGGGTAGACTTGTAACACCCAGTTCTCTAAAATAAGGGTAATTTTGAAATTTTGTAATTTTAATCATTTATTGATTTGACATTTAAATCATGATATGATTTTTGGTAATTTTTAAATCATTTTAAAACTATTTAAAATCATGACTTGTGATTTTGATGTTTTGCTAGTGAAACCCTAGAGACTGTTTGACCTAGAGCCTAACCATGTGATTAGGATATTTTAATGTCATTTCTGGCCTAAGGATATTTTGCATTTGACCTCTTTGAATTATTTTGATATTTATTGCGTTGGTGATTGTTGATTTTGACCTTTGATAGGTGTGATTTTGTGATGGTTTTGTGTCCGTATCGGACACGTATCAGTTTTTATTTATAAATGTTTGATGTGCCTCAAAGAGATTTTTTTTTATTGCTGATTTTTTTTTTGAAAAGTATTTGAATGAGATTGTTTTCTGCATGTGTTTCCTATGATTGCTTTGTTTTAATTTCGAGGACGAAATTTTTTTTAAGGTGGATAGATTTGTCACCCCCAGTTTTCAGAAACATGAGTATTTTTGTCATTTTACATTTTGTATATTTTTAAAATTTATTTTATTATTTATGATATTATTTTGGGGTTGAAATTTATTTTATTATTTATGATATTGTTTTGGGGTTATTTGAGTCGGGTTCGAATTTCAACTCAATCCGACTTGAAACGGGGACCCGGGGGTAGTTTGACTCTAGTGGGACCCACACACTAGTTAGGCATGGCCCACATGATATTAATTTTAGTCTACATGATAGAAATATTTTAGTTAGAGGTTAGACTAATTATTATGGATAAAGTTAGTGTGATTAGAGACTTTAGAATGACAAATTTAGCCCAACCAATTAGCCCTTTCCTAATACTCATAGAATAGGTTAGTGGGGGCATTTTGGACCTTACCATAATAGGACAAATAGCCCCATATGGCCAGCCACTTTGGAAGAGGATAGGCTCAAGTTCATTTCATTATTCTCATCCACACTCTCTCTCTTGTTCTTTCCCAAATTCCTAGAGAGCAATCCCTAGCAATTTCTCCACCAAATCCTTCCATTTCGCCACCAAATCTTCTTCTTTCCTTCTCCATTCTAGCCAAGGAGGAAGCTATCCAAGTTTGGGAGGATTCGGAGCTCGTTCGTGTCCTTTTGGAATCTCTACTTGTCGGTGTCGCTCCAGGAAGGCTTTTCTTCGATTCGATCTACCGGGAGGTATAAATCCCTTCTCCTTTTCATTTCCTCATACATATAGGTCTATTTTGAACCCATAGGAATGACCCCCATGGTTGTATCTCCATTTGTGTCTATTTCGTGTCCATTTGGAGGTCAAAGGAGTGTCCTTTGTGTTGTGGTTGTGTCCATGTGGAAAAACCCCAAATTTGGACACACTATGTATTGTTGTTATGTATGAATGAATTATTACATGTTTAATCTCATATTTTTGTATTGGAGATGTGTTCTATAGTGTCTCATATATATATATATTAGTGTAGAGAGTGAGTTCTTGATATATTATGTTATATACTTGTGTTCTTTTGTCTCAAACTACCCAAATCCGTCATGATTTTTATCCACGTTTTTAATTTCAGCCCTAACTTAGAAATGTCATAACTTCTAGCTCAAAGCTCAGTTTAATCTCCCATTTTTTTTAAAGAAGCGTATTGAAGTTAACTTTCCAAAACATATATTAATAGGCCTAATTCTTTCTGTAACTTTCTGGAGAATTATTTGAGTGTCAGCTGTACGAAAGACAAACGCGTTCTCGGTGTTTTCGCGATTCTGGGAGTTTCCGGAAACGAAAACGCGATCCGTTTAAAGTTTCGGAAAGCTAACACATAGATCTATAACATACTTTAATCCTAGATTTTAATTCATGTTGAGATGGTACAGTATTGATTATTAGTAGGAGTTACTATTTGGCATATGCATTTTGTGCACCCTTGTGTGTAATATAATGTTCTATTTAATTTTTTAACCCATGTTAATATATATACATTATGTAATTAAATAGAGAATGCAAGCATGAGTAAATGTTTAAATAAATGATATATGAGATGTAAGTATCCTATCTAATGTAAGCATGTATAAGTATGGTTTGTAATGAATATGTAGGTTCCATAGTATGTAATGTATGGTACATATAGTAGTACAAGAGAATAAATGAATGATGAATGAATGCAAGCATGAATGTAATGTAATAATAGATGTAATGTATACAATATACAAGTTAATGAGATGTAATGTTCTATGTTAACACAAATCCTATATTACCTCATGTACCCCTTACACTATGTAGACACTATCACACTTGACACTTTGTTCACTTACACTTTGACACTCTTTGATATGTATACACTATGTATGACCATTTAACCCTCACTTGCCCCTTTGCCATGTTCACATACACACACATAGCCTCTTAAATAAGTATTTATGAATACAGTTAACTTAGCTATGTATGTATATTATATATATGTTAGCATATTGTGTTGTAATATATATGTTTATATAACCATTTGAAATGCCATGATTATAGACCTAATGTTGAATACCAATATATGCATGTGTATATGTGTAGACATATATAGTTTAAAGTAATAGATTACCTAGTGTATATCCAATGTGAATTCTTGCCTATTTGAGTATTGAATAATTGCATGCTATATAGAGTTGGGTGTATGTTGGCTTGTATAGCCTTGTATTGATGTGTGCTTGCTAGGATAGTCTTGGTTAGGCCTAGTAAGACTTGCTGGGTTAGGACATGACCTAGTTTGACCTAGTTTGACTAGTGCAGTTGACCAGAGTTGACCAAGGGTTGACTTTGGCCTAGTTTGACCTAGATTCATGTAGAATACATTGTAGTGCTTTATATTACCGTTCTGGACATGTTGTGACTTGTGCTGTTCTAATTAGGAGCCAGACACCACTCTTCGAATAGTATATTTTTCTTGGACACTCAGATAGCAGACGAGTACATTCTCTGATCTTTTCATACTTACCTGGATTATTTTCTTGCTCTAGATTACTCTACTTGATGCTGACACATATCTTCACGGATTAGTACTATATGGATCCTTTTCTGAGATGTTATCCCTCTACGGGTGCATCGGGTATTTCATTTTCATATACTTTATCATGTGCATCAGGTACTCCTTGTACTCGTACTAGTTCATGTTTTTACATGTTCTCATGTGCTTCATGTGCTTCATGTGCTTTCATGTGCTTTCATGTGCTTATCATGTGCCTCATGTACTACTTATTACATGAGTTCACGTATCTTAGCTGTATTCATGTGCTTATAACATAACTTGAACGGATCCTTGTGTATTGATTGGGGCGGGGTGAGTAGAATTGGTTATGTGATCACTATCCCCAGTAGCTGTATTCATGTGCCTCCTTATTTGTATTCATGTGCCCCCAAGCCGTTTACATAACCATTATGCTCTAAATCACGTAGCCACTTACAGTCTCTACTATCATGTATTTACTTTCAGTTACAAAATATCTCCTGTTTACTCGTACTTCCTTTTCAGCACTTCCTGTATTTTACTCTATTGCATGATTTATACTCCTAACCTGCTATGAACTGTTTTGAGAGATATGTGCTCGCTCCTGTCCTGACTGGACCTGTTGATAAATTTTACAGATAGCCTGGGATTGCCTGCTAGCCTAGAGGAGACACAGTAGAGGTTGTTTAGATAGTTATTTCATTTTGTCTGGAGTTGTATTTACTTGTGGATTACTGTATTTGAGTTTTGAGATGTATTTCTGGGATTATGTATCTTAGACACTTAGACTTCTATCTCCTGTATCTCTTTTGGATTTCATGTTTATCTATCCTTATCATTCTACCTTAGATTGTGATTGAGTTGTACCTCTGTGTTGGCCTCCTTATGGAGAGTATTCATATTATGCTAGTTATAGTTCATGACCTAGAACAGCGTTCTACCGTCGACACTGCGGCGTAGGCTGGGCGTTGTTACGTTCTCGTACCCTCACGGTGGGTGCGGATCGTGACACAAACTCGGACTTTTTCGTTCTTCTTTATAACAGGAACAATGTTGGCAACCCAATCAGGGTGTTGTTCTTCACGAACAAAACCACACGTGATCAGCTTTTTGACTTCTGCTTCAATTGCATCCATCATATCTGGTCTAAAATGCCGTTTAGCATTAGGAAGAATATTGAGTTTATGAGTAGCAACTTTGGGATCTAGCCCTGGCATATCCTCATAACTCCATACAAAAATATCAATATATTCTTTGATCAGTTTTATCAATTCTTCCTTTTCATCTTCAGAAATATTCTTGTTTGCCATTAAAATTGTTTGATTACAAATTTCAATACAAACAGAACAGTGTTACAATATAGGACTTAGACGTAGTCCTAGGAGTACACTTTTGTTTATCTGGGTCCCTTGTGCCGATGGAGCGAGTGGTAATACGTTGACTCCGTTGACGAGCTGACGACGGTTATCGATTCTCTCAAGGTTTGGATTGCTCTGGGTGCTAGAGCTTGCTGAGAGGAGGAAGACGTTGAGTGTCTGTATCTGCCTCTCTGGTGATATGTTCCTTCGTTGGGTGTTCTCTGTCTTGTCCCTCCGTGTGTGTCGAAGAAGGAAATGATCCCTCTATTTATAGCTGGGCAGGTTGGCTGCTCATGCGCGCATATGTAGGATACGCCGGTGCGTGGAGACGCCACGTGGAGATTGCTGATGGAGGAGCATGGACGGTGCGCCCTGATCGAGGGGGTTGACTTCTTCATGTTGCTGTTGTGAACCGGCACGTAGCGGAGAAGAAAATCTTTCTGTTGCTGAGATCTTGGATGAGTTGAGTCAAAGGACACGTGTCGTCGACCCATGGCTCGGAGATCTCAGATTTGGTGGAGGGAATGATCTGGTAGGATGCGCCTAAGATTGGGCGCATGAGGAGACTTTGGCTCGTAACCTTTATGAGTCATGAACCATTCTGGGCGCATGGCTTTTGAGGCGCATACAGGCGACTTTCCTTCTGTCTTTTGGGATCAGAGAGCAGTCTCGGGCGCATGGCTTTTGAGGTGCATGCAGAGCTTCAAATGGAGACTTTTCTTCTGTCTTTAGGGATCAGTGAAGAGTCTGAGGCGCATGGCTTTTGGGGAGCATGCAGATTTGGACGCATGGCTGCAGAGGCGCATGCGGGTGGTTGAGTGGCCACGTGGCAGTAGCCGTCGGAGAAGTCATGATGATGCTGACGTTGCCGACGCTTTGTTTTCTGAAAAAGCTGTCAACCGTTCAGACTTTGGGAGGTGTGCTGCCAACTCTGTCAGTTCAGCATTTAATATTTCTGACATTCGATGGATAGCTGAGGGGACGCGTCGATTGGCGTTCTACTGGGTATGGGGACGCATGGGGGCGCATCTTCTATGATGCACTTGGTTCTGAAGGGCGCGTCTGTGTGATGCGCCTGAAGTCGAAGGGCGCGTGCGGCTGTTTCGTTCCTCGAGTGCTTTAAATAGCCATTTGGCTGAATTCGAGGCGTCTGGTTCATCCATTAAATACAAGTTCATTGTACAGAATTCGAAGAGCCATCCATTTGGCGCGTAGGCTTGATCTGCCCGACCTATAAATAGTGGCATGGAGAGAAGGTTTGCTTCTCGTTCTCTCACGTACTTCCAACATGAACTTGGGTACTCGAGTGCATTCTGTTGACGAAGTGCTCCCGAGGGTGAAGATGAGACGCCATGTCGTCATTGATGCACTTGAAGATGACTGTTACATCCAAAAGACGGAGTCGAGGGCTTCCGAGGCAGGCGAAAGGTGCCTGTTGCATCCAAAGATAGGGATGCTCGGGCCTCGTCTCTGTTGTTTCGGAAGGGCCGTAGATCGGAATGGCGGTGCCCTGACCGTCTTCCTTTGGCTTTTGAGGCTCTTTCTCTGGATGGGGGGTTAATTGCCACCCTCATCCTGCTCGGCCAGGTAAGCCTGGCTGGGAGAGCGGCACATAACTGGGCTGCTGAAGGGATGTACATAACTGGGGATGCACATAACTGAGCTGCTGAAGGGATGCTCCCTGCTGAGTACGCATGGCAGGATGCGCCCGGTTGAAGGCACATGGTGACTGCTGCGCCTGACTGGAGACGCATGGTGACTGCTGCGCCTGTCTTGAGACGCATGGTGGCTGCTGCGCCTGACTGGAGGTGCATGGTTACTGCTGGCCGTAGACTTAGGATCTTTCCTCTGTAGAAATTTTCTTTTGTACAACCTTCTCTAGACATGTAATAGACTTTTATATGTGAAATAAAAAGTTCTCTTTCAATGTCTATATTTGTTGCTTTTGCTGTGAAGTATTTTGTTCGAGCTCTGGTGTATGTAGTGTCTGGCGCATAGGCTTTCTAGTTGTGAAATTCCATGCTTCTACAAGACCCCCTTCAAAGTTTTCAAAACTTTTGGATAAGTTTTGGAATACTTTGAATAAGAAGCATGGAGGTCAGGACACATGACTGTTTGGGGCACATGCCTCTTCGGGCGTATGCTCCTCTCAGTTAATGCATATGATGATGCCTCGGTAACCGAAAAGATTAATGATGATCTTTTGGTTTTATTTGCTGTTATCTTTTCACAGAACTCGAGGCAACGGCTGAGATCACACATCATCGGGTCACGCATGCGACCAAGCCCTATAAATAGGCAAGAGATGGAGAGAGAGAGTTTTTCTTCTCCTTGCTTTTGCTTTCTTTAGAGTTCTTCTTCAAAAACTCTAACTTTTCTTGTCTCAAAGAAATGGCTCCCAAGACTCCTCGCGGCGGTGCCGGCAAGGGAAAGGAGCCGGTGGAGTATGCCGAGGGGGATGCCCCTATCACCATTATGACTCCGGCCGATGTTCGCTCTGCTGTGACGGGTGGGTGTCATCTTTTCTACTACTTTCTTTGTTCAGGCGGTCTTTGGATCATGCGACTGAGTTGACAACTCTCTTCTGCCGACGTGCATGGACCACTGTCCTCGCCGAGGTTTCACTCCGCCAACGTGCATAGGTTTAGGCCTTTATCATGCACCGAGGTTTAACTGCGGACGCGCATGGGTTCACACCCTAAATGTGCCGAAGCCTTTGCTGATGTGCATGGGTTTATGCCCTAATGATGCGCCGAAGCCTTTCACTGAGGCGCATGGGTTTACACCCTGATGATGCGCCGAAGCCTTTACTGAGGCGCATGGGTTTAAACCCAGATGATGCGCCAGGTTGCTTTGACACACATTGTCTTTTTGCCTGACCTTTGATTTTTGTTGTGTCAGTATTGATGACGATTCCGCTGCTGAATGAGGTCCTTCTGGATGCTTTCCTTTGTCAAATGGGAGTTGATTTTGACGAGGCTATTGTCAATCCTGCCAAGGGTATTATCTTACAGGATCAACCTCCTGAGAGGGTGCTACAGATCCAGAACCAGTTGCCGACTTTCCTCCAGAGTATGATGGAGAGCAAAAAACTAAAATATGCTGAATCCGAAGATGTAACCTTCTTGAAACCCGCCTTTTTGTTCGGTGACCGCCTGATCTCCACGGAAGCGAAGATACTGAAGGTCAAAGAAGACTGGTTCTTTTCAGCAAAAGGCATGGTGCTGTACATGCGACAACTCGACCGCCAGTTGCCGCTGACAGCCTTCTATCGTCTAGCTTCGAAGAGAAGGATGTCCTGAAATCTTACTCCTTCTCAGGGTGGGGCCCTAGGAGGTGCTCTTTCGATTGATGCTACCTCGAATCAAAGGGATACCCTATTTGCTTCACGAACCGGTCCTTCGTTCAGTTGCCGAACTTTGCATCCCGGGAGCCTCTACAGTGAAGTCCCAACTGACACTTTTGCCTTCAATGCTTCAACCTTCGCGAGCCGGATGCTGACATCGAGGGTCGTATATCCGAAAGGTAGCTTTAGGGTCGAAGGTTGGTGCCATCATATTTCGAGGTGGGATGAGTTGACCACTTGGGTGCTTTTGAAGTTCAAGGCTGAGCTTAAGGAGATTGGGCTGACAGCCGCTATCCGTGCCACGCAGGCTGGCGTGGATCTTAATAAGCCTATGTTCCTTGCACTCTTGGAGTTGTTCAATACCCAGACTGGTACCTTCTACACTCCCGTGGGGGAGTTGGGGTTGGCTCTCCACGAGATGTACGAAGTGTCCAAGCTTCCCTGGGGCTCAGAGCCGTACGAGGAATATTTTCCATCAAATGAAGAGATCTAGGTTCTGGAAAATAAGAACTCGGAGATGATGGCTGTCTTCAAGGAAGTGGCGAGCCATCATTATCTGATGCATCGGAAGGACAAAGTCAAGACTCAGCCTCATGTGACTGCCTGGAGGGATTATGTTTTCAAGCATGATTTGATGGATCCCTCGAGGATCCGGTTTACGACTCCGCAAGGGCTGAAACCTGCAGAAGTGACTTCTGAGATAAGCCGACTGGACGAGAGGACTCCTCGTTCCAATGAGGATGGTGAGAACGCGTATAGCTGCTTCTGGCACTGTGCACACCGGATGTCGTCTAAAGCGGTGCTGACAGCATACTTGATGATATGGCTCCGATATTGTGTGTTTGCGGGCGGATCTGGTGCCGTAGAGAGGGTACATCGGAACCTCATTTTGCCTGCCGTGAAGTTGGCCTTTGGACGACCTTTAGCTCTCCTTCCCGCGATGTTGTGTAACCTGTTGCGGGGTTTGAGGTCCTTTGCTGACGATGTGATCCACGGGAAAGGTAACAACGACAACTTTCCCCGGGCCGAGCTGCCCTTCCATTATCTTATGGGATGGCTGATTTTGCATCATCCGAACGTGATGAGTCTCGGTCCGGAAGAGGATCATGTTGAAGGAGATGCCTTCATCCGTCGCTTCTACAAGAGGAAGTGGTTATACACTGGCGTTCCCGTTTACAGGAGGGTTTTGTCCTATCTTCAGGGGTGGGAGATTGTCAAGGTTGGCCCCATCTTCAAAGATTTCGAGGCCGATCAAGATTTAGTTGACTCGGGCGAAGATGCGATTACTTTGTCGAAATGGGGTTTTCGTTGGTTGCAAAGCATTCGGCCTTCTCACCTGGTCTACCGCAACCAAAATAGATGTCATCTGGAGCCATATCTGCCCAGTCGGTTCGCTCGCCAGTTTGGCTATACTCAACTGATGCTACAGAATCCCAGTAGTAGTCTGGGGTTCATCGGTAGTTTGCTGGACAGAGCCCAGGGCTGGCAATATTACAATGCCGGGTGTACTGGTGTTCAGTTTACGGCACCCGTTTACAACCCTCGGCCACAGATCCTGTATTTAGCCGCCAAGCTGTATTGCACTATGAATGCTGCGTCTTCTGGTTATGACAGGGAGACTAGTTTCATCATTGGAACTCAGCTGGAGGCCACGGCGAATATGTTGATGGCAGCCCGATCATATCATCCACCAGAATTGGCGGGATATCGGGCTGCTGCTGCAGCACCAGTGAGAGATCCGTCTGTTGGGAAGAGGCGGGCCGACACAGAAGCTGGTTCTTCTGTACCAAAAAGGCCGAGAAAGACGTCGACTCCAAAGGCTACAGGAGTGCCACTTGAAATGCCAGCGGGATCAGTTCCTGCTGAGGTAAGGCTTCCTCCGTAATTATGGTTCATCTTGTCATTTTGGTGACTTATGCTTTTCTTCTTATAGGGATCGAAGAAGAAGACCCGTGTTTCAAGACCGGGTGTTAGTAAACCGAAGGAGGTGGCAAGCTCTTCTGATGAGCGCATTCCACCGATGATAATGTCTCCCATGGAGAAGAGTCCCGAAGATGTTCCTGCGGAGGTTTTAGTATCTCCTGACTTTGTTGAAAGGATTGCGGAGGTTGCAACAACTTCTGGGAAGGTACAATCTGCTGTGGAGGCCTTAGACGTTGAGGGTCCTACGGACTCGAGGCATCCTGATGATGAAGTGGATTGGAGTTCGTCGCCTTCCGATGACGTCCCTCCAGCGTTGCAAGAGTCTGTTGCGGGGGCAACAGATATGGTTGGAACAGAGGAGAGGGTTGATTCCCCTCCTTATCATGATGAGGGGAGGTCGACTATATCATTGCCGAGTCCTACCCCAGCCTCACCCGTGGAAGTTGAGGTGGCTACCGATCAGGAGGTAGCGACAGATCCTGTCCCTGCAGAGGGACTTGAGAAGGACGAGACTCATCTGCCAGTCCTATCTCCCGGGACGGGCCAGGAGATGAGTGTTGATTCCCTATTCTGCCAGGGGAGGTACAGACTGCTGATAGGACGTTGGGGGCAGAAGAGGTGGCCGTTGACGTTGGTGGTTCCTCAGAACTTGAGAAGGGTAAGGGTGTGGAACCCTCTGTTGCCCCTCCTACTTGGGGTACTATCTCGACGCCTGTGCCGGCTTCCTCTGTTCCTTCGGCTCCACGGGCTAGCAGTCCGGTCCATGTTGATGAAGAGCCTGTTGATATCGAGGTTCCAGTCTCACAGGTTGAGGTTGGCGGATCTTCTTCCGGTCCGCTAACTACCGTAGCTCCTCCAACTCCTGCTATGATGCCGCAGGTGCTGGCGGACGCAGATGAATATGTGAAATTCATCGTCGAAGGGGTGTATAAAATGCTGCAGAGGGGTGTATCTGCGGTGATGGATGCCAACAGGAGCTTTGCGACGGCAAGAACTCTGGCAATGCCTTATATCGAGCTGATCCGCATTCACCAAGGCCACGGCCATATGGCCGAGATCCTGGAGGCTTCGGTGATCGAGCTGGACTAGCGGCTCACGGAACTTCAGCGCATCTAGCAAAATGACCTTTCCGTCTTGATAGATGCGGAGAAGGGGAAGTTGATCGCCGAGATTGAGTCTTCCTACCAGGCCACTGTGAGCATCTGGGAGCGCGAGGTGGCTGAGATTGAGGCTGCGGTAGGGCAGTTGTCTCAGTCCATGAAGGAGACGATAGAAACGCGAGCTGCGTTGGACGCTAATATCGCGAAGATCAACGCCCAGATGCGCCGCCTTGAGGACCAACGGGCCCGACTCCAGTTAGATGCCGAACGTGTCCAGGCTGAACATGTAGCATTCAAGAAGGAGGAAGCAACTTTCACTCACCGGGCTCTTGCCCTGGCTCGGCAGCGACAACAGCTTGATGAGAAGCATGAGAATGATACTTCCGCTGAGGCTGTTGAATTGATGCGTCAAGAAGCTGAACGTCGAGTCCTGGCGACTGTGGAGACTCATGCAGCCGACTTGAGACGTTGAGTTAGAGAGCTTTCAGCCAACCCTGGAGATGTTTAGGGACTATAGCCTCTTCTTTTTATGTTTTTGCAACTCTTGCTGGGGGATAGTGTAGTTCTGTATTCTCTTTTTTTTAGAAAATAAAGAAGTACGCAACTTTTTGTGATGTGTTCATTTTTGTTATCATGAACTTGATGATTTGTGTGGACCTATTATCTTTTGCGCACCTTGGCTTTTAGGTACAAAAAATAAGTTTGAAGGAACCAACATGTTTGCTCAGAGGTAATGTGGACGTGGCAATTATTGGGGTTCAAATGATAGAATCTTTCTACTCAGAGGTATTATGGACGTGGTAGGAGTGATCCTGGGGGATACGCTGAACAATTCAGAGGTGATGTGGACATAGAAGTTCTGCGATCAATGTACGACAACGCAAGGGTTGTTTGTACGAGATGTTTACTCAGAGGTAATGTGGACGTGGTAAACATGAAGGATAGAGTAGGCTTACGAAGTGTAAGATTCTGCTTTGTAGGGTGTAGAGGGACAACTCAGAGGTGATGTGGACGTGGTTGTCTTTCTACTGGAGGTGCTACGGAACAGCTGGGTTCCGGAAGCGTATGGTTTTGTTGGAAGGGAATTGTCTGTAAATCCTGATGGTTGGGTCCATAGATCCCCTTGTGGAAGCACATATCTGAAAGATGTCAAGAGTAGTACTTCTTCAGGAACTTGCCGTTGATGGGCATCTTGAACAAGTCTCCATTGGGTTTGGCGAGGCGGTAAGCACCGTTTGAGTATACCGTCTCAATGATGAAAGGTCCTTACCACTTGGGCTCGAACTTTCCTGGTGTCTTGTGAGTTAACACCATCGGCCTCCTGACTGCCAGAACCAGGTCGCCAACTTAGAAAGTTCTCTGTTTGACCTTCTTGTTGAAAGCCTGTGATATACGGGCTTGGTAGAGTTCGATACGTTGTTGAGCTAGGAGACGCTTTTCGTCAAGTGCCTCCAGCTCCCGCAGACGACGACGTTGATTGTTCTTTTCTGTGAGTTTGTTTGTGATTGCTATGCGGAGTGAGGGTATCTGGATCTCGAGAGGCAGTACCGCTTCACTCCCATAGACCAGGAAGAATGGTGTGTTGCCTGTTGGGGTTCGTACCGTTGTGCGGTAAGCCCAAAGACATTTGCCAAGCTTTTTGTCCCAATCGCGTTTGTTGGATGATACGACTTTTTTGAGCAGCCTAACGATAGTTTTATTGAACGCCTCGGCCAATCCGTTTGTTGCCGGATTGTAGGCGGTTGAGGCCACGTTCTGAATGCGACTCTTGTCACAGAATCTGCTAAAAATATGGCTGATGAACTGAGGACCATTATCATGGATGATCCGCCTGGGTACTCCGAAACGGTAAATGACATGGTGTTTGATAAAGCTGACCACCTGGAGCTCTTTACTTCCGCCAATGGGACTGCTTCTGCCCACTTGGAGAAGTAATCGGTAATGGCCAGGATGAAGCGGTGCCCCCTTGATGAAGGAGGGGTGATCGATCCTACAATGTCTATGCCCCAGGCTTCGAAGGGCCAGGAGGCGATTGTAGGATGTAGTGGTTCTGACGGCGTATGAATGAAGTCTGCATGAAGTTGGCACGCATGGCACTTCTTAGCATAGTCGACAGCATCAGCGGCCATGGTTGGCCAATAGTAGCCCATGCGTCGCAGTCGATCCTGTAACTTAGGACCAGGTTGATGAGCTCCGCAAGTCCCGTCATGAGCTTCTCGAAGAGCTTCGGTCGCCTCTTCATTGGACAGGCATCGAAGAAGAAGCCCATCATAGGAGCGTCGGTACAGCATTTTAGTGGCTGTATCATAATAGAATCGAAGAGAACGTCTCCTGACTGAGACAGCTTCCTTCGGGTCCTCTGGAAGAATTCCGTAGACGGCGAAGTCGATGAACGGGAACCTCCAGTCTCAGACATTAACACCAGCACTCGTTGACACGGCATGGGCAATTTGTGAGCATATGTTGTTCTTAGGACAGACCAAGTCTCGACCAACTACCGTTACGTAGTATTGAGTCCCGAGGGGTGCTGCCAATGAGGCTGCGAGGCCAGCCAGAGCGTCAGCCTCCAGATTTTGTAAATGAGGTACATGTTCGATGAAGAACTTGGTGAAGGTTGAAATGATGTTCAATGCAACTTTATGGTAAAGGATCAGATCTTCATGGCGAACCTCGTATTGCCCTCGGATCTGGTTTACGACGAGTTTCGAGTCGCCGTAGGCTTCCAGATGATCCACCCCCAGCTGTTGTGCCAGCTGGAGTCCCATAATGAGCACGTTGTACTCGGCAACATTGTTGGAGCACAGCTTCGAAAGGGAGTAAGCACGCTGGATGACCAGCTGATCGGGGGAGACTAAGACTACCCCCACTCCTGCGACGATCTGGCCTTTGGGGCCTGTTCTTGAAGCGCCAACGAAGAACATCATCCACACGGAGCTTCCTTCGGTGACGTTTGATTCTTGAACCTCATCCGGGATGTCTTCATAGAGTCTTGAGGACTCTGGGATGGGGTGTGCAGCTAAAAAGTCGGCCAGGGCCTGACCCTTAACAGCTTTTTGTGGCACAAATACCATATTGTATGGTGTTAGCAGGATCGCCCATGTATCTAGCCGGGAGTTTAATGACCCTGGCTTCGTCATGAGGACTCTGAGTGGATTGACTCGGGAGATGACATGAATTGTCTGGCCCGAGACATAATGGCGAGTCTTCTGGATGGCAAACACCAAGGCCAAGCACTCCTTTTCAACGGGGTTGTACCGGTGTTCAGCCCCGATGAGCGTTCGACTGAGGTAGTAGATCGCTTGCTCGTAGCCTGTATCGCTGTTTTGAGCCAACAGAGCGCCCAGGGAATGATCCGTAGCACGGACGTAGAGGAGAAATGGTTTGCCGGCGACAGGTGCTACCAGGACTGGCGGGCGTGTCAAGTAAGCCTTGATGTCGTCGAAAGCATTTTGGCACTCCTCTGTCCAGACGTAAGAGACTCCCTTCTTCATGAGCTGGGTAAAGGGTTGACATTTATCGGAAAGGTTTGCTATGAACCTCCGGATGTATGCCAGACGTCCCTGTAAGCCTCGAAGTTCTCGAAGATTCTTCGGAGGGTCCATGTGAGGATGGCTTTGGTCTTCTCGGGATCAACATGAATGCCTTTCGCCGTGATGACAAAGCCTAAGAATTTTTTGCTAGAAACCCCCAGGAAGGATTTAGCGGGGTTCATCTTGAGTTGATGTGCCCGCATGAGATCGAAGACTGTCTTCAGGTCCTGTAGGTGATCTCCTTTAAGGCGGCTCTTGACTGCGATGTCGTCGACATAACGTTCGACTGTCTTGCGAAGGTGCTGACGGAAAATGGTGCTCATAGTACGTTGATATGTCGCACCCGCGTTCTTCAAGCCGAAGGGCATCACTGTGTAGCAAAAAATACCCTTTGGAGTCCTGAATGACGTATGTTTTACGTCATCGGGAAACATCTTGATCTGGTTGTAGCCTGAATACCCATCCATGAAAGACATGCGCTCGAAGCCACACGTGTTGTCGATCATCACGTCAGTGATTGAAAGCGGGAATTCGTCCTTCGGGCAAGCAGAGTTGAGATCCCTGAAGTCGATACAGACTCGTATCTTCCCATTCTTTTTGGTGACAGGTACGACGTTGGCTACCCAATCTGGGTGTTGTTCCTCACAGATGAAGCCGCTGGTCAAGAGCTTGTCAACCTCTTGATCGGTGACATTCATGATGTCCGGCCGGAAGCGTCGCTGTTGTTGTTTAATAGGTTTGGCATCGGGTAAGATGTTCAACCTATGCATTGCGATCTGTGGGTCGAGTCCCGGCATGTCTTCGTAGCTCAAGGCGAAGACGTCGATATACTCCTTAGCCAGTTGGATTAAACACTCTCGGTCTTCTCCTTCTAGGCTTTTGCTGATGAAGATGGGTTTGGAAGAAGACCCGTCCCCAAGGTCGATCGCTCGACTTCGTCTTCGGTAGAAGGTTCACGTAACTCGAAACGAGACTCCTATTGTTCTCCTAGGCGTTGAGCCCAGGGTTCTTCTTCGAAGGGTTCCGGCGCTTGTTCTTCGCCTTCATCTTTTTGAGGTTGTGCTGATGTCATGTTAGCTGACAGCACTTTCTTGAAGACTGATCCGATACTGGTATAGGAATCCCAAGTCGATGCTTTGGACGAGTGGGAATGTTCTACGTCTTCTGCGTCTGAACTCTCTGGAGTTGATGGCGGCGTGACATAGCCTACCCCCCGTCGAGTTCGATTGTAATAGTCCTACGGCTTTCCTTTAGGTGTTGGAAGCCGGAGAGGGAGACGTCGACCCTTGCCGTAGTTTAGACCTTTGTTGCTTTTCAGGTCGTAGCCCATCTTTTGGATGATGTGCTTTGCCGTATCCGTGTACCGATAGACTTGTATTCTGCCGGTATCAGGTTCTGGCTCGGGTAGCGGGAGGTCTTGATGACGCTCGACTTTGCCAAAGATAATGGATCCTTCGTCTCGACTTCGTGGAGGGACTATGTAACAGACTCCTTGAGACGGGACTACTCGATTTACATGATGGACAGTCGTTATTTGTGTTTGCAACGACCGTAGGGCGTTATCTAATGTATACATGGCATTCCAATGTGGAAGACAAGAATAATTAAAAGACACTCTATTATTGATGAAATGCGAGATTTTATCCCGTGGGATTACATTGTCTAAGGAGGGTGCATCTACATCAGCAGAGATATATTCGCCAACCTCCTCATCTGTAAGCACTGGGGTTGGATCAGGAGAGTCCACCACAGCTTTGATTTTGGGGTCCGAGAGGGTTATGTGAGCCCTCCCTGGCATCTTAGATGACTGCGGCGGCTTGCCCTTAAGACACACCTTCAGAGGTGCCTCAACTGCGCCTCCAGTGATTGGTGCCTTCCCTGAAATTTTGCCACCAGGGGCGCCGATGTTTGAGGCGGCTTTTCCTTGAGGCGTATCTTCAGGGGAGCTTCCGGAGTTGGTGCTTTTCCTGGTAGCTTGATGCTCATTGGAGGCACCTTCTGGGGTGGTTTGCCCTTGAGTCAGATCTTCAAAGGAGCATCGGGAGTCATTTCAGGCTCCATGTCCGGCTCAGCTGCCGTCTCTGCCTCGTCATTAGCATCATTGGCTTCCTCCTCGTCAAGTGACTTGTATAAGTCGGAATCGGTAAAGTAGGCTTCAATCCCTTTGAAAGGATCGATGTCTGTAAACTCCGTCCTGATGACGCCGTTGGTGGATACATATTTCATGCATTGGTGGAGCATGGATGGCACCATCATGTACTCATGTAGCCATGGTCGACCGAACAGGATGTTGTAGTTGACCTCGGCATCCACAACATAGCAGGTCACCTCAGTTCTGAGATTACCGATGTGACACTTCAGTCGAATTTTACCCAGTGGCTCACTTTTGCTAGCGTTGAAGCCACTGATGGTTATGTTGGAGGGCGCCAGCCGGTACATTGGGATCCCCAGTGTTGATAACAGCGCCTTCGGAATGATGCTGAGGGAAGACCCCAGATCGATCTGAATTCGGTTCACTTTGACTGAACCGATTTACCCTGTATAATATAGCGGCCGGTTATGTCGGTGGTGCTTGAGCAGCATGTCTTGTTGGGTGAAAGTTATGTTTGGGATAACTTCATCCGCACAATGACAGTACGCACAAGTAGTTGGGAGGTCTTCAGGCTGCTTGACCTGACTGAGAAAGGATTCGGCATCCTTCAGAGCTTCACAGAGAGCTTCTCGGGAGTCTTTGGAAAGACGCAGGTGCTCGAACAAAGATAGGCGGGCAGGAGTACTGGCCAGTTGTGCCAGTATGTCGAAGTTGTGTGGCTTGGCTAGCCCCGAAGCATTCTCCTTTCGTAGAGGTCTGTCGAAACAAGCCTCCACCTGCTTCTGCTTATTGGCTGCTGAGGGCTTAGACGGGCCCTCTTCCTGGACAACAGGGACGGTGAAAGGAGGCACCACCTCGGCGGCAGCTTCGCCGGGTTGGGCGTTGTGTTGTGCACGCGTCTGCACAGGGAGTGCCTCTTCCGTTGAAGAAGAGACCATACGGCAAGACTTGATCTTCCTGCCTTTAGATTTGGAGGTAGGACGTACCTCCGGTTGAGTCACCTCGGAGACGAGGTCGGGGTGGACCCATAGGACCTCTCCTCGAGATGTGGTGAGTGGGATGAGTCCACTCACGTTGTCACGGGTTGGTGGTAAGTTAACCACCTCCATGGTCGCCTTAGGGATGGGGACGACGCCGTCCTGTGTTGTAGTCGGCGGCAGGGTGCCAAACTGGAGTGACACCACGTTGGCCGATACCGTCTTCTCTTCGTAGTCGACGGAGATTACATCCGCATTGATCATGCGTTGGATGTAATTCTTGAGGACATAACAGTCCTTGGTCGGGTGTCCGACAAACCGATGGTAGTGACAGTACCTCGGGTTGTCCACTTTTCAAACTTCATCGGGCCGCTTTGGGTCCGGTAGCTTGATCTTGTTATCCTGTTTCAGAATTTTAAAAAGTTGCAGGGTGTCTTCGTCGTTGAACGAGTAAACCTCCTTAGGCCTTGGTGCAAATGGAGGCTTCTGAGTAGGCGCAGATGCACCTTTTGAGGCATTAACAGTCAATGCCTGCTTCCCCTTTGTCTCACGTCCAGGGTTGTTGGCTGCAGACCTTTCCCCCTTATCATCAAAGGCAGGGAAGCTGACCCCCAGAAGACGTGCATTGGCCGCCTTTTTTTCTGCGGCTTCTGTTTCGATGATCAGGAAGCTCCAGTCGGAAGGAGGAGTAGAGTTGAGCCAGAGCTTGACTGCAGGCAGCATGTTCATGCTGCAAGAGGAGAGGAGCGCATGTTCCGGCATGCCTGGAGGTAGTCTGAAGCAGGCCTGTCGGAAGCGTTCGATGAACACCCGAACCGTTTCCTTCTCCTTTTGGCGTATCTCTATGAGGGACGCCATCGTCATGTCCTTCCCGCCGTCGTAGAAGCGGTCGAGGAAGAGGCGCATCAAATCGTCGAAGGATGATATGGAATTGTCGGGGAGGCTGCAGTACCAGTCATATGCCACTCCCTTCAATGCTCCGACAAATATGCTAGTGAGGAGCGCGTCCTCCTTCGGGAGATGTCCCGTTTGGGACTGGAAGTACGTCAGGTAGCGGCGCGGAGAGTCCTTCCCGTCGTATGGCGTCAGTGTTTGTGGTTTATACTTTGGAGGATAAACCACCTTGTTCCACTCGAAGGGATAGGGTTGGAGGATGCCCATCTTCTGGCACTCCTCTTGCCTGTTCTTGGACTCAAAGCGCTCCCGCAAGTCCTTGATCATTTCGACCGCATCCTCCGTGGAGCTGGGATTCGGGGAAGGTGGTACCACCTGGAGTTGAGCGTTTGAGGGCTCAGACGTCCGGGGTACTTCTCGGCGGTCTGTGTCTGAGGATACCCGTTGAAGGGGTACAATCGACTCCCCATTGGCCCCTGGGTCGGGACCGGTCGAAGGTGTTCGGGTCAAGGCCGACCGTATTTCAAACACCACCCGAGTCAGTGTTTGCATGGAAGCAGAGAGGGTTTTGAGTCCTCCCTCTAATGTGTCTATGCGCTGGACGATGTCCTGCGGCGGCGCATCAGACTCGGAATCATCCCCAGCCAAGTATATTGTCATGACACGGCCTGGAGTGGATGGATTGGTTGAGGCTTCGCTCTCGACCTCACTCTCATGTAGGGGAGTCGCCTCTCCTGGAGTTTCATCTTGGCCACCCCCAGCCACGTTCTGGAGGTCATTCTCGACGGGCGCATCTTCAAGGGTCTGATTACCCTCAGCTCCGTTTTGAAGGACCTCTTCGTCTCCGGAACTACCCCCAGCTGTGTTCTGGAGGACATCCTCGTTTCGAGGGGCTTCTGGGAGGCTGACTTCGCCTCGAGGATGAAGATCCGCCGCAGCTGTGCTTTGGACATCTTCGTCTTCGGAAACAAGGGTCTGACTACCCCCAGCTTCCTCCAAGAACTTCTTCCTCGACCGAGTGCCTTCGAACACTCCGGAGGACGAGACAGCTGCCTTGGTTTTCCTCGGCTGGCTTTTGGATAAGGACGAGGAATTGTCGGTCGTCTTTCGGACTGACGAGGAGTTGGAGATCACGTTGCATGAAGCAACCCTTGGCTCCTCTTCTGTTGACACCTTCATCCCAAGGCGATGTCGGAGGGGTATCGATGATTGCAGCCGCTGGAAGACTGACTGCCTTAGTGGTACTGTCGCCTTGCAACAGCAGTTGATGGTGACCACAGCACAAGTATGCCCCGTGAGAGGCGCATCGTGCTTGTTAGTTAACTCTCCTGATCGACGCTTGTGAGTAATCACGTTACGCAGATCGTTGGCGGAGAGTGCCACCTTCGCACCCCCTTCAAGCGCATACAAGGCCAATCGCTAGGGTGGTCAAGTGAGTGCTGCGCCCCCTGATCTAATACCAAACAGGCATCCCGATCAGTTGTGGGGGAACCACAGCATTTGGAGTGACTTGAACGGACCTCAAACACACCACCGGAGGAGACGTGGGAGTTCAAGACCACTGAATTTGCCTTGCTCGACTTGGTTGTGCAAGCAGTAGATGCGCCCAAGTGAGACAAGGGCTTTGAAGGTCGGCTCGTTCTCGGCGCCGCAGCACTCGAGTCGACCTTGTACAACTTACCATCAGCAGCGCGCATGATTGTGAGCGCATGCTTCTGGCTTGTTGCTGGCATAGCACGTTTGGGATGCATGGCCCGTACTGCCTTGGATTTCTTCGTACTAGGCCGCTTGGGCGCGTAGTACTCAGAATCCAATTTCTCCTCGCCACTACAGCGAGTGAGTCTGTCAAAGATAGAGACTTCTTGTGGCACATCAGAGGTGATGCGCGGGGCATTGGCTGCGCCCCTGCTCCGTCGACGCATCTTCTTCGCCTGAGAGGAAGATGGCTGGGGAATGTGGTCAGCCGCACGTTTCCCCGAGAGATGTGCTGCATCAACGGGCGCACCTTGGTTGCTGAGGACGTCAGCAGGAAGGGAAGGCTGGATTAGCGCATCCCCTTCAGTGGTGGTGCCCGAGGCGTCGACCTTGCGCACCCAGACTTGGCGGGTCTTCTTCGGCTTCGACAGCCGCTTCGAAGGACTCACACTTCCTTCAGAAATAAACTCCTCGTACGCCTGTTGATTGAGGCGTACGACCAGCGTCTTGTGGGAGGAGCCCACCTTCATGTCGTCGGCTTGCGACACGACTTTCTCGGTGGAGGAAAAAGAGGTCCCCAGCAGAGTCGCCAGCTTGTTTGCCATTAAAATTGTTTGATTACAAATTTCAATACAAACAGAACAGTGTTACAATATAGGACTTAGACGTAGTCCTAGGAGTACACTTTTGTTTATCTGGGTCCCTTGTGCCGATGGAGCGAGTGGTAATGCGTTGACTCCGTTGACGAGCTGACGATAGTTATCGGTTCTCTGAAGGTTTGGATTGCTCTGGGTGCTGGAGCTTGCTGAGAGGAAGAAGACGTTGAGTGTCTGTATCTGCCTCTCTGGTGATATGTTCCTTCGTTGGGTGTTCTCTGTCTTGTCCCTCCGTGTGTGTCGAAGAAGAAAATGATCCCTCTATTTATAGCTGGGCAGGTTGGCTGCTCATGCGCGCATATATAGGATGCGCCGGTGCGTGGGGACGTCACGTAGAGATTGCTGATAGAGGAGCATGGACGGTGCACCCTGATCGAGGGGGTTGGCTTCTTCATGTTGCTATTGTGAACCGGCACGTAGCGGAGAAGAAAATCTTTCTGTTGCTGAGATCTTGGATGAGTTGAGTCAAAGGACACGTGTCGTCGACCCATGGCTCGAAGATCTCGGATTTGGTGGGGGGAATGATCTGGTGGGATGCGCCTAAGATTGGGCGCATGAGGAGACTTTGGCTCGTAACCTTTATGAGTCACGAACCATTCTGGGCGCATGGCTTTTGAGGCGCATGCAGGCGACTTTCCTTCTGTCTTTTGGGATCAGAAAGCAGTCTGGGGCGCATGGCTTTTGAGGCGCATGCAGGGCTTCAAATAGAGACTTTTCTTCTGTCTTTAGGGATCAGTAAAGAGTCTGAGGCGCATGGCTTTTGGGGCGCATGTAGATTTGGACGCATGGCTGCAGAGGCACATGCGGGTGGTTGAGTGGCCACGTGGCAGTAGCCGTCAGAGAAGTTATGATGATGCTGACGTTGCCGACACTTCGTTTTCTGAAAAAGCTGTCAACCGTTCAGACTTTGGGAGGTGTGCTGCCAACTCTGTCAGTTCAGCATTTAATGTTTCTGACATTCGATGGACAGCTGAGGGGGCGCGTAGATTGGCGTTCCACTGGGTATGGGGACGTATGGGGGCGCATCCTCTGTGATGCGCTTGGTTCTGAAGGGCGGGTCTGTGTGATGCGCCTGAAGTCGAAGGGCGTGTGCGGCTGTTTCGTTCCTCGAGTACTTTAAATAGCCGTTTGGCTGAATTCGAGGCGTCTGGTTCATCCATTAAATGCAAGTTCATTGCACAGAATTCGGAGAGCCATCCACTTGGTGCGTGGGCTTGATCTGCCCGGCCTATAAATAGTGGCATGGAGAGAAGGTTTGCTTCTCGTTCTCTCACGTACTTCCAACATGAACTTGGGTACTCGAGTGCATTCTGTTGACGAAGTGCTCCCGAGGGTGAAGATGAGACGCCATGTCGTCATTGATGCACTTAAAGGTGACTGTTACATCTAAAAGACGGAGTCGAGGGCTTCCGAGGCAGGCGGAAGGTGCCTGTTGCATCCAAAGATAGGAATGCTCGGGCCTCGTCTCCGTTGTTCCGGAAGGGCCGTAGATCGGAATGGCGGTGCCTTGACCGTCTTCCTTTGGCTTTTGAGGCTCTTTCTCTGGATGGGGGGTTAATTGCCACCCTCATCCTGCTCGGCCAGGTGAGCCTGGCTGGGAGAGCGGCACATAACTGGGCTGCTGAAGGGATGCATATAACTGGGGATGCACATAACTGAGCTGCTGAAGGGATGCGCCCTGCTGAGTACGTATGGCGAGATGCGCCCGGTTGAAGGCGTATGGTGACTGCTGCACCTGACTGGAGACGCATGGTGACTGCTGCGCCTGTCTTGAGGCGCATGGTGGCTGCTGCGTCTGACTGGAGGCGCATGGTTACTGCTGGCCGTAGACTTAGGATCTTTCCTCTGTAGAAATTTTCCTTTGTACAACCTTCTCTAGACATGTAATAGACTTTTATATGTGAAATAAAAAGTTCTTTTTCAATGTCTATATTTGTTGCTTTTGCTGTGAAGTATTTTGTTCGAGCTCTGGCGTATGTAGTGTCTGGCGCATGGGCTTTCTGGTTGTGAAATTCCATGCTTCTACAATTCTTACTGATGAATATTAGTTTGGGCGTAGTTCCATTTCCAACGTCAATCTGGACAATCTCGTCCTCTGTAGGTGGTTGTCGTTGTTCAAAACGAAGTTCCCATTGAGTGTCCATCTGTTGAGCCCAAGGATCATTCTCAAATGGCTCGGATTCACCATCAATTTGAACCATGTAAGCTGAAAATATTTGCTCAGATTCATCATAATAGTCTCCTTTAACACACGAGGACTGAGAAATATCGGATTCGATGAATTGGACTTCTTCTGAATCTGATGATTGTGAAGAGCTAGAAGAGAATTCTTCTTGTATATCGTCATTAAACAAATAGGCCGGATCATATCCCAATCTATGACGAGTTTTCTGGTAAAACGGATCACCACATAATGGTAGTCGTCTACCTTTGTCTTGATTGAGACCTTGCATAGTCTTCAAATCATAACCCATGTTCTGGATAATCTTGAGAGATTGTTGACTATATCTGTCAATTCGGATTCTTCTTTTATCTTTATCTCTCAAATCATCTGTCTGAGCAACAAGGATATTTCTAGCCAGGCCAAATATAATTTGGCGCTTGTTTTTCTTATCAGACGGAACCACAAAATAAGATTCTTTGTGACGTCTATAAGTTACACAAGCTTGTGATGAAGCGGCTACAGGAAGAAGATAGGGAGAAGATGTTAGAAACCTTTGAGCATAAGGTCCAACATCGACATGAGGAGGAAAAGAATTTTCCTTATTATCAATGTATAAGGTTTCCTCTGTGTCTATGTCGTCTTTATATTGATGACTTTGATTATCAGAAGATAAAGTCATTCTTTCAATAAACTTGACAGCCATATACTCAAAAAGGAAATCTTCATTGATATCAAAAAGTACAGAATGATCAATATTTACATCATTTACAATTTGACTGCTACGCTTCGGATTAATCACTAGTGGACTATCATCCGTCTTCTGCGTAGATTTGCCAAGATTGACAATCAAAGGAGGTTCTGGATCATTCGTACGAAATGTACGCCCTTTGACCTTGATCACAAGAGGTTAAACTTGGCTTTTAGCAGGAACATTCACTGATTCCTCAGATGAAACTTGAGTTCTTCCTTTAACCTTGATCATCAAAGGTTGATTGTTGACAGGTTGGGGTTGGATTCGCCCTTTGACTTTGATATTCAAAGGTTGCTCTTCTGGCGGATCTTCGTTAATAGACTGATCTTTAGCAGATGATTGATCTTCAGCCATATCTGATATCTCTTTCACATGCTCTTGTTTGTAAAGTCTTGAGTCGGAAAAATAGGCTTCGACACCCTTGAAAGGATTGATATCAGTAAACTCAGTCTTCACAACTCCTTGGGGATCCACATACTTGAAGCATTGGTGGAGAGTCGAAGGCACGATGTTATGCTCATGTAACCATGGTCTTCCAAGAAGAATATTGTAGGATACATCTGAGTTAATAACATAAAATGTTACCATAGTTCGAAGATCACCAATCTGAATCTTCAGACGAATCTTCCCCAGTGGTTTGCTCTTTCCAGAGTTGAAACCAACTATTGTGGTACTAGTGTAAGTCAGATCACTAGTAGGAATCCTCAATGGTCTTAGCATACTTTGAAGAATTATGCTAATGGAAGACCCAGGATCAATGTAAATTCTGTCAACTTTAATGGATTCAATATATCTAGTGTAACACAAAGGCCTATCATGCTTGTTATGCTTCAACAGCATATCTTCTTGTGTAAAGGTGGTGTTGGGAATTGCTTCCATCACACTATGACATTGTGGGCATGATACTGGTATATTGTCAGGAGTTTTGAGTTGAGCTAAGCAGGAATCAGCTTGCAGCAAAGCTTCACTCAAAGTTTCGCGACTTTCTTTAGAAAGGCGAAGCAACTCGAAGATAGATAATCTAGCCGGAGTATTAGCTAACTGGGCTAGAATATCAAATTTATAGGGTTTCATCACTACCCCCTGACTGGAAGTAGACTTCAACGGGACGTCAAAGCGCACCACTTTTTGTTTCCCCTTTTCAACCACGGCAGGAGCAAGAGACGATTTAGTTGATGGTATTTCAACATTCTCAGCTTCTTTGGAGGATCCCTCATAATCTTTGTGGTACTCTTTTCCAGATCTTGTACCAGCAAAAGTTTTTTCTTCAGACTCAGAAGAAGAAAGTACCATATTGCAGGATTTAATCTTCCTTTCCTTAGTCTTCTTCTTGTGAGGATTGTTATGAGGAACCTCAGAACCCAATCCAACAGTAGATTTTTGACTTTGAATTTGTAAAGGAAGTCGTATCCCTTTATCATAATTCAAACCTTCTGTCTTTTGAAAGTCATAATCCATCTTCTTCATGAGAATGATAGATTGCTGACTGTACAAGTGAGTAGGCAGTGGACTTTCAACAGGTGGTTCCATAGAGGAAGAAGAAGAGATCTCTGTGACTACAGGAGAATGAGGAATAACCGTCTCTGCAGCTACAGGAGGAGAAGGATTCGAGATACGAGGAAAAATCCCTGTAGGAGCCTTTTCATAAGCAGCGAAGACTTGTTGTGCCCTGTATAAGGGAACACTATTCATGGCTAGCCACTGCTGATGAGTAAGCTTGAGCTTGGCAGGAGGAGCCAGACTTGGAGGACATATGTTCAATCCTCTCAGTCTATCTTCCAAAGGAATGCCATCCCATAGATGATCCAAATTATCAAGATCTGGAATAACATGAGAAATCATATTGCAGGTTTTGACTTTCTTACCTTTCTTGGATTTTGAAGTTTTACCTTCATCTTCCATTTCAGGTACTAAGTCAGGATGTACCCACATAATTTTACCATTCTTTAATGTAAGGGGCAACAATCCTTCATTTTCCTTTCTGGCAGGCGGGATATTCACAATCTTCATCGTCGCCTTCGGAATTGGGACAATTCCATCTGGTACTTGTTATGGAGAAAAATTTATAAATTGAAGAGAAACCATATTGGTTGTAACCGTATGGTCATCATTAGTTAAAGCAATAGCACCACCATTTATCAGCTCTTGGATTTTCTTCTTTAAAATATAGCAAGCACTGGTAGGATGATTAATGTATCTATGATAGATACAATATGTAGGATTGTCAGTCAGATTCACCTCACTAGGCCTCTTTGGTTCCGGAATCTGGAGTTTGCCACTCTTCCCTAGACATTGAAATATCCCAGGGATATCACTTTCGTCAAAAGAGTATTCTTCTTTTGGCCTGGAAGATTCCTGATTATTCGGCGTCGTTTTATTCTTGGAAAGATTGACCATAAGGGTGTCTTTTCCTTTCATATTACGATTGTCGGTATTATTACCAGGATTACTTTTCTTTCCTTTATCCTCAGAGGCGAAAATCATCCCATGTTCACGAACCAACCTACCATTAGTCTCGGCAGAAACTGCTGCTATGATAAACGAAGCCCAATCTGTGAATTGGGAACCCGTAAAGACAGCGATGGATGGTCGCAGATTCATCTTACATGTATCAATCAGTGCTGAATCTGGCATACCAGGGGGCATCTTTAAAGTCGCTTGTCAGAAACGTTCAATGAACGTCCGAGTATCTTTTTTCTCCTTTTGCTTGATTTCTATTAAGGAGGACATATTCATGTCCATACCTCCTTCATAGAAACGGGAGAGAAACATTGCCTTAAATTCGTCAAAAGACGAAATGCAATTGTCGGGTAAACTACGATACCAGTCGTAAGCTGAACCCGTCAAGCATCTAATGAATACTCTAGTGAGAAGAGCATCATTTTTCTGCAAATGTACAGTCATAATATCAAAGTAATTGATATACTGACTAGGAGAAGCCTTTCCATCAAATAATACCGTTGACTGTGGCTTGAATTTTGGTGGAAAGGGTACATCATTCCAATGAGGAGGATAAGGTTGCTTAATCCCTAACCTCTGGAGTTGATCCTTTTGCTTCAAAACTTCAAACTGTGCTTTGAGCTCACGCACTGCTTGAATGGCTTCACTGGTTTGTGGAAGCACGTTTGATTGAAAAGTTGTTAGTTGTACCGTAATCTCCACCGGAGATGGTACATCTTCTGGAATGATAGGATCTGGAGATGCAAAATTTTGATTAACAGCAGGCTCTTGGATATTCAAAGGTATATCAACCCCTTGGCTATCTTGAGTTGGTGCTGCTACCTGAACCGGTGTTACAATTGCTGGTTGAGCAGTTTGCTGAGCCGTTATTATCTGGTGCATGCTTTGCATCATGTTAAGCATGTCTTTCAATGATTGCTCAACGGCAGTGAGACGTTGTTCTGTATTAACAGATGACGTCTCTGGTTCGTCTCCAATAGCGTAGGATTCAACCTCTCTTGAAGATACATAAGGATTAGTATAGAAGTATGAATCAACATTATCAGTTTCGGACTCAAGAGATTGAGTACCCCCAGCTTCAGCATCAGAAGTCTGCAATTGTCTTTGTCTTCTTGATCGAGTATTCTGATATACTCCTTCAAAAGAATCAAGAAGTCTGTTGAATTGTTGTTGACCTGGGGTTTGGGACGTGTTCCGTCTAGGACGTCGTCCTCTGTTGGTGTGAGATGCCATGTTGACTGATGCATATGATAACTCATCAGCTTGTTGTTTGGGCGCTTTAAAATTTAATCGATCAAAAACTGACCATCTGGAAGCCGAGCAACAACATTTGATCACAATCTGGTGACACTCACAGTGATGATTTTCTTGGGAGAGTGTCACGGAAGATTGTCTATTTTTACGCTTTTGTATTAGTAATTCACGTAAATCAGAAGGAGTAGAAGGAGTAGTCTTCTTTATTATATTTTGGGTAGCAAAACATTTAGTCCCTTGTGTATATAGAAGATTATTGGCTGCATTTGCAGAACCAAACTGTACATTTCTATGCGTTTGGAGTTGTGTGCTCAAATCTTGAGATTTTTGAGCACGAAGGACTCCATTTTCATTGCGTGTGATTTGTAGGTTTGGTACTTTGCGTAGAGCAGTATAAGAAGGCTGTTGGTGTAGAACTGAAGCTTTACCAACAATATTTTTACGCTGTATGCATTTAGGTACATTCACATTAGATGTAAAAATATCGTTGTGAATTTTATCTATACTGTCATAGACAGGAGACTTACCTTTATGCGTAGAGCGTAAAAATTGATTATCTACCACGTCACAGACGGGAGATTTTCCTTTACGCGAAGAGCGTAATTTTTGTGTGTCTACCACGTCACAGACGGGAGACTTATTTTTACACTTAGAAGCACAAGCATTAGAGTCTGCCTCATTACAAATGGGAGACTCGTTCTTATGCACTGAGCGTAAAATTTGGTTTTTACCTACTGGGCGTAAAACCTGATTATCTTTACCGTCACAGACGGGAGATAACTTGCCACACTTAGAGTGCAACGCTGAAGTAAGGACTGCCTCGTTACAAACGGAAGCCCCTACGACAGGAGTGGGAAGAATTCTCTTGCCCTCAGAAGCAACAGAGAGATCAGAAGCTATTTTGGATTTAGGAATCCAAACTTTTCGTGCTTTGCGAGATTTTTGAATATTGGAGCAGCGAGAACCACCCCCAGTTCGGAGCATCTCTTCATAAGCAGTCTGGTCGAAGTATACAACCAGAGTCTTCTTTGTCGATCCAATCGACACATCATTGTATTGAGCAATTGCCTCCTCGTCTGAGGAGAAGGTCATCCCCAACAGAGTCGCCATTTTTGTTTCACTTAACAAAATGACTGGAAATCGGATTTTGAAAATAAAACGAGAAAAAGTACAAGAAGTACAAATTTGATTCTGGGAAGTATTGCTATGGAAGTCTGATCTGTAAATGATCACTTTGTTCCTTGGACCATACGATGATGATGAAGATCACTGCTAGAAGATGAACAATTGGAAGAACTAAGTCACCAGAAAGGTATCGACGCACTTGGGCACTGATGGCGAGGCCGAATGCTTTCCTGCTTTGCTTCACTCTGTTCTGGAAGAAAAGTTGAAGAAGAATGCTCTGAAAAATCAAAGTCTCTGGGCTCTGATCTCTATGTATTCTCTCCTTTCTCTCTGTGTCTGTTATATGAGAAAAATCAGTCTATTTATAAACTTGGCTTCTTGTGCGTAAAAACTCAACAAAAGTTCCATCTTTATGCTAACAACTGTCATCCATGATTAGAGTCATCCTCTGCATACGTTGACACGTATCCCATCGTTTCAGTAAGAATAGGATACACGTACATACGTTCTTCGAGATATGTGGTATAAAAGCCATGTAGGCAAACCACGTTCTGAATTGGTGAAGAAGAATAGGGCGTAAAAATAACCCAAATATACCCTGAGCGTAAAGTAGTAGACTAGGCGTAAAATAGCCCTGACATGGACTTCTCGCGTAAAGTGGTTGTTAAATAACCTTGAGCGTAAAAGTAGCCCAAATAAACCTTACGCACACGTCAACTTTTGAGCGTAAAAACTCGTATAGTCTCCGTGCGTAAAAGAAGCCATATTATGAGCGTAAGATAACTCAGTCCACATACTAAACGACAAATTGGTCTCTGTGTAAAACAAATTACTTTGATTTTTGTGATATATGCCATCATTAAATCTTCATGTCAGACTTTGCATTAAATGCAAGACTTGACAGCTTTGTCCAGCATAAAAGTAGCTAGCCTGTCTTAGGCATAAAACCATTAGCTTTGACCCGGGCGTAAAATGATTAGCCTGCTTTAGGCGTAAAGTAGATCAATTTGAATGGAATGATCCATCTATTTGACTCATTCTTATGAAGCACTTTTTACGCTCCTACACTACCGATTGAGTCTGGACCAATAGATCGGAATCGGCTGAATCGGTCGAACGGGAACGATTGAATTAAGATCCTTTTCTCGTTATGGAAAGGCTTCTTCGGAATCAAGTCCCATATACAGCGGGTTGCGCCTCAAGGATTGGCACTGCGGCTGAGTCGGGAGAGACCTCCCGTTGCTCTGGTTTTTATGCAGCACTTGCATTGGCTTTGGTTTTCGTGAATACGTTTTCGTGAATGTTTTCGATAGTTTTTATGGCTTGCATTTTCGAAGTCGCATTCGTATCGAATTTTATTGAATAATACTGTATTCTAATTAGTTGCTTATGCTATTTCAGGTGATCGCATAGGCGACGTCAGCGCAGCCAACTAGTCCCTCGCCTGAGGCAAGACTAAGGTGAGTGGCTGACCTTCTTCGCCTCGACCCTCTGTTTCAAAATCAATATGAAACACAAAAGAAATGCTTGTCGCCATAGTGTAGAATCAATGAAATCATGGCACGATTCTTCACGTAACACTTGCTATCGAACTGCTTTGCCTGAAAACTGATGCATTGTCTGCTTTCTCATGCCTTATTTACTTAGCCTATGCAAACCAAAGGATGAATAGGTTAACGTTTATTGCAACGATACGACTAAAGTGCATAAATGACTAAGATCAAATAAAGGGGCAGTTTTACACCTAAAAGAGAAAGTTAAAGGTTCTAGTAAAAATATATAATATTTCATGAACCTGCAAAAACGGACATTGGACAACTTATGCATAAGGTGTAGTTTTCTCGAACTGTTGCCTAGGCCAAGGAAACGATTCAGCCCGGGAGGAACGAGTTGTAGCAAGCACCAACCATAAATCGACGTGGATGATTCAGGAACTTTCGCATAGGGCTCGCTACCCGCCGCGAAAGGGTCGCCGTCTAACCCAGCTATAGTCCATGATGGCTTGACATTGCCAGTAACCTTTACACCCTTTCACGACATGAATCAATGCACGTGACACGGGATAAAGTTTTGGATAATTGCTTGCCTCAAAACATGTTAACATATAAATCGATCAGGATGGTTAGAAAGATCATAAAACAGCTAGCTAACATATTTTATAAAATTGCTTTAACCAAATCCAGAGCTCGGGTTTAATTAGCCACTTGTCAGTACATGTGATCGTACTGACCCTCGCTCTTTTGTAGGTAACAGTAACCAGGAGGAACGCGCCAGCTAGCTAGGCAATGTTTCGTGCTTTTAAAGCTTCAACCGCGCGTTGAAGACCTCGCTGCTGAATTTTGAAGACTCTCCACAAGTCCGAGGAATATGTCTCGGCATCCCTCGCATCCAGGTGGCTGGAATACTTTTGTTGTACGTGAGGGATGTATGATGGAACAGTTATTTCATCGGCACTCCTTTTGTAATCGAGTCATGTTGTAAAACCTGTACGGCACGATTGTAATGGAGTATGTAAATGATGTATATTACCAATAAAATAAAAAGTTTTATGTTTCAATGTGCTATCAATTTATCTGCACTCACTCTCTTAGATGCTGTGCTTCGGATTACCTTATGACTATGCCTTGTGCGATCACAAATTAGGTTCGCACGGCATCACGCCCGGGGGACGACTATCGATTCTACGGAGTCGGGGCGAGACATAATGGTATCAGAGCACGACTTTACGTCTTTGGCCTCCAGTGTCGAGTTTCTAGTCCTAAATCGTTGACCTCGTGTCGATGAGTTGAGTTGTTCCATACGCTGAACCCAGGACAATTTCTGAAACTAACGAGAGTTGCTTTTCTTTTTTCTGCAGTTGCGGGACCTCGGAAAGAGGACGAGGCGAGCGCTTCCAGCGGCTCGAGTAGTTCCGGGCCCGAGTATTCCGTCAACCCAACGGGATGACGCCTATTATAGCCGAATCTTCCGACGACCCAATGTAACGGATGTTACAGATGCTTGAAATGCAGCAAAGGCAGGCTGAGCTCCATCGACAACAGACGTAGGCTCGCCAGACCCAGTTTGAGAATCGATTTGAGGAACAATTTAAATTGTAGCAGCAGCAGCTGAATATACTTCAACAAATGGTTCAGTCAGTCATGGCCAACAACAATTCAATGATGACGCCTGCTGTGACTGGACCTACGATTCGATCTAATGAAGCTGAACCGGAGGTACCCGTGCTCTCACCTACGACACCGAGAGGTTCTACCTTCGACGTATCAAAATTCACAAAAAGCTATTGCATATCCTTCAACGGTACAGAAGATCCCTCCGTAGCGATCGACTAGTTCGAGGAGTTGGAAAACAAATTTGAACTTTTGGGTGTCGAAGACTCGAAAAAAGTTACATGTGCTCAACTCCTACTTTGATTGAACGTGTACGATTGGTGGGCCGTACAGAAGCGGGCAATTCGACGTGAAGACGAGATGACGGCGATCTCATAGGCTACATTCATAAAAGCGTTCGAGACCGAATATCTTTCTGCTGTCGTACGACATAAAAAAGAAAATAAATTCATATAGTTGAAGCAAGAAAATATGACTGTTCGACAGTATGCGGCATAATTCAATAAACTGGCCAAATTTGCTAGAGTGTACCTGCCTACCACTACAAGTCGCGCTCGACAATTCAAAGTGGGCCTTGTAGGCCTTTAAAAATGACAGTCACGCTGAGTTGATCAGGACAGAGTCAAAAGACACGCTTAGTTGATCCAGACAATATTTACAAATCACGCTGGGGAGACAGCTCATCATTTGTCAGAGAGTAATTATGACTGACATCATAACAGTCGAAGAATGTCTCTTCGTATGCCACGTATGCACAGAATTCGAGAGATCACAGCCGTCTATTGCGTGATTTTCGAAATCTTCTTCAGCAAGACTCAACCTTCATCAAGTTGGCGTACCAAAAGAGCTTCTTGTCATTTAATGCGACTGACAAAAGCAATCACTGTCAGAGATTTTGTGTCAGTCGAGGCACGCTGAATCAAGACAGCTGGCAGTCCTATCTCAAGTCTGGGTGTATTTTGAGCTTTCCCTCAAATCTGCGTGGATTCTGAAGTTTTCTTCTTCAAGTCTGCATGGATTTTGAAGCTTTTTGCCTCAAGTCTGCGTGGATCCTGAAGCTTCTTGCCCCAAGTTTGTGTAGATTTTGAAGCTTTCTACCCCGAGTCTGCATGGATTTCGTCTTCAACAAGTCTGCGTGGATTTCATCAAATTGGAGTACGTGGCAGCCATGCCACTGATCTCTCGCCTGCGTGTCCTGTAACTTGCACACGACTCATGCATGATTGCCATGTGTCCAACAGTTACAGGCCACGTCCAGTAACTGCTCACAACCTTGCGTATTTTAAATCCTGCATGATTTTCAACTAAGCACAGGCTGTGAAGACAGTTATCTTTTCAGTTATTATTTTTGACTCTATAAATAGAGTTCTTTTTCTCATTCATTAAACAGATACATAGTTATCTACTGTCAAAATTTTGAGAGTTTTTCTTCTTCGCATAGTCCAAGGGATAAAGTGATCGTCTTCTAGATCAGATTCCCACAGTTGTAATTTTCCCAGATACACAATAAATAAAGTAATTTATTTATGGAAAACAGGCCTGCGTCCCTTTATCGCCGTCCATGTTTCGGTGCCTGAATACGAGACTATGGGCGAGTAACTCAATCACGCCCTCCGTCTAGAGCCTCAGTATCCTCCTGCCACTACTGGCATTGTTCATTTCAATAACAAATGTCATAGTAATACATGAGGCAACAATGCACATAAGCGTCCAAACCGCGACAACGGAGGCGACAACCAAGGAAAGGATCGGGTAGTCTATAATTTCTACCACAAGGTGGGGCACACGGTTAACGAATACTTAATAAAAAGTGGAGCATGCTTCGAGTGTTGTCGAGTAGGGCACGTCGCACGCAACTGTCCTGAAGGTGCGTCGAACCAGCGCCCGTCACAACAACACCACCAACATCAAAATCGGGGCCAAAAACCTCGGGCTCCACAGACTGTACAATAAAATGGCTATGACCGTCGCCCCAATGCTCAAGGTCGCATCTATGCTATGACTCGAGACGAAGCGTTCGTATCTGACACATTCGTGACAGGTATACTGTATTTCGATAATCAACCTGCTCGTGTAGTGTTTGATTCAGGTGCTACACATAGCTTTATATCGACGGACTTTGCCGTCGAGCACAAATTTCTCATGACACCGCTGGACCTCGATCTTAGTGTTAATGTAACATCGGGTGCACTACTACTTACAAATTTAGTCTGTGGAGATGGAATCATCTGTATAGGTGGTCAAAGGGTCAGTCTTGATGTGATAGTTCTAGATATTAAGGACTACGACATCATTCTGGGGATGGATTGGCTCGATCCGTGTAATACAGCCATCGACTGTGCCAGAAAGATAGTCACTTTTCGTATACCTGGAGTGCCTGAGTTCTGCTATTCATGTGGCGAGGCATCGTCAACCTGTATGGTGATCTCAGCAATATCTGCTCGAAAGATGCTGCATTCCGGGTACGAAGGCTATCTCACGTCCGTTCGAGACATGCGACAGGATGGTGCAAACGCAGGTCAGACTGAAGTTGTGACAAAATTCCCAGATGTATTTCTGGATGAGCTTTTCGGCATGCCACCTGATCGAGAGATCGAGTTCACTATCGACACATTCCCTGACACTCGACCGATTTTGAAGACTCCATACAGAATGGCCCCTGCAGAACTAAAGAAACTCAAGGTACAGTTACAAGGATTGCTCGACAAGGGATTTATATCACCCAACGTCTCGCCACGGGGAGCTCCCATACTATTCGTCAAAAAGAAGGATGGCTCAATGCGTCTTTGTATCGATTATCGTGAGCTGAACAAGGCAACCGTCCGGAACAAATATCCATTGCCCCACATAGACAACTTATTTGATCAACTGCCAGGAGCTATGGTAATCTAAAATTGATCTTAGCTCGGGTTACCATCAACTCAAGATCAAGCCGGACGATGTGCCGAAGTCAGCCTTCCACACTCGATACAGCCATTATGAATTTCTGGTATTACCGTTCGGCCTAACAAATGTCCCAGCTGCTTTCATGGATTTAATGAATCGGGTGTTTCGACCTTTCCTCGATAAGTTTGTAGTAGCCTTTATCAACGATATACTCGTTTACTCGAAGGATAGGCAGCAACATGCTAAGCATCTACGGACCGTGCTTTAGACCCTTCAAGAAAATTAATTGTATGCAAAGCGAAGCAAATATAAATTTTGGCCGAGCAGCATCGCAGTCCTCAGACACATCATTTCAGCTGAAGGCATTGCAGTCGACCCAAAGAAAGTTGAAGCCGTTGTCGATTGGAAATGGCCAGCATCCGTCGGCGAGATTTGAAGTTTTCTTGGCTTAGCGGGATACTACAGACGCTTCGTGAAAGACTTCGTAAAGATCGCATCGTCTTTGACTCGTCTCACCCAGAAAGGAGTCCTATTTGTGTAATACCTGTGGTTCGTATTACGTATTTTGGAAATACGTGTACGTATTTTCTTATATTGTTCCTTGTTTAGTTTTCTTGGCTTGGTTTAACTCTCGGTTTGGGTTGGCTTGGTTTGGCCGGCTGGTTGCTTGGTCCATCATGGACCAAGGTGAACCCCCTACCTACCACCAACCCATGATATTTATTTCCCTACCAACCTTCTCTTTCCTCCATAACTCTCATTTATTTCTTCTTCTTCTTCTTCTTCTTCTTCTTCTTCCTTCCTCCCCATAACTCCCCAACCCTTAGGCAAGTACAACTTGCTTCCACAAGAGAACTCATTTTTATGGTTCCATTAGCTTCTTCTCATGATTCTAAGACACATTAGAACTTGTCATTTTTCCATTTTGAGGCTTTGATTCTTGTAGATCTACAATTTAGTATTTTCGGATTTTGGTAGTTTTGATCTATCAAACTCCTTTGTTTTCAAGTTTTTATGGTTCCATGTTGTAGATAATTTTATTCTACCCAATTTTGACCTTTGGAAGGTTGGATTCGGACTTGTTTTGACCAAGTTATGAGCATTTGGAGTTTTGGGTTCCATCCATGGAGTTCTTGCTGTTCTTGCCCTTTGGAGAAGACAGTGAGCAGTGTGCTAACTTTTTAGCTTACGCCGCTGACTTGTGTACGCTGCTCTTTAGCGAGCGTACGCTACTTTTTGTACGCTGCTCTTTAGCGAGCGTACGCTGCTTTTCGTACGCTGCTCTTTAGCGAGCATACGCTGCTTTTCATACGCTGCTCTTTAGCGTGCGTATGCTAGCCTTGATACGCTGCCTATTGGCAGCGTGTCTTTTTCGTACGCTAGCTCGAGCGTACGCTAGCTTGAGCGTACGCTAGCTTGAGCGTACGCTGACCTGTAGCTCGAGCGTGCCCTTGTGTACGCTGACCCTTGCGTACGCTTCCCATTGGAAGTTTATGGACCTTTTGGTACGCCAGTTGAGCGTACGCGTGCCTTGGTACGCTAGCTTAAGCGAGTAAGGCGTATGCTGTCTTTGAGCGTACGCTGGCTTGAGCGTACGCTTGCCTATCTTGTCACCCTGGTTCAACCCGAGAGCTTTGTGACCCCCCCCCATACGCTGCCTTTTGGGAGCGTATGCTTACCTGAGCGTATGGCCTTTGGCAGACTTGATCTTATATTAGCTTGTCAGTTTTTTTTATTTTCCTTATCCTGGATCTTCTATAGCCCTGTATATTGATATTTTATTAGATATTTTACGTCCATTTTATATCCTTACGCCTTTTGGCCTGAACTTGATAATTCTCGAATTTACTTGATATGTTTGGAATTGATAACTGAGCCTGATACGATAGTGACCCGTAGTGGTGCACTCCTGGCTTGAGTAACCTGGCATGACCTGATAGTGGCCCGTCGTGGCGCACTCTTGACTAGTACACTTGACCTGATAACCTGACATGTTATATCTTGACGGCTATCCGACATGACATGACTTGACAAGAATGAATATCCTGGACACCGTGGGTGATTGTGCTTGTATAAATAAACCAGTCCTGTCTTGCATCATGTCTAGGATGGGACTCCTGAGTACCACGGTCAGGAGTACCTATTGAAATGAACTAGGGACTAATAACTAGATTAATACGTTAGTCATGAAGAGATTTTTCCAGCTATAGGCAATCCCGTTACCTGAGTGCGCCTGGGATCTGTAGCCTGCCGTCGAGTAGGGCACATTTCCAGCACACTGTCATGTGTTGCACCCTTCAAGCTACTTAAGGGTACATGCGTTTCCTGGACGATGTACCCACCTAAATTCAACCCTAATCTTTCGACCTGGGTAACCTGGATGGTCTGCAGGGCTTGTGGCTGTGGAATAATCTCACTGCATCTTGTTAGTAACTAGGACTGTGATAACCCTAGTTAGTTAAAGTATCAAGCCGTAGATCTTGCTTGGCCGTGAAATGATTGGATGGAGCCTAACAAGTCTAGTCTTGCCCTGATCTTGTTCCAGACTGTTACATGACCAGCATGCTTGTATTTATTTTCTCGATAAATGGTGAGAAACCAAGCTCCGTTCAGACGAAGGGTTACAACCCCGGTCCTTGTTTGGTTTACGGGTTGTAACCTAGCTATCTGAATAGTTCCATGGTTATCTCGTCGTATATCATCCTGGCAAGTTTTTCTTATTTCCAGTTTTACCAGTTATTTATATTTCCTGTCTTTTATTATATTATTTATATTCCTATGCTGATTGCTGGTTTTAGTTCTTAAGTGAAGCTCCTTTGTGGCACTTGCTCTTTCTGGGGTCTGACCCAGCTGGTTTTGTGTGGCCAGATTTCGGAGCAGCTCCAGAGGATCTACCGATCTTCCAGCCAGATGGTGGCCACTAGACGGAACCTTGGCAACGAGTGGGTTTATTTTTGGCTCTCCCGCTCTATTGTGAAAATATTCTTTTGAGGCGTTTAGCCGACGAGCACCTGTTTAGCTCGATTGAACTTTTATTTACTGTCTGCCTACGGGCTGTAACATGATTAACAGATCCTAGGGTTGATCATGTATGACTAAACTCTTGCTAGTCCTGACATTTTGTACGACTAGCTTCATGATCAGCTGAATATGTAATATTTGAGACGCCTTATTATTGTATATTTAATGATCATACATCTTGTAACTTTTACTTACTTGCTTGTGATTGAGACAATAGGCTTGTTCATGACCTTAAGAGACTGCTGGCTTGTAGATAAACCCTCATGTATCTAGACAGCCGTGACCGTATAGCGAGATGGATTCCATTTCATATACGTAGCTGGCTATGTCTGCCCCTGCTCTCCAGTATTCTGGTTCTGGGGCGTAACATGGTTTAAGTGGTGGCCCATGCAGGTCTTGTAAATCAAGATATGTGAGGGTTACCAAATAGATGTCTCAATCAGTATTCGTCCTTGATCTCTGCTCGTATCTTCTAAATCCCTGAATTCTTGTCCTGATCATATGCTTGTATCGTTGATCTGTCCTGGTCCTTCCTTATTGTTCACTATGTCGTCTTCTTCAGCGGCATTGTTTGTGGTCCTACCGATCAGCAAGACGGAGCACCTCCCACGGACCAACAGCAACCCGGAGATCAAGCCCAGCATTCCGGAGTAGCCTCCAGAGTCGAGCCTATTGAAGAAGAGCCCCAAGTTCAGCCGGTTCAGCCTGCCGAACCTGATGATGGCACATTAGTAGGACCCGTCAGGACCTTGATAGCTTCTCAAGATCGTCGTAGAGATGCATTGCAACAGGCAGTGACAGATGCTTTGATCAGAGGCAGTCATCCAGGGAACAGCGCGGCCAACAGCTTTAAGCGCTTGAACCCTCCATTCTTCGACGGTAGTGAAGATGCTATCGCAGCAGATGCATGGCTTCAGGACACAGAGGTGGTTCTTGAAGCAGCCAGGACTCCAGAGAATGAGAAGGTAGCCGTGGTGCGCTTGCAGCTATTAGATCTTGCCCGCAGCTGGTGGGCAGCGCAGGCCGTTGGATTAGTAGCACCCATTGCTTTGGCAGTATTCAGAGAGAGATTCCAGACCAAGTATTTCGATGCCGTGGCTCGGTATGATCTACAGACCCGGTTCACTAATCTGAAGCAAGGAGGCAGGACGGTCGACGGATATGCGGCTGAGTTTTCCAGACTCAGTCGGTTTGCCCCCACTTTGGTGGCAACCGAGTATGATAGAGCCCAGCGGTTCCAGCATGGACTTCACCTGGAGATCTTGTTGGCAGTTGAGCAGTTTGAGCATCAGACTTTTGATGCAGTCTTGAGAGCAGCTCGGAGGCATGAGTATACCTCCCAGAGGATTGTGGATAGGGCCGGAGGTCGGAAGAGATCTCACGGCCAGATGAATCAGTCTTCGGCACCAGCCCCGGCAGCCAGGGCCTTGACTATTGGAGTTCCGAGGCGAGCGGCCTCAGTGACGTCGGTTCAGCATTCCACTCCGACGCACCCTCAGCAGTAGCAGAAGCAGAAGCAGTCTTCCGCAGTGGGTTGTTCTCATTGTGGGAAGCCAGGCCATGTGGTGGCAGAATATCGCAGGGCACAGGGATTGTGTCTGGTTTGTGGAGCACCAGACCATAGGGTTGGATCCTGCCCGAACAGGGGTGGTTCATCCTCGTCCAACCTTTCTAGCTCTTCGGTGAAAGGACCAGCTCCGGTCCAGCAGCAGCAGTATCCATTGCCGAGGCCCTTGCCGCCTCAGATCCAAGTGTTCCAGCAGCAGAACCCCCAGCAGTATGCACAAGCCCAAGCCCAGAGTCAGAGCAGACAGCGAGGATATCAGCAGAGGGGACCAGCACCCCGAGGGCACGGTCAGGCTATGGTGATGACCGTGGAGGAAGGATTGGCACCAGGTGAGGTAGTGGCAGGTACTATTCTCGTCAACTCCTTTCCAGCTTTAGCTTTATTTGATTCTGGTGCATCGCATTCTTTTATGTCTGCACGATTTGCGACATGGGTAGGATTGGAGCCCGAGTCATTATCAGTAAGGCTCAATATACTTACTGGTAACGGACTTGTGGGAGTAGATAGAGTGTTTTCCTCGTGTCGGATCGTAGTTAGCGGTAGAGAGTTCCCCGCTAGATTGATAGAGTTTCCGATGGCCGATTATGATGTGGTCTTAGGGATAGATTGGTTGAGGAACCAGTATGCTAGGATAGACTGCCATATTGGTAGGGTTATTTTTAGCATTCCAGGAGAGCCAGAGTTTTCTTTCTCCCGAGGCGAAGTTGAGCCTTCTCCTCCGATATTGCGGATGGCAGTAGCAGCAGTTCAGTTGCCCAGGATAGTGGATGAGTTCCCAGATGTTTTTCCAGAAGAGCTTCCAGGTATGCCTCCGGAGCGGGAGATCGAGTTCACTATAGACTTGATTCCCGGGACAGCCCCAGTGTCAGAGAGAGTCTACAGGATGGCACCGTCAGAATTGGAAATCTTGTACAAGATGATTGAAGAACTCAGAACCAAGGGATTCATTCGTGCTAGTGGATCGCCTTGGGGAGCCTCGATGCTTCTTGTGAAAAAGAAGGATGGTACATCCAGGTTATGTGTTGATTATCGTACCTTGAACTCAGTGACAATCAAGAACAGATACCCTCTCCCGAGGATAGATGACTTGTTTGATCAACTTAAGGGGGCTTCAGTATTCTCGAAGATTGATTTACGCTCAGGTTATCATCAGATCAGAGTCAGAGAGCAGGACATCCCGAAGACAGCTTTTAGATCGAGATATGGGTATTGGAAGTTCCTTGTTATGCCTTTTGGAGCAACCAATGCGCCGGCAGTATTCATGGACCTCATGAATCGCATCTTCATGCCTTACTTGGATCAGTTTGTGATCGTATTCCTAGACGACATCCTGGTCTACAGCAAGAGTGAGGCGGAGCATGAGCAGCATCTCCGTATAGTTCTTCAGATCCTTAGAGAGCACCAGTTATATGCCAAGTTCAGTAAATGCGAGTTCTGGCTCGATCGTATTTCGTACTTGGGTCATATCATCTCTCGAGGAGGAGTAGAAGTGGATCCCCAGAAGATTGTGGCCATTGAGACGTGGCCGGTACCTAGCACAGTGGCAGAAATTCGCAGTTTTCTTGGCTTGGCCGGCTACTACCGGCGGTTTATTTCGAATTTTGCTCGAATTTCAGCGCCATTGACGCAGTTGACCCGCAAGGATGCGCAGTTTGCTTGGACAGTAGAGTGTCAGAGTTCTTTTGAGCAGTTGAAGCGAGGCCTGATAACAGCTCCCATTCTCACGCTTCCAGATGGAACCGGGGGATTCTCAGTGTACTGTGATGCTTCAGGCAGAGGTTTAGGATGTGTTCTGATGCAGCATGAGAAGGTAATAGCTTATGCATCACGACAACTTCGTGATCATGAGAGGAATTATCCAACCCATGACTTGGAGCTGGCAGCAGTGGTGTTTGCACTTAAGTTGTGGAGGCACTACTTGTACGGAGATAGGGTAGAGATTTTCACCGACCACAAGAGCCTGAAGTATATTTTCACCCAGAAGGATCTTAACATGCGTCAGAGAAGGTGGCTGGAGCTTCTTGTGGATTATGATGTCAACCTGCAATATCATCCTGGGAAGGCCAATATTGTTGCGGATGTATTAAGCAGGAGAGCCGGAGCTTATTTCCTAACAGCACAGCCAGAATTGTTAGCGGATCTTCAGAAGATGGGTATAGAAGTTGTTCTCCCTTCCAGTGTGGCCTTGATGGCCAGTATGCAAGTTCAGTCCACTATAGTCGAGAGGATCCGGATGGCGCAGTCGGCAGATTCCAAGCTTCAGCGACTCAGAACAGAGTGCGAGGCAGAACGAAGACCAGAGTTATGCATTCATGAGGATGGTACACTTCGACATGGTAATCGTCTTTGTGTACCCAGCGGAGATATCCGACAGGAGATCATGTCAGAAGCTCACAGTTTGCAGTATTCCATCCATCCCGGCAGTACGAAGATGTACCGTGATATCCGGCAGCATTTCTGGTGGAATGGCATGAAGCGGGAGATAGCTCGGTTTGTCTCTCGGTGTTTGGTTTGCCAACAAGTTAAAGCCGAACATCAGAGACCGGCTGGATTTCTTCAGCCCTTGCCGATTCCAGAGTGGAAGTGGGAGCATGTGACCATGGATTTCGTGACTGGTTTACCGAGGTCCCCAGCTGGTAGAGATGCTATCTGGGTTATAGTTGATCGGCTTACGAAAGTGGCTCACTTTCTTCCATTCAGAGTTGGTCAGTCGACGGCTCAGTTAGCAGAGATGTACCTCAGGCAGATTGTCAGGTTGTACGGAGTGCCAGTCAGTATCACCTCAGATCGAGATTCAAGATTTACGTCGTACTTTTGGCGTAGCTTGCAAGAGAGTTTGGGAACTCATCTCCAGTTCAATTCAGCGTACCACCCGCAGACAGATGGCCAGTCGGAGCGCACGATCCAGACTCTTGAAGACATGTTGCGGTCTTGTACACTTGACTTCGGTGGTTCATGGGAAGATCACTTGCACCTGGTGGAATTCTCGTACAATAATAGTTTCCAGGCCAGTATCCAGATGGCACCGTTCGAGGCACTGTATGGCAGGAAGTGCAGATCCCCGTTAGCCTGGGATGATGTTGGAGAGAGGCAGATGCTTGGTCCAGAGATGATTTCCCAGACAGTTGAAGTGGTCAGGCGAGTCAGAGATCATCTTCGAGTTGCCCAAGATCGCCAGCGCCATTGGGCCGATTCTCATCGGCGCCCTCTCGAGTTTTCGGTCGGCGATCATGTATTCCTGAGGATTTTGCCTAACCGTGGCGTCATTCGTTTCGGCGTACGGGGCAAGCTTAGTCCTAGGTATATAGGACCGTTTGACATTCTGGAGCGAGTAGGAGATGTATCCTATCGTCTCGCTCTTCCACCGTCGCTAAGCGAGGTACATGACGTGTTCCATGTATCCCAATTACGACGGTATATCTCGGACCCGAGCCACATCCTGGATCATTCGGAACTGGTTGTTGGTACCAACCTTTCGTATGAGGAGAGGCCCGTGTCTATATTGGACTGGAGAGAGAAGACGCTCAAGAACAAGACTATCAAGTTAGTCCGAGTTGCTTGGGATCATCACTCTTTGGGGGAGTCAACGTGGGAGCGCGAGGATGACATCCGATCGCGATATCCTGACTTGTTTGACTCGTGAGGTATAATGTCTTTTCTATGCCTCATGCCTTCGATTCCTTGCTTGAATGAGTGATTGTCTGCCTAGTTATAGCTTACATGTGATTAATATAGCTTGTTCTTGCCCCTCTAGCCCCTTGATTAAATTCCGAGGACGGAATTCTTTTAAGGTGGGTAGAGTTGTAATAACTGTGGTTCGTATTACGTATTTTGGAAATACGTGTACGTATTTTCTTATATTGTTCCTTGTTTAGTTTTCTTGGCTTGGTTTAACTCTCGGTTTGGGTTGGCTTGGTTTGGCCGACTGGTTGCTTGGTCCATCATGGACCAAGGTGAACCCCCTACCTACCACCAACCCATGATATTTATTTCCCCACCAACCTTCTCTTTCCTCCATAACTCTCATTTATTTCTTCTTCTTCTTCTTCTTCTTCTTCTTCCTTCCTCCCCACAACTCTCCAACCCTTAGGCAAGTACAACTTGCTTCCACAAGAGAACTCATTTTTATGGTTCCATTAGCTTCTTTTCATGATTCTAAGACACATTAGAACTTGTCATTTTTCTATTTTGACGCTTTGATTCTTGTAGATCTACAATTTAGTATTTTTGGATTTTGGTAGTTTTGATCTATCAAACTCCTTTGTTTTTAAGTTTTTATGGTTCCATGTTGTAGATAATTTTATTCTACCCAATTTTGACCTTTAGAAGGTTGGATTCGGACTTGTTTTGACCAAGTTATGAGCATTTGGAGTTTTGGGTTCCATCCATGGAGTTTTTGCTGTTCTTGCCCTTTGGAGAAGACAGTGAGCAGTGTGCTAGCTTTTTAGCTTACGCCGCTGACTTGTGTACGCTGCTCTTTAGCGAGCGTACGCTGCTTTTCGTACGCTGCTCTTTAGCGAGCGTACGCTGCTTTTCGTACGCTGCTCTTTAGCGTGCGTACGCTAGCCTTGATACGCTGCCTATTGGCAGCGTATCTTCTTCGTACGCTAGCTCGAGCGTACGCTAGCTCGAGCGTACGCTAGCTTGAGCGTACGCTGACCTGTAGCTCGAGCGTGCCCTTGTGTACGCTGACCCTTGCGTACGCTTCCCATTGGAAGTTTATGGACCTTTTGGTACGCCAGTTGAGCGTACGCGTGCCTTGGTACGCTAGCTTAAGCGAGCAAGGCGTACGCTGTCTTTGAGCGTACGCTGGCTTGAGCGTACGCTTGCCTATCTTGTCACCCTGGTTCAACCCGAGAGCTTTGTGACCCCCCCATACGCTGCCTTTTGGGAGCGTATGCTTACCTGAGCGTATGGCCTTTGGCAGACTTGATCTTATATTAGCTTGTCAGTTTTTTTATTTTCCTTATCCTGGATCTTCTATAGCCCTGTATATTGATATTTTATTAGATATTTTACGTCCGTTTTATATCCTTACGCCTTTTGGCCTGAACTTGATAATTCTCGAATTTACTTGATATGTTTGGAATTGATAACTGAGCCTGACACGATAGTGACCCGTAGTGGTGCACTCCTGGCTTGAGTAACCTGGCATGACCTGATAGTGGCCCGTCGTGGCGCACTCTTGACTAGTACACTTGACCTGATAACCTGACATGTTATATCTTGACGGCTACCCGACATGACATGACTTGACAAGAATAAACATCCTGGACACCGTGGGTGATTATGCTTGTATAAATAAACCAGTCCTGTCTTGCATCATGTCTAGGATGGGACTCCTGAGTACCACGGTCAGGAGTACCTATTGAAATGAACTAGGGACTAATAACTAGATTAATACGTTAGTCATGAAGAGATTTTTCCAGCTACAGGCAATCCCGTTACCTGGGCGTGCCTGGGATCTGTAGCCTGCCGTCGAGTAGGGCACATTTCCAGTACACTGTCATGTGTTGCACCCTTCAAGCTACTTAAGGGTACATGCATTTCCTGGACGATGTACCCACCTAAATTCAACCCTAATCTTTCGACCTGGGTAACCTGGATGGTCTGCAGGGCTTGTGGCTGTGGAATAATCTCACTACATCTTGTTAGTAACTAGGACTGTGATAACCCTAGTTAGTTAAAGTATCAAGCCGTAGATCTTGCTTGGCCGTGAAATGATTGGATGGAGCCTAACAAGTCTAGTCTTGTCCTGATCTTGTTCCAGACTGTTACATGACCAGCATGCTTGTATTTATTTTCTCGATAAATGGTGAGAAACCAAGCTCCGTTCAGACGAAGGGTTACAACCCCGGTCCTTGTTTGGTTTACGGGTTGTAACCTAGCTATCTGAATAGTTCCATGGTTATCTCGTCGTATATCATCCTGGCAAGTTTTTCTTATTTCCAGTTTTACCAGTTATTTATATTTCCTGTCTTTTATTATACTATTTATATTCCTGTGCTGATTGCTGGTTTTAGTTCTTAAGTAAAGCTCCTTTGTGGCACTTGCTCTTTCTGGGGTCTGACCCAGCTGGTTTTGTGTGGCCAGATTTCGGAGCAGCTCTAGAGGATCTACCGATCTTCCAGCCAGATGGTGGCCACTAGACGGAATCCTGGCAACGAGTGGGTTTATTTTTGGCTCTCCCGCTCTATTGTGAAAATATTCTTTTGAGGCGTTTAGCCGACGAGCACCTGTTTAGCTCGATTGTATTTTTATTTACTGTCTGCCTACGGGCTGTAACATGATTAACAGATCCTAGGGTTGATTATGTATGACTAAACTCTTGCTAGTCCTGACATTTTATACGACTAGCTTCATGATCAGCTGAATATGTAATATTTGGGACGCCTTATTATTGTATATTTAATGATCATACATCTTGTAACTTTTACTTACTTGCTTGTGATTGAGACAATAGGCTTGTTCATGACCTTAAGAGACTGCTGGCTTGTAGATAAACCCTCATGTATCTAGACAGCCGTGACCGTATAGCGAGATGGATTCCATTTCATATACGTAGCTGGCTATGTCTTCCCCCGCTCTCCAGTATTCTGGTTCTGGGGCGTGACAATTTGAATGGTCAGTCGACTGTGAAGCTTCCTTCCAGGAATTAAAGCAACGGCTCATCTCGGCCCCGATACTCGTGCTTCTAGAAGGGACTGAGGGTTTCCAGATATTTGGTGATGCGTCCGGTCTAGGTTTAGGGTGTGTGCGGATGTAGCAGAACAAGGTGATATCTTTTGCTTTCCGACAGCTAAAGCCGTATGAGAAGAACTACCCTACTCATGACCTGGAGTTAGCAGCGATTGTGTTCGCGTTGAAATTGTGGCGTCACTATCTTTATGGCATGGCGTGCACAATCTATACCGATCACAAGAGCCTCAAGTATCTATTCACATAGAAGGAACTGAACTTGCGGCAAAGGCGTTAGCTAAAACTGATCTAAGATTATGACTTGAATATTGACTATATGCCGGGAAAGAAAAATGTTGTGGCGGACATTCTGAGTCGAAAGTATATTGCCTCGCTATCCATTGACCGCAGATTGCTATGCGACCTAGAAGGGATGGGTGTAACACCCAATTTTCCAAATGAGGGTAATTTTGAAATTTTGTAATTATAATTATTTACTTATTGATATTTATATCACATTATGATTTTTGGTGATTTTTAATCTTTTTAAAACTATTTAAAAATCATGACTTGAGATTTTGATGTGCTGCTAGTGAAACCCTAGAGACTGTCTGACCTAGAGCCTAACCATCTGATTGGAATATTTATTTATCATTTTTAGCCTATGGGTATTTTGGTCATTTTGACTTATTGGAATTATTTGATTAATTATTGGATTGATGGTTGTTAATTTTGACTTTTACTAGTTGAGACTTTGGAGACTAACCTAGATGTTGACCGTCACTCCCCGTTCCCAGAATATGTATTTTTATAAGTGTACTTCTTGAATGTATTTATTTAATATTTATCATGCATTTGTTTTGTATTTAAATTCTTCAATTTTGCGCTTATTAATTTTTCTGTATTTATTTTCTGCTTTTGCTTAAAGCTCTTGGTTTATTTGTTCATGTTAAACCAACTTGGTCTAGCTTGGTTCATCATGAGAGGGATGGATGGTCTAGATCTTGTAGGAAGGAATGGGTGGTGGAGATTGACTTGGGCTTGATATTAATACTACTTTACTTTTCTCTCTCTTCATTACTCTCATTTACTTCTTCTTTAACCTCCATTACTCTCCGACCAACCTAGAGAGCTAGGCAAGTGCCACTTGTTTCTTGATGGATCTCCAATTTTGTTGTTCCATTGTCTTCCTCTTGAGATTCTTAGACACTCTAGTACTTAGCATTTTTAATTTCCATGGCTCATACTTGTAGATCTAAGTTTGTTGTATTTTCGAATTTTTTAGGTTTGATCTAGCTAACCCAGTTATTTTCAAGTTTTGATGGTTCCATATTGTAGAGAATTTCTTTCTACCCTATTTTGACCTATGGAAGTCCAGATTTGGGCTCGGAATGAAGGATTTAGGGAGCTTGGAAGCAATGGCTTTCCTGGTTCTGTCCTCGAAAAATTAGAGAAGAACGTTACTTTAGCCGCATGGCTTTCATGCGATAAAGTTTCTCGAGCCGCATGAGCGCTGTCTTCCTGAGCCGCATAAGGATCAGTTCCTTCGGCCGCATAAGCGCATGGTCATCCCTGCCGCATAAGCTCATATTTCTCAGCCACTTGAGACTCGTTCCCTTGAGCCGCATGAGACTCGTCCCCTGGCCGCATAAGCGCTTCATTTCTCATGCGGTTTGCCACATGGACTTAGCCGCATGGTCTTGGCTGTATAACTTCGAGCCGCATAAGGCCGGAGCTCCTCTCGGTCGCATGAGACTCCATCTCCTTCGCCGCATGGCTTAAGTTAGCCCCAACCGCATGTACTTTTCTGGCCGCATGAACTTTTCTGGCCGCATGGCATGATTGGCCCTCGGCCGCATAAGACTCCATTTTCCCTGCCGTATATAACTATTTTCCCGAGCCGTATGTATTTTATTTTTTTAGCCACATGTATTTTATTTTCTCAGTCGCATGAGCCTATACTACCTGGCCGCATAGATGGGCACCCATCTGTTGCTGCCCATAGTGCCTTTAGCTATTTTCTTGTCCCGAATTGGTATTGATTGACATTGATTGTTACCTTGACTAATAATTGATCATGCGTTCCTAGTTGGAACTAAGAGACTGGCTAGTCATCTTATTGAATTGAATGAGACACGTTCATGTATGAATCATGAACCATTGCGATCGACTAGCCGATCCAGACATTGGCAAATGGACACATATTGACTTCCATTTTCTGCAAAAGCAGCATGTGCGTCTTACAGTCAAGGCATGATTATTCCGTGGTTAGGATTGATTGTTGTATTACCTATGTAAGACCTACAACCAAGCCGCACGGGCATCGTTGCAGAGTTGTGCATATCTTACCCTGTACGGAAGTACTCATTCTTAATGACCATGATCCACGGTATGGAATTTCAATCAACATAGGGGATATTAAGCTAAATAAAAATAACGATTGCATGGAGAGAACGGTTTCCCGAGTTCTTACATGGCAGCCCTCTACGGGACGATTAGTGCCCCGATATGCCGGCTGGTTCCCACAGATACTACAAATCTGCCACACGGACATGGAGTGGTATCTGCCTATATTGTTATATATATATATATATTGATGACGAGCGTCCCGCTGGGACTCGTCTAATTCATGATTGACGCAATTAATTATTGGATAGACTAGCCTTGCTTGTACATAGTAAGAACTGAGGAATCCCTTATTGCATTAATTCCAGGGTAACATGGAACTCATTGTAGCAAGCCGTAGTAGTTGTATGGCCGCTTAAATTGACTTGTTTATGCACTGTATCTACTCTGGTAACTACTGAGAAGAGCAGGACGTCAGGACATGACAGGTCAACTTCTGTCCTTGTTTGGTTGGAAAGTTGGCTCAAAGTGTTGTGATGTTGTGCGAACCCAGTAGCAAGCAGAGATCTATTTTATCATATTCTTACTTTTATCACTGTTTCCAATTTCTCATATCGTGCTTCCTTGCGGTACTTGTTATTAGAGGTCTAACCTCTTTGGTTTTGCATGGCCAGATTTAGAGCCCGTTCCCGAGGACTTTGCTTACTTCCACCTCCAAGATGGTCAATACTAGAGGAATGATCGCCGGAGGACACGAGTGGGTCCCTTATTTCCCTGCTCGTCTTTACTATTTACTTTTGGCCGTTTGGCACCGACATGTTAGTTGGATTGTCTTGTACTTACTTTTACATAATTGCAACTAAGTCAGACTGCAGCTGATGACAATTGTGTGTACCTTATTATATCATCTGATATGTTTTGTAAAGCCAGATCTTAAAGAACATTTTGACCAAGCGTTTCGGACGCCTTACTGCTTTATCTTACATGTTCTCTATTTACTGTTTCTTGTTCGAATGATTGAGACAATAGATGTGAGTAACCCTAGTAAGACTTTCATGCATTATGCACCCCTCGTCTTTTAGACAACATTGATCGTATTATACGGTATTTATCTACCTGTAATATGTAGCTGGCTGAGTCATTCCCTCGCTCTCCGGTATTCTGGTTCTGGGGCGTGACAAGGTTTTAGTGGTGGCCCATGCAGGTCTGATTTCAGACTTGTGGGGTATTTTAATTTATAGGATGTCTCAATAACACATGTTTTCCCTTGATCTCATGATTTGTTACTCTCGATTCTAGCTTGACATTCTGAAATCCTTTGACTTCATTGATCTTTCATATCCGATCGTTTGGTTGTTCTCTTGTCCCTTCTTAGGGGCACTTTGTCCGCATCTGCCAGGACTGGACAACAACAATAAGGACAACACGAACAACTTGACCATGTTGATCAGCAACAAGGGCCAGTACTACCTCAAGAGACTATCTAAGAAGAAGTGATAGTGGAACCAGCAGTTGGACCGCAGTATCCGGAGGTTCCAACACCACTAATAGTTCCACCTCCCCCTGTGGAAGTGGATACACCAGCCCTTCTAGAGATCATGAGAGGGATGATGGCTACTTAGCAACATCAGATGTTGGCCCAGCAACGCATGCATGCTCAGTTGTAAGAGTAGAATGTACTACTCAACCAAGGATTGTAGACGGCTTTGGAAAGAGGGGTGAGGGCAGATTCAGGAGCATCAACCAGATTTTGCAAGTACAACCCCCGTCGTTTCGAGGGCACGAAAGATGCCATTTCAGCAGATGCATGGCTTAAGGACATTGAGGCTATTCTGACAGCGGCTAAGGTTCCAACAGAAGAATGTGTGGATCTAGTAAAGTTGTTACTTCAGAACCTCGCACGTGATTGGTAGGAATCAGAAGAGGTGGGCATCAGACGTCCTGTTGCTTGGGACGATTTTACCGCAAGATTCAAGACGAAGTACTATGGAGTTGTGGCACAGTTTGAGCTACAACAGAAGTTTATCAACCTCAAGCAGGCTGGCAAGATAGTGGATGCTTATACAGCAGAGTTCTGTAGACTGAGTAGGTTCGCCCCATAGATGGTAGCAACGGAGAACCAGAGGGCTATGAGGTTTCAGCAAGGGTTTCATCTTGAACTCTTGCAATTGATAGAGGTGCACAACTACCAGACTTTCGATGAGGTATTGACGGCAACCCGAAGGCTTGAGATCACCATTCAGAGGATCACAGCAAGGACTGGAGGTCAGAAGAGATCTCACAATCAGATTGAAGGAGGAGGGGGAATACCACCCCGAGTTACACCATCTCCTGGCATTCGCATTCACGATGTGGCGATGCGAGGGCCAGCACCACCAGCAATGCAACAACAGCAACAGAGGAAGAACCAACAACCCCCAACGGGTTGTACTTATTGTAGGAAGGTAGGGCACACTAGAGATGTGTGTCGGACATTGAACGGACAGTATTTGATATGTGAAAGTCCGGATCATCGGGTTTCCACCTGTCCTATGAATTCGAGGTCAGGAGGACCAATACAATAATTTTCTGCTCTGCCAGCACCAGGGGCAGGTCAGTATCGAGGACCAGCGGTGGCAGTAGGATCGTTGGCACAACGTCCATTAATATCACAGGCTCAGATATTTCGGCAGCAGGGACCGCCGATGCAGCAGAAACAATATAGACCACTCTAGCATCACCAAGGCAAGGGCCAGCAGTAGCACCAGGCTAGGCCGCAGCATGGGAACCAACAAGGAGGTCGAGGGCAGACATTCAATATGTCCTTGGAAGAGGCATTGGCATCGGGAGATATAGTGGCAGGTAACATTCTCGTCGCCTCATATCTCGCAATAGCATTGTTTGATTCGGGAGCATCACACTCATTTATATCTGTATAATTTGCGACACAACTAGGCATGGAGTTCGAGACATTGCCAGGGAGGTTGAATATACTCACTGGTAATGGGCTCGTAGGAGTTAGTAGAGTTATTCTAGCGTGTAGTGTTGTAGTGTACGGGCGTCACTTACCCGCCAGGTTGATAGAATTTCCTACGAGGAATTTCGACGTCATCTTAGGCATGGACTGGCTGAAAGACAGTTGTGCCACAATAGATTGCCGTAGAGGGAGTATATCTTTCAATATTCTAGGCATGGAACGATTTACCCTAGTCAGATCAGTGGTAACTCAACAAGAAGAAGGAGTGGTGGCGACAATGGAAGAAGTTCAAGTCCCGAAAGTAGTTGAAGAGTTCATTGATGTATTTTTCGAAGAACTTCCAGGTTTACCCCCAGTTAGGGATATTGAGTTCAGTATAGAATTGGCACCTGGGACTCAACCGATATCAGATCGGGTTTACAGAATGACAGATTCCGAGCAGGCCATGGTATATCAGCACGTAGAGGAACTAAAGGTGAAAAAGTTTATTCGAGCCAGCGAATCACTATGGGCAGCACCAATGGAACTTGTAGGGAAGAAGGATGGGTCATCTAGATTGTGCATTGACTATAGGAAGCTCAACGTGACGACAGTAAAGAACAAGTACCCATTACCAAGAATCGACGACTTATTTGATCAATTGAGCAGAGCAAGAGTTTTCTCCAAGATAGATCTTCGGTCAGGGTACCATCAAGTTAGAGTTCGAGAAGAGGATATTCCCAAGACAGCATTCAGGTCGAAGTATGGGCATTATAAATTCTTAGTAATGTCGTTTGGTTTGACCAATGCTCCAGCAATATTTATGGATTTGATGAACCGCATCTTTATGTCATACTTAGATCATTTTGTCGTTGTGTTCCTTGACGACATTCTCGTATACTCAGCTAGTGAAGAAGAGCATGAAGATCACCTCAGAAAAGTGTTACAGGTTCTGAGAGAGAACCAGTTGTACGCCAAGTTCAGCAAGTATGAGTTTTGGATGGATCGAATTTCATTCTTGGGACACATCATATCAGGAGCTGGAGTAGCAGTAGATTCCAAGAAGGTAGAAGCAGTAGAGAGTTGGCCAGTACCCAAGACCATAGCTGATGTGCGTAGTTTCTTAAGATTGGCAGGATATTACAGAAGGTTTATATCAGACTTTGCAAGACTCTCAGCACCCATGACCCGCTTGACACGGAAGGATGTGCCATTTGTCTGGTCGACAGAATGCCAGGCATTATTTGAGAATTTGAATCAGAAGTTGATATCGGTACCTATTCTTACATTGCCAGTTGGACTCGGAGGTTTTACTGTTTATTGTGACGTGTCAGGAAAGGGACTCAGGTGCGTCCTCATGCAGCATGGGAAAGTAATAGCGTATGCATCTAGGCAACTTCGGGACTATGAAAGGAATTATTCGACTCATGACTTGGAGTTGGCGACAGTAGTATTTGCTTTGAAGCTATGGAGACATTACTTGTACGGCGATCGAATGGACATATCCACAGACCACAAAAGTCTAAAATACATCTTTACTCAGAAGGAACTTAACATGAGGCAGAGAAAATGATTGGAGTTGATCAAGGATTACGACGTGGAGCTTTAGTATCACCCAGGCAAGGCTAACGTGGTAGCAGATGCTCTTAGCAGGAGAGGCAGCACATTTATGTTGACATCGCAAAAGCATATCTTAGAAGACCTTCAGGAGATAGGCATCGAGGTTATACTTCCCAGTGATGTAGGAATTCTGGCGAGTCTACGAGTTCAATCTGACTTAGTAGACAGGATCAAGGTAGCTCAGGCACATGACCCAAGGATTCAGAAGCTTAGGACAGAATATGAGTCAGGGCTCAGGAAGGAGATGAAAATTCACGAAGATGGTACACTTAGGTTTAGATCACGTCTATGTGTGCCTAGTGGAGATATCAGACAGGAGGTTATGACAGAAGCCCACAGTTCTCAGTATTCTATACACCCTGGAGGGACCAAGATGTACAAGGATATCAAGCAGCACTTCTGGTGGAACAGAATGAAGAGGAAGATAGCTAAATTTGTTTCCCGTTGCTTGATATGACAGCAAGTGAAGGCAGAATAGCAGAGGCCAGATGGATTATTGCAACCTCTTCCTATCCCAGAGTGGAAGTGGGAACATATCACCATGGACTTTGTGACCAGTTTACCGAGATCACCAAGTGGTAAAGATGCTATTTGGGTGATAGTGGACCGGCTTACAAAGGTGGCATATTTTCTTCCTTTTAGAGTAGGACAATCTACAGAAAAGTTGGCAGAGTTATATATGCAGCAGATAGTCAGGCAGCATGGGGTCCCTGTCAGTATTGTGTCAGACAGAGATATCCGCTTTACATCAAATTTCTGGAAGAGTCTACATCATAGTCTGGGTACCAAGTTTAGATTTAGCACGGCTTACCATCCACAGACGGACGGACAATTAGAAAGAACAATTCAGACTTTAGAAGATATGTTACTAGCTTGTACCCTAGATTTTGGAGGGTCTTGGGAGAGCCACCTACACTTAGTTGAGTTCTCGTACAACAACAGTTATCAAGCCAGTATCCAGATGGTACCGTTTGAAGCACTATATGATAAGAAGTGTAGGTCGCCACTGGCATGGGATGATATCGGGGAGAGGAAGATGCTAGGCCCAGAAATGATTGTTCAGACGGTTGAAGTGGTTAAGGGAATTAGAGAGCGACTTCGAGTTGCGCAAGATCGACATCGACATTGAGCGGACCAGCATCGTAGGCCGCTAGAATTTTTTGTTGGGGACCACGTGTTCTTGTGGATCTCACCTACCCGAGGGGTCATTAGATTTGTCGTTCGCGGGAAGTTGAGTCCACGATACGTGGGCCTATTTGTTATTCTTGATAGGGTAGGCGATGTTGCTTATCGTTTATTCCTTCTACCTTCGTTATGCGAGGTACACGATGTGTTTCATATATCTCAGTTGTGTAGGTATGTATCGAACCCAAGCCATATCTTCGATTATTCTGAACTGGTTGTTGGTACCAACCTGTCTTACGAGGAACAGCCTGTGTCCATTTTGGACCGAAAGGAGAAGATACTCAAGAATCGAACAATTAGCCTTATCCGTGTTGCTTGGGGTCATCACTCCTTAGGAGAGTCAATGTGGGAACGTGAAGATGATATCCGATCACGGTATCCGCACCTATTTGACTCACAAGGTATATTTCTTTCCGTGTACCTTGACTGTCTTTGACTCCTCATGCTTATCACCCTATGAGTAGAAATTACTTGATGTCGTAGATTGATGAATATAGATATATTACTTGCTATTTGACATTGTAAAATAGCTGCTTGCTCAATTGCTTATACATAAATTAGTCTAGCTCTGATATTTCTGTCTTGCTTGGAAATGAAATTCCGATGACAGAATTTTTCTAAGGAGGGTGGAGATGTCACTCCCCGTTCCCAGAATACGTATTTTTATACGTGTACTGCTTGAATGTATTTATTTAATATTTATCATGCATTTGTTCTGTATTTAAATTCTTCAATTTTGTGCTTATTAATTTTCCTGTATTTTATTTTCTGCTTTTGCTTAAAGCTCTTGGTTTATTTGTTCATGTTAAACCAACTTGGTCTAGCTTGGTTCATCATGAGAGGGATGGATGGTCTAGATCTTGAAGGAAGGAATGGGTGGTGGAGATTAACTTGGGCTTGATATTAATACTATTTTACTTTTCTCTCCCTTCATTACTCTCATTTACTTCTTCTTCAACCTCCATTACTCTTCCACCAACCTAGAGAGCTAGGCAAGTGCCACTTGATTCTTGATGGATCTCCAATTTTGTTGTTCTATTGTCTTCCTCTCGAGATTCTTAGACACTCTAGTACTTAGCATTTTTAATTTCTATGGCTCATTACTTGTAGATCTATGTTTTTTGTATTTTCGAATTTCTTATGTTTGATCTAGCTAACCCTGTTATTTTCAAGTTTTGATGGTTCCATGTTGTAGAGAATTTCTTTCTACCCTATTTTGACCTATGGAAGTCCAGATTTGGGCTCGAAATGAAGGATTTAGGGAGCTTGGAAGAAATGGCATTCCTGGTTCTGTCCTCGAAAAATTAGAGAAGAACGTTACTTTAGCCGTATGGCTTTCATGCGGCAAAGTTTCTCGAGCCGCATGAGCGATGTCTTCCTGAGCCGCATAAGGATCAGTTCCTTCGGCCGCATAAGCGCATGGTCATCCCTGCCGCATAAGCTCATGTTTCTCAGCCGCATGAGACTCGTTCCCTTGAGCCGCATGAGACTCGTCCCCTGGCCGCATAAGCGCTTCAGTTCTCATACGATTTGTCGCATGGACTTAGCTGCATGGTCTTGGCTGCATAACTTCGAGCCGTATAAGGCCCGAGCTCCTCTCGGCCGCATGGCTTAAGTTAGTCCCAACCGTATGTACTTTTCTGGCCGCATGAACTTTCCTGGCCGCATGGCATGATTGGCCCTCGGCCGCATAAGACTCTATTTTCTCTGCCGCATATAACTGTTTTTTCGAGCCACATGTATTTTATTTTCTTAGCCGCATGTATTTTATTTCCTCAGTCGCATGAGCCCATACTTCCTGGCCACATAGATGGGCACCCATCTGTTGCTGTCCATAGTGCCTTTAGCTATTTTCTTGTCCCGGATTGGTATTGATTGACATTGATTGTTACCTTGACTAATAATTGATCATGCGTTCCTAGTTAGAACTAAGAGACTGGCTAGTCGTCTTATTGAATTGAATGAGACACGTTCATGTATGAATCATGAACCATTACGATCGACTAGCCGATCCGGACATTGGCAAATGGACACATATTGACTTCCATTTTCTGTAAAAGCAGCATGTGCGTCTTACAGTCAAGGCATGATTATTCTGTGGTTAGGATTGATTGTTGCATTATGCTATATAAGACCTACAACCAAGCCGTACGGGCATCGTTGCAGAGTTGTGCATATTGTACCCTGTACGGAAGTACTCATTCTGAATGACCATTATCCACGGCATAGAATTTCAATCAACATAGGGGATATTAAGCTAAATAAAAAAAATGATTGCATGGAGAGAATGAATTCCCGAGTTCTTACATGGCAGCTATCTTCGGGACGATTAGTACCCCGACATGCCGGCTGGTTCCCACATATACTGCAAATCTGCCAGACGGGCAGGGAGTGGTATCTGCATATATTATTATATATATTGATGACGAGCGTCCCGCTGGGACTCGTCTAATTCATGATTGGCGCAATTGATTATTGGATATACTAGCCTTGCTTGTACATAGTAAGAACTGAGGAATCCCTTATTGCATTAATTCCAGGGTAACTTGGAACTCATACTAGCAAGCCGTAGTAGTTGCATGGCTGCTTAAATTGACTTGTCTGTGCACTGTATCTACTTTGGTAACTACTGAGGAGAGCAGGACGTCAGGACATGACGGGTCAACTTCTGTCCTTGTTTGGTTGGGACGTTGGCTCGAAGTGTTATGATGTTGTACGAACCCCAGTAGCAAGCAGAGATCTATTTTATCATATTCTTACTTTTATCACTGTTTCTAATTTCTCATATCGTGCTTCCTTGCGGTACTTGCTATTAGAGGTCTAACCTCTCTGGTTTTGCATGGCCAGATTTAGAGCCCGTTCTCGAGGACTCCGCTTACTTCCATCTCCAAGATGGTCAATACTAGAGGAATGATCGCCGGAGGACACGAGTGGGTCCCTTGTTTCCCTGCTCGTCTTTACTATTTACTTTTGGCCGTTTGGCACCAACATGTTAGTCGGATTGTCTTGTACTTACTTTTACATAATTGTAACTAAGTCAGACTGCAGCTGATGACAATTGCATGTACCTTGTTATATCCTCTGGCTATGTTTTGTAAAGCTAGATCTCAAAGAACATTTTGACCAAGCGTTTGGGATGCCTTACTGCTTTATCTTACATGTTCTCTATTTACTGTTTCTTGTTCGAATGATTGAGATAATAGATGTGAGTAACCCTAGTAAGACTTTCATGTAGTATGCACCCCCTCGTCTTTTAGATAACATTGATCGTATTATACGGTATTCATCTACCCGTAATACGTAGCTGGCTGAGTCATTCCCCCGCTCTCTGGTATTCTGGTTCTGGGGCGTGACATTGACTCTAGCTATGGTGACTTGACTAGCATGTTGGGACCCTTGTCTAACTTAAGTCAACCCAAGTTAAGTCATTTAGAATCAAGTTTGAAATAAGAGAAGAAATGATTAGGTTCAATGACTTGTGACTTATGAATTGATTTCCTTTACCATTTAAACTTGGCCCAAAGCCCACTAGTGAAACCCTAACCCTAATTTTAGCCTAGGGTGGCCAGCCCTATTGGGATTCCCCCTATAAAGTCTCTCTTTTCCTGTTCTTGCCTCTTTTGTATCATTGCAACTTTTTGAAAGAAAAGGTATTGTCCATCTTCCCAAATTCATAACTAATTCATTTTAATTCCTTTTTGACTCTAGTTTCTTGCATTAGAGTCTAATCTCCTCTGTTCATGGAGAGAAATCTCAGTTTTGGGACAATTTGGAGATTTTGGCTAGCAAGGGAAATCATTCGATTTGGGGCTTTTCCTTGTCATTGACACACTATAGGTAAACCCTCTAAATTGTGTTTTAATTCTGATTTCTTTGCATAATAGCCTAGATCTAGGTGTCCCCTAGCTGTCCCTCAAGTTTGGTAGAGAACCGTGTCCATTTGGTGTCCGTATCGGACACGTGTCAATGTGTATGTGCTTGTTAGAATGCCACTTTGGACTGTTTGTTCTTGTTTTTCAAAACAAATTTCAGATTTGGGTAGCCTAACAGGTGGGGTTTTGATTTGTGAATGACTGAGCATGATTTGGATCTCTGTTCGTGTCCAAATTGGATACGAACCCACTGTTTGGATACTACACAGGGAAGTACTGTGCTCCCCTGCTGCTCGGGTGTCCTAGCGGACACGACACGGCACCCTGATACCTGAAAATTGGTGTGTGGGTGAGGGCAAACACTGATACTATGCACATAAAATTTGAGGAGATATTATCGAGTATTTTAGAAGAAATCTGACCTGCACTGTCTCGACCACACGCACACACGCGCACACGAGTGCCACTGATACGCACTTCGTGCGCGGACACAAGGACACATGGACACGTTTCAGGCTATGGGGCACGAACCCCTAGACTTGACCTAGCTCTGGACTCGACCACGAGATCTAGGATAGGACAAGTCGTGTCCAATTGTGTTCGACACGCGTTCACGAGATAGTGCACTGCACTGTCTCTGGCACCAAATTCGACCAGGTTCGTGGCACTTTGGACATGATGTTTTGACACCTTGTGGACACACACATGACCCCAGTGTCGACACAAAATACCCTCCACCTGACACGAGTGTTTTGGTTTGGTTTTCATTTGTTTTTGTGTTCGATTTCATGTTTTCTGATACATACACTGATACTGTTGTTTACTGATTTCAAATGTTCCAAATGTTCAATTCGAATCCTAAGGTTTTAATGAGTCTTTGCAGGATTCGCCTGAGTTCAGTTGTTTCAAATTTGGTTTCATAGTTGTTTAGGTTTTCAAATGTTATTTGGTTGATTTGGTTTATGGATTCGATTTATAGGTTTTTGTGTTCCAGTTTTCTTAAAAAATAATTTATGGATAAATTTGATTCAGTCATTTCACCTGAGTTACAGTGAGTTATCCATATATGTATGTATGTACTAATATCTGAGAGTATATTTTCATATCTATATATATGTTAGTTTCAGTTTTAGGAATGTAACTTTGTACATATATTTTGAGTATAGGTATATAGATAGGTTGATGAGTGAGTGGTTCTCAAGGCTTGTGAGAGTTGAGAGTTTATGAGTTTGAGAGGATGTGAGAGTTTGGGTTTTTAGGATTTAGAAAAACTATGAGTGTTCTCAGGTCGAAAACCTGGGAATGATTCTCATGTGAGTTATGTATGAGGTTAGATGTATGTGAGACATGTGAGAGGTTGGGGTTTTGGCTTAGTCATTGATTAGCCATTAGTCAACCCTTAGTTTAGCCATGGTTGCTGTGACAGTAACAGTGAGGTAGAGAGGTTATGGGGAAATGTCAATAAACAGTATAGGCTAGTGCAGCAGGTTACTTGGCTTTGCCTAGGCCTGACTTGGCTTGGTTGATTTAGAGATGTGGGTATTAGTTGGGTTAGGAGGTTGGGATTTGGTATTGTGTAAGTGAGTGTGAGTATTGGTTTAAGTTTTGGGTTAGCACTAGAGGGTAGGTTTAGTCTATAGGTTATGGATTAGATTAGAGGGTTTACTTCATATGTTATAGTGATATATATATAGTGTGATATATAGGTATTGAGTTTTGTATATATATATATATATATATATATATATATATATATATATATATATATATATATATATAAAATATATATATATATATATATATATATATATATATATAAAAAATATATATATATATATGGTAGTATATATAGTTGGTGAGTTGGTGTTAAGTTTAGAGTTAGGATTTACATTGTGTAAGGGTGGCTGTATATAGTTGAGTATGTAAATATTTTAGATAGTGTCTAAGGCTTGAGTATTAGTGTTTCACTTAACAAATTGCCCTTAAAAGGCTTTTGAAAGAAAACGAGAAAAAGTACAAAAGTACAAGTAGATTCTGGGAAGTATTGCTATGAAAGTCTGATCTGAGAGCGATCACTTTGTTCCTTGGACCACACGATGATGATGAAAAGAACTGCTTGGAAAAGAACAACCGAAAGAACTAAGTCACCAGAAAGGTATCGACACGATTGGCACTGATGGCACAGTCGAATGCTTTCCTGCTTTGCTTCACTCTGTTCTTGAGAAAAAGTTGAAGAGAAACACTCTGGAAAATCACTTTGCTCTGAAAGTCTCTGGGCTCCAAAATCTTGTATATCCTTTTCTTTTAAAAAGAAGAAGCCTTTATATAGGCTTATCTTCTATGCGTAAAAAGCAATGAATTTGAATTTTACGCAAGCAGCTAGAGTAACTGTAACCACGTACGAAGTTCTGCCTGTACGCTTGCTGACACGTATCTCATAACTCAGAAATATAAGGGAACCATACACATACGTCTTTCGAGAAGTATGGCATGAAGGCCACGTCTGCAAACCACTTCCCACATAGTCAGTAAAGACTATGCGTAAAGATTTATCATTTAAATATGCTTTGAGCGTAATAATAGGCCAAAGTAAGCTTCCTGCATAAAGTGGCTAAGAATAGCCATGAGCGTAAAAAACTCAATATAGACTTTACGCGCATAAGAATGGCTGAGATAGCCTTGAGTGTAAAACTCAAATTAATTCTCATGCGTAAAGAAAAATCGTCCTTTGAGCGTAAAAGAGCTCGTTGGTATATTAATTGATAACAGTTGAGCGTAAAGCAATCTAATCTGCTCGTCTTCCGTGTCAGAGAATCAAATCATCAGATCTGTCATCATTACCAACTGTCTGCGTGCATTTAATACAGAGGAGAGAGAAATGACTGAAGATAGTCCACTGGCGTAGAATCTTCTTGGCGTAAAGTTTGAGAATAGCTCTGTGTAAAGCTTTAAGCGTAAAGTTGGAGTTTGACCAAGTTTGACTCTGGCATAGAGTTTGCAAATTCTTTGACTTGGTCAACAAAATTATCTACGCTTCTACAAGACCCCCTTCAAAGTTTTCAAATTTTCCAATATTTGAAATACTTTGAACATAAGCGTAAAATCCGGGATGTTCAACAGTCACCAGCGTAAAAATAGGGATACCCATCAGTTAGCGTAAAATCAGGGATATCCAACAGCTATTAGCGTAAATTTTAGGGATATCCAAGAGTCATTCGAATCGTTCCAGAGTTTTCTATAAATAGAGCTCTATTAAGAAAGAGAGAACTTTACTCATCTCTTCGAATTTCAAAAGCTCTTTCAAATACTTCGCCTTTTTCAAGCAATGACACCCAAGAGCAAGGCGACCAACACAGTCAAGGGGAAGAAGTCCGCCACCACCTCATCAACGAGATCATCGGAGAGACACGACACCATCGTAGCATTCCCACGTCGCGAGGAGGCTCGACCAAGACACCCAAACGTGGCTCCGACCATGACAGGTAGAAATCACCGCTATTCAACCATGGACTTCATCGAGGAAGATGACCCAAGAGAAACCCTAATTCGTACGCCCACGTTTACACGTGTCAGCGTAAAAAATATGAAAAATACGCCCACATTCATATGTGTCAGCGTAAAAATATGAAAAATACGCCCACATCCATATGTGCCTGCGTAAAAATATGAAAAATATGCCCATATTCATATGTGCCAGCGTAAATACACAAGTGATAAGACTTTGCATAAAGTCGATTATGAAAACAGAGAACTTTTATGTAGCTCCCCTTCCCGGAAATACTGAAAATATTTTTATTTTATTATTTATTGGATTTAAAAGGTGATTTTTAGATTTTATGAATAATTAATCATTATAGCTAATTGTTATATATATACCATTATTGGTTATTAAATTTCGTTATTATTATTATTGTTATATATTGGGATTTTTATTTAATAATATTGTTTTTATATTATTTTATTATAAATATACTATAATATATGTGTGTAATTGTATGTATATGTAAGTGTATTAAATAAAGGTATACATGTATATATTTGGATATATATGAGTATGTGTATATATAGTATTATGTAAATATATACATAAAATGTGTATATACGAATACATAATATGTGTGCGTATATATAGATAAATATAAAGGATAATTATGTGCATGTGTATATATATAAATATATATATATATTTGTGTATAGATATAAATGTGTATATGCGTATATATATATATATATATATATATATATATATATATATATATATTTTATATATATATATATATATATATATATAAAATATATATATATATATATATATATTTTACGTAATGAAAAAAAAAAAAAAAAATATATATATATATATATATATATATATATATATATATATTATATATATATATATATATATATATATATATATATATATATATATATATATATATATATATATATATATATATATATTTTCTATTTCTTTTTCATTAACTAATACATATATATATAATATATATATATAAAATATATATATATATATATATATATATATATATATATATATATATATATATATATATATATATATATATAAATATATATATATATATATATATATATATATATATATATATATATATATATATATATATATTTTATATATATATATATATATTAATATATATATATTAATATATATATGTATTAGTTAATGAAAAAAAATAGAAAATATATATATATATATATATATATATATATATATATATATATATATATATATATATTAATATATATATATATATATATATGTATTAGTTAATGAAAAGAAATAGAAAAAGAATAAAAGAAAAAGAAAATAGAATAAATAAGAAACAGCAGCAACATCAAGCAAAACCCAACAACCCATTGGAAAGAGCCCAACCAGCTGAAGGCCGAGCCCAACCACCCCCTAAGCTAATAGCAGTACATATTAGCTACAACCCGAGAGCAACACAGCTAATATATAAGATGACATCGAAGAGGAGGAAATTCACGCGAAACCCTAACACTCACCCCACGACCTCCTCTTCCCTGGGCGAACACCCAGGCGCCGTGCGCACGCCAGCGCCACCGCGGGCGGCCAATGGACGGCCGACAGGCCGCGCGTGACAGAACGCGAACATAGCAAGCAATGACAGAAGTGCGCCAACGGCACAACTTCGCGAGGACATTACTCTATCTACGCTCGATCATTTTACGTGCCGCTTTCCTTGGTACGTAGACAACCTAACCGAGTTCGTGACCCTTCAATTATTTTAGTTTGATTCGCGATGTATGCGAAGAAAATCAAATACCAAAATCGAGAAACATCTTGAAATTCCGAGTATAGAGACTGTCCCAAAGTCCCCAGTTTGAGTCTCGATTTCTTGCAAACCAGTGATCGAATTCGAAATCCACCTGAAAGCGTTTATTAACAACATATAGGGCTAGAAAATTCCAGTAGGAAGTTTGTAGAATTTTGCTTTGTACAGAGAAATAAATACATGTAAACTTCGTCAAAAACCTGTTTTTGAAAACATAGAAAACCATCCACACGACGTGCGTTTCGTCAATCCGGGCAACGTGGTCACGAACCGAAAGCATCAAAAGCTGCGTAACGGCTTCGTGGTCATGTAGGCTTTGACGGAATTCGAATTGGTCGCGTGTGCGCGACGAATTTGATGCATATCCGTCAAAATTCACCGTATCGTGCACTTTGTAAATTTCTCAATTACTTTGTGTACGCTCGTCAGATCGAGACGAAACTTACGCCAGTAGGACCGTATCATTTTTCTGGTCCTGTATGCCAAGTTTGGTTCGATTCTGAGACAGTTGACAAAATTGCCGTTTTGCGGGCCCCATGGTCCGACTCAACGGATGATTTTGTGCACGGCCCACCGGAATCCAACTCTGGACATACGGTTGGGTTCGTATCGAAAAATCAGAACCGTAGACATATAGTTTGACGACTTTAGAGACCGTTGACTCTGGCACACTTTTTGGTGCAAAGCGGGTCAAACGGCGGACATCGTTTTTGCCCAAAATTACCGTTTTGTCCCTGTGTCCAGAATTGGACTTAAGGATAGACAATCCTAGCTAATTTGACTATTCTGAGAACGTTGGTACTATTTATTTCTGCATCTGGAGACTTCTGCATGTGTTGACTGATTGTGGCTCTTTGAGTGATATATTATTATTGGTTTCTCCAGCTAAGGACCTCAGGCAAGTGCACTTTCTGATTGCTTTCCGATTCATAGTAGTCTTTTCATTTCATGTCTATACATATATCTTGCTGCTTGTTGACACGCTCGTCACACGGAGTAGTCGGGAGGGGAAATATCTTAGTAGACATGTGGACTACCCAGAACTATCCCCCGTGTCTTTCGTGAATGCTAGCCGCTGCACACGACACGTGCAGTGAGCCTGATTTACCCCATAGCCGTTCACATGTCGAAACAAATATTTCATACCACCTAGATAGATGTCTTTTATTAGTTTTTCCTTGTTTACTTCTCTATCGTGCTATGTCTTCAGTTATCTTCCAGTTTTTATCTCTCATATGTTATTTTCATGTCTTGTTATTCTTTTATGTTTTCGCATTGTCGTCGGTTTGTGTACTTGTTCCATTCCTGACTGGAAATTAATATTTTTCAGGTTTAGCCGCGATCATTGTTAGCATTGGGAAGACTTGGGTATACTGAAGTCAAACCTAGAAATAGATAGCAGATGTATCAATTTCATTAATTGTAAAATCTTGTATTTCCTTTAAATATAAATGTTGTAACTATTCTAATAAAAGTAGAAATATGAATGAGCAGCAAATGTTACATTTTGAGCAGTTATTTCTTACGGGCTTGACAGCGTTCTACCGCCGACTCTGCGGCGTAGGCTGGCTTGGACACGTCTCGTATCCGAAAAGCGGGTACGGGTCGTGACAAGTTTTTGTGGTGGCCCATGCAGGTCAGTTTTCGCAAGAGATTGCGAACTCGTGATTGTACGTTAGTCATACTATTGCGAGCCTGCGACTAGGAAATGCTCATTCACAATAGGATTACAATAATTTAGGAGAATAAGTAGGACTAGGAGTCCCTTGTTCAAATTGACCATTGGGTAGTTAAGGTTATTAGATAGGCCATGCAATTCAGATAGCTTGCTAGATCCCTATAGGTACACTGTTACTTTGACATTATGATCCAATGTAGACCCACTATTCACTGGTAAGTTAGGCTTATTTATAGTTAAGGCTTAAATCGTGATAAACTGTTTAATTTTCTTTTGCTCTATTAGACATAAACATCAAATCATGAGTTAGAATTACCTATTTTTTAAATTCTATTTTGCTGTAAGGAACTGGTTTGTAATTTTGAATCTGTTATTCGTGTACGAATCTCGAGGTAGATTGATTCGAGATTTTCCTCAACCTTTGAAATGCATATGAAATAGATACTAGAATGTTTGTGTTTCTTTCGTATTTAGTTAGTTCCTTCATGTTAAATCTTTTATTTTAGGTGCTGTGACTGATATGACAAACAACCATGCTCTATTTTTTTTCAAATAGTTTGAACTCTAGCAGCTCCTTGAAGTCCTTAGGAATAATAGTTAACTCATAAAGTTTAGACAGCAGCGCACTGTCGTCAATTATTTGAGAGTGGAGAATGTAGGTTCACTACAGCCAGCAGTGCACTGGCGAGGCACAACCCACAGAATTGAAATCTTTTCGAAGAATGATAGTCTATGAAACATTGCTAAAAACTATGTCCTAGTTGACCTCTTTAGATCTTAAGATACCCTTGTGTCAATGTAAGGTAGAGTACCTGATAGCCTATCACAATTGAATCATGGAACCAAGGGTTTGCCACAACCAAAGTATATACAGACGAGGCATAATTCTCGGTAAAATGATTTCAGACGTGATTATAAGTTTAGGATACTATAGAGAATAGAGAAATGCTGTATGTTTCCTAAGGTTCAAAACCAATACTAGTGGAAGCTCTATAAGTCGGTAGCATGTCTCTCAATTTAGCATTATGTAATCCTTGTGATCTATTAACAAGGTAGGTGACTAACCAAGGCCTTATAGATAGGAAGCTAATGGGATGACTGTATAGGCAAGAACACTAGGTAAGGAATTGATTCTCTCAAAACTCGAACCAATTGTACCTCATTTCAACAATCTTGCATATTTATATTTCGACTCTATTGACCAATATGCTATTACAGCCTAGTTTTTGCAAGCTTACTCTTTATCGAGCTTGATTCATGGCATGTGTTTATTGGGGACGTCCGCTAACATATTGTCTAATCAGAATCATTGTATCATGGTCTGATCAACCAGGATGCATTTGGTTCGCTTTTCATTTAATTACCCTACGTAGATTGAGATATAGAGGTATCCAGGATCTCATCCATGATTGCTTTGACAATTCCTCTTGAATTATGCATTCACCTTTTAATCACGAAATTGTATTCAGTGACATCTTCCTTTAATTCTTTATTATTTTGTCTTCCACCGATTTGGAAAGATGAAAGCTCGTAATTGGTAGATAGATACATAGTATTCCCATGGCTAGGATAGTTGTATACGCAATTGTAGCTATCATCGGCCAGCCCTGTGACTGGAACCTTGCCTTGAGTTACTCGCCCTCCCTTCGACACTAAACCTGCTAATCTTGATCTTCTAGTCATTGGAGTCCGAGAATGATTAGGATCCTTCCCTTGATCAAATGCCAACCTAGGAGACTACCGTATTCCGTCACGCCGTGCCTTATTCTTTATTAACAAGAGTCGAGGTACAGTATCCAGACTTTAGAATCCTTCTAACCTCATTATCCCTAAAACCATATCCTAGCTTCTAAGGTGGGTAGACTGTAAGCCTTCTAAGAATTTTAGGATATACCAAGATTATCGATTGATTAGAACAATTCCCATTAGGATGATAATTGGTGCCCCTCGACTCCCACTTTCCACCTAGATCATTTTGTATCCCCGGCCGTGTCATTAATATTCGGAGCACGAGATTAACTGTTACCCTCCAATAAATTTTATATGCAAGATCTAGACAAGTCCACCTTCACCTAGGTATGTCATGTCCCACTCAAACTCGTCCCCTTGTACACTATTTTTATGGTACGACTTTCAGGTA
>JANAVB010015267.1:282500-407500 GCA_029216955.1 Iris pallida | reverse complement strand
GGGAAAAGGGCGATGTATCTCCCCACAATGCCAAGAGATTATCCCCTTTCCTCTTTTGTTCATGCTACTCATCCGAGACGAATATTCTGGAATCTGACTCCCAACAGTCATGGAAGACCAGGGAAAATCATATTTAAGAGAGACGGGTACAACCAAATGGGCTACCAGACCAGTACTCCCAGCGGTGGTGTCATTCCTTTCTCCGGTTTACTGCCTGGATTCACACCAAGCGAGGGTTCAGCTTTGATCCAACCAGTGCAGATACCAATGTTCATAAACAAGTTTATGAACGCCTCAGTGCTAGGTCAAACCTAGGCTTCCAGGGTGGATTACCCCTCATAATAAGAACTGGGTTCAACTCAGTGCTTGGTTGATGAAGAACTTCGAAGCGGAACTGCGAGCCATTTGGCTTTTTGAAGCAGTAGCCTCCACAAGTCAAGGCATACCAATGAATAATAACTTGTTCCTAGCTTTGATGGAGTTGTATATCAGCTCGACAGGGACTTTTGCAACCCCAATAGGTGAAATAGGTTTTGCACTGCATGAGATACAATTTATTTCCAAGCTGCAAATGGGGGAAGCTCCATACGAAGAATACGTTCCCTCCAACCAGGAACTAGAAGAAATTAGAAAGAAAAATCCTGGTTTAGTCGAAGTATATATAACAAGAATTGATGTGCCATTATTTGATTTGCACCACTATGTATGAAAGTGGATCGCATTTGGCATATACTAATAAATGGAAAGCCAATCTATTCTACCATAAGAATAGAATATCCAAGGATGACAAGGAAAGATTCCAAGACAACAAGGCTCAATCCATCAACCCTTGTTCAATAATTCCTTCGAATTTGATCCACGGTTGGATGATCACATATAAGTCTCCGGACAAGTATCTGACCACCAAGACTGGGGAATTCCCTGCGGGGACTGAAGCTGTAAAACCCCTAAATTTCTACTATTTTTTTTTATTAAATTTGGTACCGATTTAAAATTTTGTATTGTACGTCGCGTAGTCGTATTGTACGTCGCGCACGAAATTATTTTTCTTGCTCGTCGAGTGCGAATATGTGCGAGCGTACATATTTTTGAAAAATATTATTTTTATTATTTTTATAGTTTCAAAGAAATATAGACAATAATTATTTCTAGCTTACGATTTTAATTATGAAAGCCTTTTCGTTTATAGCAGTTATTAATAATAAAATATATTCTTAGGCATACATATATTACCTAAATATTTTGCTAGTTTATTTTAAATAAAAATGTAATTTTCGAGATTTACTAATATTAATATTTTATTATTCAAAAAGATATTTAAAAATATTTATTATTTTCGAAATTATTATTATTGGTATTTTAAAAAATATATTTGGAAGTTATTATGGCCATTTAAATCTTGATTTAATTTTTGGATTTATTTAAATAGTTAAATATTTGAAGTTTGATTTATCCCAATTTATTTTAAGCCAAAAGCATTTAATTAGATTTAAATTGATTTGAATTAGATTTGGATTTAGATTTGATTGATTTTGAATTTGTAGCAAATTATCTATTTTGGGGAATTTAAATCCTAATCCATATCTAATTGGGAATTCCCACATCCTATAAATAGGCAGGTACTCCTCCAATATTTTCATCCACTAATTCCTCCATAAATTCCACAACCCAAGTTTGTGCATCGTGTCCGTGTCCCCTATCCCCATCCACTATTTATCCTCTTATACAAATACATTGATTTTTCCCGCGTCCGACAACCCGGACGTCAAAACCAAGCCGTGTCACGCAGGACATCTCTTCCGACCCTCTCCATTGTGTCGAACACACTCGACGCAATTAAATCTATAACCTAGCCATTCCCCGGCCGTCCACAGCCCGACCCCGCCTGGCCACTCCGAACTACCGATGCCATCACCACGACGTCACAGCCACCGCAGCCTGCGAACACCACCGCCAGTCAAAACACACCAACTTCGCCTCCTTTGCCGCAGCCACCACCATCGTCGCCATGGAGACACAGCCACCACAACGTCACCACCGCCATACTCGTCCCGGCAACCATTATCACCACCGCCAACCTACCAGAAACCTGACCCCCGGTCGCAGTCACCACTGCCATAGCCGGCGAACACAGAGCCACGACCCATGACCCATAAGGTCCCATACCCCCGTCACCACCGTAGCCACCGCGACAACCGCCGCGGCCGACTTCACAACCCAAAACCCCAAAATAACCCAAACTCACCTGAGCCCTCCGCCTCGTGTTCGACCACCAGAGCCACGACCCTGACCTCCATCAGCCGTCGCGCCTGTCCGCCGTGACCTCGCCGTCGCCACCCCGCCCGGCCATCAAAGCCACTGCGCGACCCTGGCCGCCTGAACGCTTCTCCTCCGCCGACCGTTCCCCTACCTCCGCCGCGCGTAGAGCCGCTTCCCGAGCTCCCGCCCTTCCGCCGCCGACGACCCCCTTCTTACCGTCCATCTTCGCCGCGTCCCGGCGCTTCCCAGCGCCGCCCACCATGAAAACCCCCGACCGCCTACTCGCCCCTTCCGCCTCCTTGCCGACCCTCTCCGGCGACTCCCCTCTGCTCCCTCCGCCTCTCGGCGCCGACCACCGAGGCCGATCCCTCTCCGACTTTGTCGGTCCCGCTCCCCTCCAGCCGCTCACCACCAAAATCTCCGCCGCCCACGACCTCTTCCACCACCGGACCACCGGAAAACCCCCCTCTCAAAAACCCTTTCCCCTTCCTCCCGAGTCTTTTCTCATCATCTCGCTCTCTCCGCCTCACTCTCTCTCACGCGCTCCTCTCTCTCTCTTCCTTTCTGTCTTCTAAATTTTTTTTTTCATTTAGTGTACGAACAGGAACAGCTGTTATGGGTTTTGAGAAATTTTATTTTTATTTATGTTGGTATGATGCTTTCTTTGAGGCATCAAATATTATAGTTATTATTTACTTAATTCTTTGTTGTCTTATTATTATTATTATTATTACTATTATTATTATTTCTAATATTTCCTTCTTTATTATTATTAATATTAATATTATTATTATAATTTACTTATTATATTTCTGTTTTACTGTCACTTACTATTATTAAATTAGTATGTTTTAATACCTGTGTAAGTTTGCTAAGATCATTGTCAATAATATTTATAGGATATATATAAGTATTTGCAAAATAGATTAATATTATATTACTATTGGTATTTTGTTATTATAATTTATTTACTGTTATTATTATTAATTATAATGGTAAAATTTCTACTAAAAATATAGTTTGCCTAGAAAACCTATTTTTAACAAAAATAGAGTTTTGCCGGAAAGCAAGTTTTATATATTTCAAATTTTTGGCCTAAAAACTATTTTACTAGTAGAATTATTTATTTATTTATCTTCTTTTTTAGTATTACAAATATTTTTAGTATATATATATTATTTATGTAAATTCCTTCGATTATCCTCATGACCATGACCAAACCATTAATCCTACTTCCTTCATCAATTCTGTCCTTCCTCCTGTCCACCCTAACTAACTTGACCGTCCTGAACCCAATGGAACTGTCCGTGCCACCATCAGAGCTTCCCTTATGTAGTTGTCGCACCGAAGTTGCAGTTCGTGCCATATTGATCATCGCAGCACACCAGGCGCCCTATCAGGCAAGACACCTTGTCATTCGCTGTTTACTTATTTTTAGCTCATATTTCATGCATTATTTATTTTCCTTATGCAAAAACTGTGATACATGGCATAACCTGTTAGAACTTACTGTTCATTTATATTTTCTGCTATGTATTATTTTTACAAATTAAACCTAGATTTAAGGGACCACCTTGTGTGTTGCATTCATTGGCCTTGACACGTTGTAACACGAAGTTGTGTGTCGCATGTAGGACACGAAAGTGCGTGATTGGCTGGCCACCAGTACGTACAAGCCGTACGATAGGAATAACCGCTAATAGAGATTGCATGCTAGTTTGACTTAGCGGTTATAGTGGTTTGTGTTGTGGATACAACACAGTAGGCATTGGGCGGGGAGGACAATTCCTTAGTGTATGGGCTTCGATGCACTTCTCTTGTGACCCGGACTCTCCGCTGGAGATACGGGGTTGATGACCCAAGATTACTGACGGCCACTGACGATTCTACGGAACGTCATGCTCTTACTGATGGGGCCTCTGGTGCCCAAAGGGGGACTACGTCGATTCTATTTAGCCAGGGCCCATGTGCAGGTAGGATTGTTCTTAACTATATTTCACTTAGAACGGTAGGCTACCTTATCCGTTAGGTACGAGTACTTTTGGTTTGGGTACTTGTATCTGACCATGGCTTAGAACAATAACTTGTCGCGGATTAGTTCGTCACATCTTGTCCTTGTTTGGTTGTAGGTGTGACTTACTACTTCGATGAGAAGGTATTGAACCTTGTTGGGGTCCGGATACCATATTGGATTCTTAGCATGGGAAGATACGTTACCCTGAATTGTTTACCATCTCCTGTCCTTGTTTGGTTGGAGGGATGGTACGCTCGTTCAGTAGGTGCGTATTGGACCATGTTATAATTCGATTGGCTTATTTATTTGAGCGATATTTATTCAGTTTATATCGCCAGGTGTGTGCTATTGTCTTTCGTAGGTGCTTAGCTCTAGCCGTGTTCATTGCTATTTCTCGAGGATGATGCACTTGGATCGTCTTCGCTCCGCTCGCCAAAATTATTTATTCTATCATGTACTTTTTCTTATTTTGTTGGTAGTGGATTTGTCTTCGCCCAATATATTGTATCAAGACAAATTCATTCTTATTATATGATCTTTTATTCATTTATTCTGTGTGGATGAGATTAGTTATGGTTCTACTGTATTTTACAGCTTATGTATTTATACGAGGCTTCCATATATTGGAGTATACTTCATATGAATACAGCTGGCATGTCTACGTTCCTAGTCCTTCGTATTTTGGGACTGGGGCGTTACATATTTTTGTGGTGGCCCATGCAGGTCAAGATAAATTGTTTGGTTACTTTACCGTACCAAGCAAGCCTGCGTATAGGATTAGAAGTCTAGGATCTCATCCACATACTTGACCTCTTTCCTTGATTTTATCTACCGTTTGACTCATCAATTGCATCTTGCTTGCTTCCTTCCATCCCTATCCTTATCTTCCCTTCGTACTTGCTAGAGATTGACCCTACTAGTTAGTTGTCCCAAAACACCATTAGTTTAATTCTTTAAGTTGGGTAGAATACCTTATGAACTAGTAACCCCTTGACCTAGTGACCTATATTAGCAAGCTTATTTAGATCCTAGAATCTAGAGGACCAAACCCGTCTAGCCAACCAAGGACTTGGACAAAAAGACTATAGGACAACTGTATGACTTAGAATTATTCTACCTTCTTTAAATCTTAATCTCTCGTACCTATGTATTTATCGTTTTGACTAATGATGCTAATATAGCCTAGTTTTTGCAAGCTTATTATTCATTCGAGCTTCTTCAAGACATATGTTAATTGGGTCGCACCCACTAACATATTGTCTAATCAGAACCGGTGCATGATGGTCTGATCAACCGAGTGCACTTTAGTTCACTTTTGTCTATTATTACACGTGGATGGGGACATAGTTAAGCTTGTCCTCTAGAGTCCCATCCACGACTGCCTTGACAATTCCTTTGAAATTATTCGATCGTCTTTGAATCACGTATTCGTATTCGATAACGCCTTCTTCGAACTCGATATCACTTCGCCTTCACCTATTTTAGAAGGACGAAAGCGTTATATTAGGACTTCCTCTAGCCATCCTATCGGCTATGACCATTCTCACTCGATGTTGCTACTCGACCCTATCAAGAACCACTAATCGCTTAGTTTAAGTGAATCTTTTTCGTTCTATTAATCGTGACCCTCATTCAGTCCCCATGACTATACCGTATTATATTTTTCTATGATCTAGACCGTAATTTCTTGCGACGTGATTTTGTTATCGATTGTTCCTCATCAATACCCCTTGTGTCTTCTCACCCCCCTACGTCCTCTTAATTTTGAGGACAAATTTTTTTTAAGTTGGGTAGGATGTAAAACCCCTAAATTTCTACTATTTTTTTATTATTAAATTTGGTACCGATTTAAAATTTTGTATTGTACGTCGCGTAGTCGTATTGTACGTCGCGCACGAAATTATTTTTCTTGCTCGTCGAGTGCGAATATGTGCGAGCGTACATATTTTTGAAAAACATTATTTTTATAGTTTCAAAGAAATATAGACAATAATTATTTCTAGCTTACGATTTTAATTATGAAAGCCTTTTCGTTTATAGCAGTTATTAATAATAAAATATATTCTTAGGCATACATATATTGCCTAAATATTTTGCTAGTTTATTTTAAATAAAAATGTAATTTTCGAGATTTACTAATATTAATATTTTATTATTCAAAAAGATATTTAAAAATATTTATTATTTTTGAAATTATTATTATTGGTATTTTGAAAAATATATTTGGAAGTTATTATGGCCATTTAAATCTTGATTTAATTTTTGGATTTATTTAAATAGTTAAATATTTGAAGTTTGATTTATCCTAATTTATTTTAAGTCAAAAGCATTTAATTAGATTTAAATTGATTTGAATTAGATTTGGATTTAGATTTGATTGATTTTGAATTTGTAGCAAATTATCTATTTTGGAGAATTTAAATCCTAATCCATATCTAATTGGGAATTCCCACATCCTATAAATAGGCAGGTACTCCTCCAATATTTTCATCCACTAATTCCTCCACAAATTCCACAACCCAAGTTTGTGCATCGTGTCCGTGTCCCCTATCCCCATCCAGTATTTATCCCCTTATACAAATACATTGATTTTTCCCGCGTCCGACAACCCGGACGTCAAAACCAAGCCATGTCTCGCAGGACATCTCTCCCGTCCCTCTCCATTGTGTCGAACACACTCGACGCAATTAAATCTATAACCTAGCCATTCCCCGGCCGTCCACAGCCTGACCCCGCCTGGCCACTCCGAACTCCCGATGCCATCACCACGACGTCACAGCCACCGCAGCCTGCGAACACCACCGCCAGTCAAAACACACCAACTTCGTCTCCATTGCCGCAGCCACCACCATCGTCGCCATGGAGACACAGCCACCACAACGTCACCACCGCCATACTCGTCCCGGCAACCATTATCACCACCGCCAACCTACCAGAAACCTGACCCCCGGTCGCAGTCACCACTGCCATGGCCGGCGAACACAGAGCCATGACCCATGACCCATAAGGTCCCATACCCCCGTCACCACCGTAGCCACCGCGGCAACCGCCGCGGCCGACTTCACAACCCAAAACCCCAAAATAACCCAAACTCGCCTGAGCCATCCGCCTCGTGTTCGACCACCAGAGCCACGACCCTGACCTCCATCGGCCGCCGCGTCTGTCCGCCGCGACCTCGCCATCGCCACCCGCCCGGCCATCAGAGCCACCGCGCGACCCTGGCCGCCTGAACGCTTCTCCTCCGCCGACCATTCCCCTACCTCCGCCGCGCGCTGAGCCGCTTCCCGAGCTTTCGCCCTTCCGCCGCCGACGACCCCCTTCTTACCGTCCATCTCCGCCGCGTCCCGGCGCTTCCCAGCGCCGTCCACCACGAAAACCCCCGACCGCCTACTCGCCCCTTCCGCCTCTTTGCCGACCCTCTCCGACGACTCCCCTCTGCTCCCTCCGCCTCTCAGCGCCGACCACCGAGGCCGATCCCTCTCCGACTTCGCCGGTCCCGCTCCCCTCCAACCGCTCGCCACCAAAATCTCCGTCGCCCACGACCTCTTCCACCACCGAACCACCGGAAAACCCCCTCTCAAAAACCCTTTCCCCTTCCTCCCGAGTCTTCTCTCATCATCTCGCTCTCTCCGCCTCACTCTCTCTCACGCGCTCCTCTCTCTCTCTCTTCCTTTCTGTCTTCTAATTTTTTTTTAGTGTACGAACAGGAACAGCTGTTATGGGTTTTGAGAAATTTTATTTTTATTTTTGTTGGTATGATGCTTTCTTTGAGGCATCAAATATTATAGTTATTATTTACTTAATTCTTTGTTGTCTTATTATTATTATTATTATTATTACTATTATTATTATTTCTAATATTTCCTTCTTTATTATTATTAATATTATTATTATTATTATTATTATTTACTTATTATATTTCTGTTTTACTGTCACTTACTATTATTAAATTAGTATATTTTAATACCTGTGTAAGTTTGCTAAGATCATTGTCAATAATATTTATAGGATATATATAAGTATTTGTAAAATAGATTAATATTATATTACTATTGGTATTTTGTTATTATAATTTATTTACTGTCATTATTATTAATTATAATGGTAAAACTTCTACTAAAAATATAGTTTGCCTAGAAAACCTATTTTTAACAAAAATAGAGTTTTGCCGGAAAGCAAGTTTTATATATTTCAAATTTTTGGCCTAAAAACTATTTTACTAGTAGAATTATTTATTTATTTATCTTCTTTTTGAGTATTACAAATATTTTTAGTATATATATATTATTTATGCAAATTCCTTCGATTATCCTCATGACCATGACCAAACCATTAATCCTACTTCCTTCATCAATTCTGTCCTTTCTCCTGTCCACCCTAACTAACTTGACCGTCCTGAACCCAATGGAACTGTCCGTGCCACCATCAGAGCTTCCCTTATGTAGTTGTCGTACCGAAGTCGCAGTTCGTGCCACATTGATCATCGCAGCACACCAGGTGCCCTATCAGGCAAGACACCTTGCCATTCGCTGTTTACTTATTTTTAGCTCATATTTCATGCATTATTTATTTTCCTTATACAAAAACTGTGATACATGGCATAACCTGTTAGAACTTACTGTTCATTTATATTTTCTGCTGTGTATTATTTTTACAAATTAAACCTAGATTTAAGGGACCACCTTGTGTGTTGTATTCATTGGCCTTGACACATTGTAACACGAAGTTGTGTGTCGCATGTAGGACACGGAAGTGCGTGATTGGCTGGCCACCAGTACGTACAAGCCGTGCGATAGGAATAACCGCTAATAGAGATTGCATGCTAGTTTGACTTAGCGGTTATAGTGGTTTGTGTTGTGGATACAACACAGTAGGCATTGGACGGGGAGGACAATTCCTTAGCGTATGGGCTTCGATGCACTTTCCTTGTGACCCAGACTCTCCGCTGGAGATACGGGGTTGATGACCCAAGATTACTGACGGCCACTGACAATTCTACGGAACATCATGCTCTTACTGATGGGGCCTCTGGTGCCCAAAGGGGGACTACGCCGATCCTATTTAGCCAGAGCCCATGTGCAGGTAGGATTGTTCTTAACTACATTTTACTTAGAACGGTAGGCTACCTTATCCATTAGGTACGAGTACTTTTGGTTTGGGTACTTGTATCTGACCGTGGCTTGGAACAATAACTTATCGCGGATTAGTTCGTCACATCTTGTCCTTGTTTGGTTGTAGGTGTGACTTACTACTTCGATGAGAAGGTATTGAACCTTATTGGGGTCCGGATACCATATTGGATTCTTAGCATGGGAAGATACGTTACCGTGAATTAGTTTACCATCTCCTGTCCTTGTTTGGTTGGGGGGATGGTACGCTCGTTCAGTAGGTGCGTATTGGACCATGTTATAATTCGATTGACTTATTTATTTGAGCGATATTTATTCAGTTTATATGGCATGATATTATGTGTCTTGTTACGTCCCTCTGAGGACCTGGTTATCTCGCCAGGTGTGTGCTATTGTCTTTCGCAGGTGCTTAGCTCTAGCCATGTTCATTGCTATTTCTCGAGGATGATGCACTTGGATCGTCTTCGCTCCGCTCGCCAAAATCATTTATTCTATCATGTACTTTTCCTTATTTTGTTGGTAGTGGATTTGTCTCCGCCCAACATATTGTATCAAGACAAATTCATTCTTATTATATGATCTTTTATTCATTTATTCTGTGTGGATGAGATTAGTTATGGTTCTACTGCATTTTACAGCTTATGTATTTATACGAGGCTTCCATATATTGGAGTATACTTCGTATGAATACAGCTGGCATGTCTACGTTCCTAGTCCTTCGTATTTTGGGACTGGGGCGTTACAGAAGCATTGAGCTATCTGAAGTATGGCATCGAAAGATCTCAAAGGAAGCCTTGCTGGCGGGCTTTCTTTCCTTATGGATGCGAAGATGGGTCGTACCAGAGACTGGTACGGTTGACAGAATTCACCGGAACGTACTATTGCCAGCAGTACATTTGGTATCCAAGAACAGACTCAGCCTATTACTGGCAATGGTATGTCAGATAAATGCTGGTCTGCAAGCATTTGGTGAGGAGCTGATCAATAATGCTCCCTACAGTAAAGATTTCCCTAGGGTGGAGATGCCCTACACTTATTTAATAGGCTGGTTACTGCATCATAACTGCAGTTTATTGCCACCAGGCCCTGAAGATGATGCAGAGGTCTTCCTCCAAAAGTTCAACAAAGCCACGTGGATTACGACTTCAGTGGCAGATACTCGAGCAGTACTAAACTTCTCTCATGGGTGGAACTTTTTCTGCACACGACCACCAGTTCCGGCTGACTGCTTCGATGTACAATTTGAAGATGTAGGTCAAGAAAGGACGGAGATCCCTGCGCTTGTCTTTAATTGGCTGATATGCATCAGACCATCATATTTGATGTATAGGATTGAAGATAGCTGCATCTTCGAGCCATACTTGCCCAATCAGTTCATTCGTCAGTTTGAGTATGACCAACTTCACATTGGTAATCGCTCCACTACCTTCAACTATTATGGAAAGTTAGTTGATGGTGCAAGGACATGGAGGTATTTCAGCGCTGGATGTACCGGTGCTAAATTCCATGTGTCAACTGCCACCAGTACAGCTGAGCTGTGAATGCTTCATTCGTATGCTTATTTTTATGCCTCCATTCGTTCCTTCGTAAATGACTACAACATGAAGGAAAGTCTTCGATAGGACAAGGAAGGAAACGCCGAGGAATCAGTTATGGTACCTTCGGACATACCTGATGATATTGCTGCTGTTCTAGATTAATATCTGGAGACGATCCCTACGGGAGTTGGGGAAACAGCTGCAGGACCAATTACCATCACCACAACCCGGAAGCGAAAATCAGATGCAGTTGTTACTCTCCAAGAGAAGAATAAGAAAGTCACTGTTAAAGGGCCTTCCAAACAGAGAGCCGATACTCCAGAGAGCAAAACTCCTGTTGAGGAGCCTCTAAACATTACATCTTCTTCAGCTCAACCTGGAGAAGGGTCTTCAGCATCCCAGCCAGCAGCAGCAACAACAGAAGCTATAGGCGTCCTATCTCCCGGACGCCTCAGCACTTTACTACATCTAACATTGCCACAAAAGGCGAAAGCTGTTGAAGACACCGCTACCACTCATGCTATTGATCCGGAACCCATCCCTTCGGATGAACCGGCCCTTGAATTAGGGGATGATGACTGGGATATGGATTATGACGCACTCTTGTCGCGTCCTGTACCTACTCAAGGTAAAGATAATTTTAACGCAAAATTATATAATACAACTTTGTATATTGACTCTCTTATTTGATCTTTGCAGGAACTGCTGTTGTGACGCAGCCTATCGCTCCTCCTTTTAAAAAGCCTACCCCTGATGAGTCAGTAGAATCCGAAGAAGGAAATTCTTCCTCAAAAGAGAATTCCCTTGCTGAGGAAAATTTTATCTCTGGGGAAATACCAGAGGACCTTACAGAAGAGGCATTCGCAAAATCGCCTCTAGTTTCAGAGAAATATGCAGAGTCAGTTGCAACTGAAGTACTGTCAGAAATTGAAAGGCCTGCAGTCAGCAAAGGTGATGAAGACATTATCAACCCGTCAATCGAAGTCGAAGACGTAGTAATAGCACCCTCAGTTATTACTACTGATTCGGCACAAGTTCTTGAGAAGACAGTATTCGAACCTGAATCGGTTACAACAATTACCATTCCCACCGCAACAATCACCGCCACCGAAACTCAAGTAATTTCAGCTCCAGAAACGGCTAGAGAAATAATCCACAAAAGTGTTGAAGATATTATCTCTGAAAATCCTGGGGATCAATTAGCCATGGTAGCAACAACAACTATAGCTTTAGCTCAACTTGCTACCAAGGCAACGACAACATCCGCCCCCAGTCTTCAGAAGAAGGATTTAGTAGACCTTGCTGCCACACCGAGTTCCCATGCAGAAATGAATCTTTTAGTTGAGATTCATACTGAAGCTTTCTATAAAACCTTGGCGGCCTTGATCAAGATGGTCCTGAAGAAGGGTCTAAATTATGAAAGCTTGAAGGCTGCGATTGCTTCCACAATAGGGAATATTGCTATGTTTAATGATGCTGAGAGAGCAGCAACTCTAGAGAAAGTAGTGGAAGGACTTGAACATCCTATTAAGGAATATCTAAGGCTGTCAAGTGAAACCCTCGAAAGTCTCATCCAGACCGAGTATGATGCTTTATCAGCTGAATACATCACTCGGGAGACTATTTTTAAAGAATCTCTTCAGGACTATAACAGCAAAGTTGCCAGGAAGAAGGCTTTTTTGAACGAAACTAAACCCCTACTGGAGACACATAGAGAAGCCTATGAAACTTCAAACATGAGAATTCATCAACAAGATGATAGAATTCATGATGTTGAAGCAGAGTTGGCTCGATTGAAGGCAGAGAGAGAGTAGATGATTGCAGCTCGAGATAAACATCTGGTGCAGAGCTCAATATTGGAAGAGAAGGTCTTTGGTGCTGAAGCTACCAATAAAATCCTTGATGAAGCCAAGGATAAGATGATAGTTGCTTTTGCCGAACTCTCACATCTCTGTACTGCAGAAGCTCGACGATCTATAGCATACACAACTGTGTTGGGCTCTCGTGAAAAGCGACTGGCCGAATTACAGAAGATGATTGAAGATCTGTCTGCTCCTCCTTAAGAATTTTGTATCAATAAAGAATTTTGTATTCTTCCTTTCATGTTATCAATAAAGAATTTTGTATTATGTCTTTCTTTTGCTGTAATATTTCAAATCATGCAAGAATGAAACATTATTTATAAAATGGTTGTGAGATAGAAAATAATTATCAGAGGTAATAATTTGAACATGATAAGTCTTCAAAACTCAACGAAGTAGATTATATCTATCCATAGGTAATGTGGACATGATAGATAATAAATCTTGTTTACTTTTTTAGAGTATACAATACTATCAGAGGTAATATGAACATAATAGATCGTAATGACTCAAAGAAAATAGATTAATATCTATTCAGAGGTAATATGGACATAATATATAATAATGAAAAGAAGTGGATTTAATATTTATTCAGAGTTAATGAGGACATGATAAATAATAAATCTTTTTCTTTCTGAAATCAGCTGGTAAGACAGAAAATCAAAATTCTCTTTTAGGAGAATAAATAATGAATCATCAGCTTAACCAAACCTTGGTAGCTGGGGAATAAAGAAAATAATTCAAACGTAGTATTTCTTCAAGAATTTACCGTTAATTGGCATCATGAGCAAATCTTCATTAGGTTTAGACAACCTATAAGCACCATTAGAGAATACGATTTCGACTACATAAGGACCTTCCCATTTAGCTTGGAACTTGCCTTTACTCTTATGAGTCATAACCATAGGTCTTCGGATAGCTAGAACTAGCTCTCCTACTTTAAATACCCTCTCTTTAACTTTGCGATTGAAAGCACGAGATATGCGGGCTTGATACAGCTCAATGTGCTATTGTGCTTGAAGACGCTTCTCATCCAAACCATCAAGTTCTTAGAGTCTCAAGCGATCATTATTCTCGGTAGTTAGCTCATTAGCAATGGCTATTCTAAGAGATGGTATTTGGATTTCCAGTGAAAGAACAACTTCACATCCGTAAACCAATGAAAATGGTGTAAAACCAGTTGGAGTTCAGACTGTTGTTCGATAAGCCCATAAATATTCTCCAAGTTTCTTGTTTCAATCACATTTATTAGAAGAGACAAACTTTTTGAGAAGTTTAATAATTGTTTTGTTGAAAGCTTCTGCTAAACCATTAGCAGCTGGATTGTAAGTTGTAGAAGCTAAGTTTTGGATCCGATTCTTGTCACAAAATCGATAAAACTCCTGACTGGCAAATTGTGGCCCGTTATCATGGATTATCCTTCGAGGAATCCTAAAACGATAAATGACATGATGTTTGATGAAGTTAATCACTTTAGACGTTTTTACTTCAATAAAAGGAATTGCTTCTGTCCATATAGAAAAATAATCGATTATGGCCAGGATAAACCGATGTCCTTTGACAGAAGGGAGATTAATCGGACCAATAATATCCATACCCGAAGCTTTGAAAGACCAAGAAGCTGCTGTAGGATGTAAGAATTCAGAGGGTTGATGAATAAAGTCAGCATAAATCTGGCATACTTTACACCGTCTAGCATAATCCACAGCATCTGCTATCATAGAAGGCCAATAATAACCCATTCTTCGAATACGGTCCTGTAATTTTGGACCTGGTTGGTGCGCACCACAAACTCCATCATGAGCTTCACGAAGTTTTTGTTTGGCCTCACTTTTCGAAAGACAACGCAATAAAAGTCCGTCATAAGAACGACGAAATAACATATGCATTGAAGAATCATAATAAAATCAAAATGATCGTCTTTTGATTGATGCAGCTTCCTTTGGATCTTTAGGTAAAATTCCATAAACCGCATAATCAATAAATGGACTTCTCCAATCCTTTTGCTGAGAATTTGATTCGGTAGCATAACTCTATTCGATATGTAAATTATTCTTGACACAGAATAGATCTCTATCCAACAAAGTAATGGTATTTTGTCTTCTAATTGGAACTGCTAAGTCTGCAGCTAGACTAGCGAGAGCGTCAGCTTCCAAAATTTGAGAACGTAGTATGAATTCAATGAAGAACCCTTTGAATGAAAGAACCAATTCGATTACCACTTGATGATAGAAAATGATGTCAGAATTTCTGACTTCATATGTCCCTCTGACCTGATTGACAATCAGTTGAGAGTCTCCATAAGCTTTCAGAAACTCAATGTCCAATTGTTTTGCTACTTGAAGACCAATTAGCAGAGCATTATATTCTGCCACATTATTGGAACATGGTTCATTGAGAGAATAAGCACAGTATATGACCATTTTATCAGGAGAGATCAAGACGATGCCTACTCCGGAGACAATATTGCCTTTAGGTCCAACTCGTGATGCTCCATCAAAATATAATTGCCAAATGTCATTCCTCAAATTCATGTTGCAATCTACGACTTCATCTGGAATGTCTTCATATAGCTTGGAAGTTTCAGGTATAGGGTGAGCTGCTAAGAAATCAGCTAACACTTGACCCTTCACTGATTTTTGAGGTATGTAGCCCATATCATAGGGAGTAAGCAACATTGCCCAGGTAGCTAACCGGGAGTTAAGAATACTCGACTTTTTCACCAATACCCGAATATGATTTATTCTGGATATGACATGAATAGTCTGCCCTGATACATAATGTCTTATCTTTTGGATGGAAAAGACTAGGGTGTGAGCACCCTGAATTTTGGGTTGATTTTTTTATTTATTTTATTTTATTTTCTGATTGATTTGGTTTCGATAAATAATTTATTCTGTTATTTTTCCTAAGTGTGCTTTTCCGTGCCTTTGATATTTGGAGTGTCAGGGATCTTCAACTCTGAAAATCTTCTTCACGAGTTTTGGAGTGGACAGAATTACTTTCATGATGGTATATAGTGTCCCACTCAAACTTGTTCCCTTCTGCTCCTTTTTGCTTTGCTGAACTTCGGGTCGAATTAGACCATTTGAGTATTACTTGATTTTCCCACTCTTTTCCTTGATCATTATTAGCACTTTACCGTGACTTTTAATTTAGGAGCGCAAGACCAGTCAGTTTATTGAAACCAACTCCTCATGCATGATCTACTCGAGACGCTCGTCACCCATGACCTTCGTGTCCCACTCAGATACGTCATTTTGTGCTCCAATTGCTTCGTACAACTTCCCCGACACGTGACCCAATTTCATTTCATCCTACGGTGTCACATTTATCTTCCAACTTGATTTGTGGGTCCCCTGTCGACCAAAACCTGTCAGCCCCAATTATAGACATAGCCCACATTGAGCCTACTACCCGTCCGCCACTTGTGCTACTTATTTACCCATGATCATCAACACCTATTTTTAATTCATTTAATTCGTAATGTCGGATTTGACCCAAACCAGCTTGACCGAACCCAGCCCAGCTTCGTGTTATTCTCCATCACCATCATCCTCAGCCTCATTACCCTTGAATAATACTAAATATTCATGCTACCTATTTTTAATTATTATTGGAAATTTCCGTTGATTTAATCCTATTGGGATAACCTATTTTCCTACACATTTAATCCTAGCCTTTGGATTATTCCATCTAATCCTCACCATTTATTTCCCTCACATTCACACAGCCCCCTCCCCAATAGTTAGCCGGCCCTAACTCCCAAGTTTCTTTTTCTCTTTCTCTCTCATTTAACTATTCACTCATTAATTACTCTCCTCTCTCACTTTTTCCATTCAAACAAAAAAAACACATCAACTACAACCCAATACCAACATCCAGCCGAGCAACCCCATTCCTGGCCGAGCTTGGCTCCGGCCACCCCCCCTGGCCGGCCTCGCCGTCGGCCATCACCGTCAGCCGTGGACAGCAGCCTCCATCTCCCCTTTCTCCATCCATCTATCCATCCTTTCATCTCCTCCACCTACAAACCGCGACCACCACCAACACTTCACCCGACCACCATCATCCTTCACCACCTCGCCGTGGGCACGCCACCCTCGCCGCTCGCCGTGGGCGCGTCGCCGGCGCACCGCCGTGTGCGTTGGGACAGCAGTATCGTACCACCAGCGCGCACAGCCGCGAGCAAGATCCGCGCGCGTTCGGGCGCCCCGCCGCCGACGTCGCCGCCGGGGTCGGCGTTGCCGACCCCCACATAGCCAAGCGTACCCTGGGCTATCCTTCCATGACGGCTACCGTCCTCCGGGACGTGCCGTCGAGGCAATTCGTGTGTTTTGCACGACGTCCCGTCGTGACTAGCTCGGGAACGAGGCTGAAATCGTGTTTCGTCGCAGCAACTTCGCGCGCGATTTCCTAAAAATTCGATCGTTGGATCGGTGATTTCTTTGCTCCGTCACAATCTTGATATATCCACCTTCACCCCTGTCAATTTTCGTCCGTTGATTTTATCGTTTGATACATCAAAACCGGCCACCAAGTTGACCGTTTAAATTGTATTAAATTTGGATAGTTTCGCGAGGCCAACTTCGTCAGCTTGTATCTCCTCCACCGCAGCTCCTCTTGGCGTGCTACCAGTTCCTGTGCGAAGCTGGTATAACCCTCTTACTACCCCTCCAGTTTCGTTTTATTGTGAGCTTGTTTGATTGGTTGAATTTGATACCAAAGTTGGCCGTCCGAATTCGTAAATTCTAACTTGTAAAATTCTATTTTTGAACACGGGACTCCAGATTTCATTTCTAACACCACCATTAGACTCGTGGAGTCGTTCTGGCATATTTTCATATAAAATTTGTTAGATTTGGAGAACGTGGGCCCTGGCACATTTTTCAATGCAAAGTGGGTCCCACATTCTGGGTCAACGAGACATTTTGATGCCGGCTCAATGGAATCCAATTCTGGAGATACCGTTGAATTCATATCGTCATTCTGGACTCGTTGACATATTATTTACTAGGTTTTGGTGGACATTGGGTCCGGCATGTATTTCGGTGCAAGTCGGATACCAATATCCGGGTCAACGGGTCATTTTGAGATTGGCTCATCGGAATCCAATTCCGGATATACCGTTGAGTTCGTATCGTCATTCTGGACTCGTTGACATGTAGTTTGCTGAGTTTTGAAAACTTTGGCTCCGGCATGTATTTCCGTATAAACCGGAATTTTAAGTTCTGGTCAACGGACCAAATTTAGATCGGGTCAACGGAATCCAATTTTGGAGATACCGTTGGGTTCGTATCATCATTCTGGTTTCGTGAACATATAATTTGTTATATTTTATAGACTCATTTTCTTGCACATTTTTCGGTGCAAAACGGCTCCGACACGGACACCGTTTTGACCCGAAATTACCTTTTTACCCTTATGTCCAAATTGGACCGATGGATAGGCTATCCTAGCTAATTTAACCATTCTGGACACGTTGGCGATATTTATTTCATCGTCCGACAATGTTTGTTGATAGTTTCTCTGAGTTTAACCTTTTTATAATTTATTAATAATTAATTCTTATAATGTTCGTATTTCGGGATTAGTACAACGAAACTGAGATCAGTCAATTCCAGTAATCTTACATCGCTGAAATTGACAAGATGAACACGTGGATCACTACAATAAGATTATCAACCTTACCATTGATCTTCTTATCTCGATTTGCGTGTCGTAAGTTTCGACGTACGAATAACGAAGTACACCTTATTCTTTAATAATTAGACTAGAATTTACCCTGTTGACCGGAGTTGACCAGTTGACCCAAAGTCAACTATAAGTCAACACTTGACCTAGTTTGACTAGATTATTGACCGGAGTTGACCTAGAGTTGTTTTGACATAGAAGAACCTAGAATGAAATAGATTGCTTGTAGAGATTCTTTTATTACAACTTGAACACCTTGTAACCTGTGTTGCTTTAAATAGGACTCTGTGGCTTCAGTTGGACCCCTATGCCTATCAGCTGTTCAGGTTATCAGGCGAGTACATTCTCTGATCATTTTATATCATGTTTAGGATTATATTTCCTGCTTTAGACTATCTTACTTGATGCTGACACGTTGGTAACACGGATTGGTACTATATGGATCCCTTCATGAGATGTTATCCCTCTCGGAAGCATCAGATACTTTTGTCATGTGTGTTTCACTTACATCACGTATCATATGCTTCTATCATCATGAATCTTCGGGAATCAGCTAGTGATTCATGTACCCTCATGATCAGCGAGCCTTCATGAATCAATTCATGAATCACCCTTTATGGGCAACGTATTATAATCATGAATCTTAACGTAACTTGAATGGATCCTTGTGTATTGATTGGGGTACTGGAGAGTATGAATGGTCATGTGAATAAATATCCAAAGTAATGTAGTCATAAATCACTCTTAGTGTAGTCATGACTCAGTCCTAAGCCATTCACATGTTCGCTTGCACTCTAAATCACTAGCACTGTCTCTCTTTATATATATATCGTAGATATTTACTTACAGTCTCTCTTTTACATTATGCTATTCTTCAGATCCTGTATTTTATTCTCTAGCATGATTATATTTCCTTTCCTGCTATGACTTGTTGAGATGTATTGTGCTCGCTCCAGTCCTGACTGGACTTGTTGATAAATTTTACAGATAGCCTGGAGGTTGCCTGCTAGCCTAGAGGAGACAGTAGAGGTTGTATAGATAGCTAGGGTTTTACTTATAGTTTATTTTCAGTCGTCTTGAGTTATATTTATAGATTATTATATTGAGTTCTGAGATGTATTCTGAGTTTGTATCTTAGACACTTAGTCTTTTCTGATCTTCTGTATTTTATTTTGAGTTTTATATCTTATCGTACTTCTTCTTCCTTAGTTGTGATTGGGTTTATATTCTGCTATGTCACCCCCATTCGGGGAGTATAAACTGTTTAGTCTTATACTGTTAGATGCATTGAGACCTAGGACAGCGTTCTACCGCCGACACTGCGGCGTAGGCTGGGCATTGTTACGTTCTCGTACCCTAACAGTGGGTGCGGGTCGTGACACGTTTTTAGTGGTGGCCCATGCAGGTCGAGTTTGTGTAGTGGTATTCGAACTAGAGTACCACTACTGCCTGCAGTAGGATTATGATATATTTTTGAGGGTACTCAATCACAGTTAGGATCCCTTGAGAGATTCCTGGGACGACCTTTGAGGATCTTATTTTAACTTTGATTTGAAAACTCTTCTTTCCTTGATTTGATTTATCTTTACTTTCTGTTGTTGAATTTGATTTTGATGGATTATCGTTGAATTTGAGTTTGTATTTATTGATTTTGATGAAAGATTGTTGAATTTTGAATCTTGATGATAGCTGTTGCATTCGAGTTTGTATTTTGATGGATTTTTGTTCATTTTTGATTTTGATGTTCGTTGATAAATTTGATTTTATTTTTGGGAATTCATTGTGGATTTAATTTAATTTTTGGCAAGATAAAATTATATGGGCTAGGTCATCTATGTTATGGAATCTAGTCTTCTATAGTCACATTAGCCAGCATGGTGAGGACATACAGTCTGACTTGGATATATTTCTCGGATGTGGAAATTTAAGGTTTTCGCAGCCAAGCTAGCGGCATCGTAAAAATGTTAAATACCATGATTCTAGAGGTATGTGCCTAAGTCGAGGACTCTGTGATTATCGTAACCTTGCTTACTAGTATGACAAGGATTAGAGTACCATGATTGTGGATAGACGCATATGATTATCAGATTGTACCTTAAATATTTTCGAACATGTTTTCTCTACTTTTGTTTCAGTCATTCAAAAAAAAAGAATTATTATTTGTTTGTTTTGTCTAGTTTCTTAATTTAGGAGTAGGTTTAGCTGTTTTTATAGACCTTGTGTAACTTCTTCTATGAATTTCTTCTTAATACAATGAATCAATAATTTTTGCTAGACCTATTCTTGGATTAGATATTTTAGCTCTGGGTTTCAAAATGGTTCCTTCTTTTAAACAAATAAGCAGAATAGATTTTATTGTTATTTCCTTCTTGCTATTATTCTAGTATTAAATAATAATAATGTTAATAAAATTGTCTTGATTACGTCAATCACCTGTTTTGCAATCTTGGTAGGAATCTAAATGTTGGTCTTGATGTAGAATTTGATTTTTATATTGGGACATGAGAATATATATATATATATATATATATATATATATATATATATATATATATATATATATATATATATATATATATATGAATATATATAGTGGACATTTTGCCTGATACATATGCATGCTACGCTTGATTTCCAACCTATCTAAATACATATTAATATGTCGTTAATGTTTAAATTTTCAAAACTCCAATATTTCTGGTTTTCTGCTTTTCCAGTTTAAATTCGTAATTCAAATATAAATTTCATGATAATAGTTTTGTTTATATCACTGCACATGTATGTTATATACAAGGATGAATTTTTTTTTGAAATTGGCTAAGTTATGTTAAATTTGTCAAATCTAAGACTGTATACATATTAACCCTTAATACTGGATTTTAAATGTTAGTTCAAATTGATTGTTTTAAATGTAATATTTAGATCTGTGTACATTTTTGTAGGTAGGGATATAATATTAGGCTTCATATTCTTACATGTAGGTTGTGATAAACATTGAGTTGGTTTTGATGTTCAATTTCTTCAAGATCCTGAAAAACTGAATACATGTTAACATTTTTATATTGATTTCAAATGTTTAGTTCAATTTCAGGTTTAACATGTAATATTGAACTGTATGCGTAGATAAATGTATGGATAGTGTGTTAGGATTTCATTTCTATCATGTTAGGATGTATTGGGAGCATTGAGATTAGTTGTGATGTTTCAAACTCCTAAATTTTTGAAATTGCATTATGTTAATATTGCACTGGTTTAAATGTTAGCTTATTTTCAGATTTTGTATGTAAATGCTGGACTAAAACTGGATTTAACCTTTTAATACTAAGCTATAACCCTGTACAAGGACACACACACACCCTAACTTAGTATACACTGTCATGTAACCTAACCTTTCCTCTCTATATTATGATCATGTATCTATATAGATATATATATATATATATAGAGTTTATACGTACATGTTATAATGTATATAGATACATAACTAAATCTCTACCTCTTTATATATATATATATATATATATATATATATATATATATATATATATATATATATATATATATATATGTATAAGGTTAGCCATGCATGTTATGAGTAAATAAGTTGCGTATTGTAGATTGTTTAACCAATATGCCATGATTAGTGTAACTGGATAGCTATTATTTGAAATCCAAATCCTCATATACAATTTCGTGTATATTTTACATACACACATTCCTACTATCTAACCATATGAACCTGTTCACATACACCCATACAGCACAAACCACATAACATTACATAATGCTAGTTTTTCCTCTCTAATGCTCTCTCTCTATATTATATATTGTGATTGGATTTCAATGTAATCGACTTTCGTTAATTAAACTTGTGATTTTGATTTTTGGGATAGTACCCTTTTAGATGATTGGTAGTTACCTTTATTTATTTATTTATTATTTTTTTGATAAGTACCAGTTTTTATATAGGATGGTAGACTGCCTTACAGTTTTGATGATTTGTTATTTCTGTATCTTTTCTCGTTTAGCACCCTAGATTGTTTGTGTGTTTTGACACCCTATGACCGTTTGGGTTAGCATGACTAGTATACCTAGATGAGACTTTCACTACCACCGTATGCCATGACCCTGTACGTTGTCCTTTTGATGGTATGTTTTATTTAAGTTCTGGGATTTGATTGTGGGGGGTTTGACCTAGAAGGAGTATGGACATTTTAATTTCAAGGACGAAAATTTTATAAGGTGGGTAGGATATGAGCACCCTGAATTTTGGGTTGATTTTTTTATTTATTTTATTTTATTTTTTGATTGATTTGGTTTCGATAAATAATTTATTCTGTTATTTTTCCTAAGTGTGCTTTTCCGTGCCTTTGATATTTGGAGTTTCAGGGATGTTCAACTCTGGAAATCTTCTTCACGAGTTTTGGAGTGGACAAAATTACTTTCATGATGGTAGATAGTGTCCCACTCAAACTTGTTCCCTTGTGCTCTTTTTGCTTCTATGAACTTCGGGTCGAATTAGACCATTTGATTATTACTTGATTTTCCCACTCTTTTCCTTGATCATTATTAGCACGTTACCGTGACTTTTAATTTAGGAGCGCAAGACCAGTCAGTTTCTTGAAACCAACTCCTCATGCATGATCTACTCGAGACGCTCGTCACCCATGACCTTCGTGTCCCACTCAGACACGCCATTTTGTGCTCCAATTGCTTCGCACAACTTTCCCGACACGTGACGCAATTTCATTTCACCCCACGGTGTCACATTTATCTTCCAACTTGATTTGTGGGTCCCCTGTCGACCAAAACCTGTCAGCCCCAATTATAGACATGGCCTACATTGAGCCTACTACCCATCCGCCACTTGTGTCCCATTTATTAGAATCCCCATGTGCTACTTATTTACCCATGATCATCAACACCTATTTTTAATTTATTTAATTCGTAATGTCTAATTTGACCCAAACCAGCTTGACCGAACCCAGCCCAGCTTCGTGTTATTCTCCATCACCATCATCCTCAGCCTCATTACCCTTGAATAATACTAAATATTTATGCTACCTATTTTTAATTATTGTTGGAAATTTCCGTTGATTTAATCCTATTGGGATAACATATTTTCCTACACATTTAATCCTAGCCTTTGGATTATTCCATCTAATCCTCACCATTTATTTCCCTCACATTCACACAGCCCCCTCCCCAATAGTTAGCCGGTCCTAACTCCCAAGCTCATTTTTCTCTTTCTCTCGCATTTAACGATTCACTCATTAATTACTCTCCTCTCTCACTTTTTCTATTCAAACAAAAAAAACACATCAACAGCAACTACAACCCAACACCAACATCCAGCCGAGCAATCCTATTCCTGGCCGAGCTTGGCTTCGGCCACCCCCCTGGCCGGCCTCGCCGTCGGCCATCACCGTCGGCCATAGACATCAGCCTCCATCTCCCCTTCCTCCATCCATCTATCCATCCTTTCATCTCCTCCACCTACAAACCGCGACCACCACCAACACTTCACCCGACCACCATCATCCTTCACCACCTCGCCGTGGGCACGCCACCCTCGCTGCTCGCCGTGGACGCGCTGCCCGCGCACCGTCGCGTGCGCTGGGGCAGCAACACCGCGCCACCAGCGCGTACAGCCGCGAGCAAGATCCGCGCGCGTTCGGGCGCCCCGTCGCCGACGTCGCCGCCGGGGTCGACGTGGCCGACCCCCACATGGCCGAGCGCACCCTGGGTTGTCCTTCCATGACGGCCACCGTCCTCCGGGACGTGCCGTCGAGGCGATTCGTGCGTTTTGCACGACGTCCCGTCGTGACGAGCTCGGGAACGAGGCTGAAATCGTATTCCGTCGTAGCAACTTCGCACACGATTTCTCGGAAATTCGACCGTTGGATCGGCAATTTCTTCGCTCCGTCACAATCTCGGTATATCCACCTTCACCCCTGTCAATTTTTGTCCGTTGATTTTATCGTTTGATACATCAAAACCGGCCACTAAGTTGACCGTTTAAATTGTATTAAATTTGGACAGTTTCGCGGGGCCAACTTCGTCAGCTTGTATCTCCTCCACCGCAGCTCCTCTTGGCGTGCTACCAGTTCCTGTGCGAAGCTGGTATAACTCTCTTACTATCCCTCCAGTTTCGTTTCATTGTGAGCTTGTTTGATTGGTTGAATTCGATGCCAAAGTTGGTCGTCCGAATTCGTAAATTCTAACTTGTAAAATTCTATTTTTGAACATGGGACTCCAAATTTTATTTCTAACACCACCATTAGACTCGTGGCGTCGTTCTGGCATGTTTTCATATAAAATTTGTTAGATTTGGAGAACGTGGGCCTTGGCACATTTTTCGGTGCAAAGTGGGTTCCACATTCTGGGTCAACGGAACATTTTGATGCCGGCTCATCGGAATCCAATTCTGGAGATACCGTTGAGTTCGTATCGTCATTCTGGACTCGTTGACATATAATTTGCTAGGTTTGGGTGGACATTGGGTCCGGCACGCATTTCGGTGCAAGTCGGATACCAATATCCGGGTCAACGTGTCATTTTGAGATCGGCTCGTCGGAATCCAATTTCGGATATACCGTTGAGTTCGTATCGTCATTTTGGACTCGTTGACATATAGTTTGCTGAGTTTTGAGAACTTTGTCTCCGGCACGCATTTTCGTACAAACCAGAATTTTAAGTTCTGGTCAACGGACCAAATTGAGATCGGGTCAACGGAATCCAATTTTGGAGATACCGTTGGGTTTGTATCATCATTCTGGTTTCGTGGACATATAATTTGTTATATTTTATAGACTCGTTTTCTTGCACATTTTTCGGTGCAAAATGGCTCCGACACGGACACTGTTTTGACCCAAAATTACCTTTTTACCCTTGTGTCCAAATTGGACCGATGGGTAGGCTATCCAAGCTAATTTGACCATTCTGGACACGTTGGCGATGTTTATTTCATCGTCTGACAATGTTTGTTGATAGTTTCTCTGAGTTTAACCTTTTTATAATTTATTAATAATTATTTCTTGTAATGTTCGTATTTCAGAATTAGTACAACGAAACTGAGATCAGTCAATTCCAGTGATCTCATATCGTTGAAATTGACAAGATGAACACGTGGATCACTACAATAAGATTATCAACCTTACCATTGATCTTCTTATCTCGATTTGCGTGTCGTAAGTTTCGACGTACGAATAACGAAGTACACCTTATTCTTTAATAATTAGACTAGAATTTACCCTGTTGACCGGAGTTGACCAGTTGACCCAAAGTCAACTATAAGTCAACACTTGACCTAGTTTGACTAGATTATTGACCGGAGTCGACCTAGAGTTGTTTTGACTTAGAAGAACCTAGAATAAAATAGATTGCTTGTAGAGATTCTTTTATTACAACTTGAACACCTTGTAACCTGTGTTGCTTTAAATAGGACTCTGTGGCTTCAGTTGGACCCCTATACCTATCAGCTGTTCAGGTTATCAGGCGAGTACATTCTCTGATCATTTTATATCATGTTTAGGATTATATTTCCTGCTTTAGACTATCTTACTTGATGCTGACACGTTGGTAACACGGATTGGTACTATATGGATCCCTTCATGAGATGTTATCCCTCTCTGGAGCATCAGATACTTTTGTCATGTGTGTTTCACTTACATCACGTATCATATGCTTCTATCATCATGAATCTTCGGGAATCAGCTAGAGACTCATGTACCCTCATGATCACCGAGCCTTCACGAATCAATTCATGAATCACCTTTTATGGGCAACGTAGTATAATCATGAATCTTAACGTAACTTGAATGGATCCTTGTGTATTGATTGGGGTACGGGGGAGTATGAATGGTCATGTGAATAAATATCCAAAGTAGTGTAGTCATGAATCACTCTTAGTGTAGTCATGAATCAGTCCTAAGCCATTCACATGTTCGTCTGTACTCTAAATCACTAGTACTGTCTTTCTTTATATATATCGTAGATATTTACTTACAGTCTCTCTTTTACATTATGCTATTCTTCAGATCCTGTATTTTATTCTCTAGCATGATTACATTTCCTTTCCTGCTATGACTTGTTGAGATGTATTGTGCTCGCTCCAGTCCTGACTAGATTTGTTGATAAATTTTACAGATAGCCTGGAGGTTGCCTGCTAGCCTAGAGGAGACAGTAGAGGTTGTATAGATAGCTAGGGTTTTACTTATAGTTTATTTTCGGTCATCTTGAGTTGTATTTATGGATTATTGTATTGAGTTCTGAGATGTATTCTGAGTTTGTATCTTAGACACTTAGTCTCTTCTGATCTTCTGTATTTTATTTCGAGTTTTATATCTTATCGTACTTCTTCTTCCTTAGTTGTGATTGGGTTTACATTTTGCTATGTCACCCCCATTCGGGGAGTATAAACGGTTTAGTCGTATACTGTTAGATGCATTGAGACCTAGGACAGCGTTCTACCGCCGACACTGCGACGTAGGCTAGGCGTTGTTACGTTCTTGTACCCTAACAGTGGGTGCGGGTCGTGACATAGGGCTAGACATTCTTTTTCTACAGGAGTATATCTGTGTTCAGCTCCAACCATCATTCGGCTAAGATAAAAAATTGTCTGTTCATGACCTTTATCACTTTTCCATGCAAGAAGAGCACCAAGAGAATGATCTAATGCTCGAACATACAACAAAAATGGTCTTCCCACCTCTGGGGGTACTAGAACATGTGTATTTGTAAGGTATTGCTTGATGTCATTGAATGCTTTTTGACATGCTTCATTGCAAACAAATGACACACCCTTCTTCAGTAAGCGAGAGAAAGGTTGACATCTCCCAGAAAGATTTGATATAAATCTCCTGATATAGGCAATGCGAACTTGAAAGCCACGGAGTTCTTTGAGATTACGTGGAGGACGCATTTCAAGAATGGCTTTGACTTTATCAGGATCAACATGGATACCTTGAGAAGTAATGACAAATCCCAAAATTTGCCACTAGAAACCCCTAAGAAAGACTTAGTGGGGATCATCTTTAGTTGATGTTGATGCATCAACTCGAATACTGTCTTCAAGTCTTGAATGCGATCATCTTTTAATCGACTTTTGACGGCGATATCATCAACGTAACATTCAACTATTTTTTGCAGATGTTTTTGAAAGATATTGCTCATGGCCCTTTGATATGTAGCACTGGTATTTTTCAGTCTGATGGGCATAACTATATAGCAATAAACTCCAAGGGGTGTACGAAAAGTAGTATGCTTTTCATCTCCTGGATGCATCTTAATTTGGTTATATCCTGAAAATCCGTCCATAAAAGACATGCGTTCAAAACCACATGTATTGTCTATCATGACATCAGTGATAGGAAGTGAAAATTCGTCTTTTGGACAAGCTGCATTGAGATCTCGAAAATCTATGCAAACTCGAACTTTCCATTCTTTTTCATGACAGAAACAATATTAGCGACCCAATCTGGGAGTTGTTCTTCACGAACAAAATCACATGTGATCAACTTTTTAACTTCTGCTTCAATTGCATCCATCATATCCGGTCGAAAATGCCGCTGCTGTTGTTTTATAGGTTTGGCATTAGGAAGGATATTTAGCTTATGAGTAGCTATTTTAGGATCCAAACCTGGCATATCCTCATAGCTCCATGCAAAAATGTCAATATATTCTTTTATCAGCTTTATCAACTTTTTTTTTCATCTTCAGAAAGGTTCTTGCTGATAAATATGGGTTTTGAAGTAGTTTCATCTCCAACATCAATCTGGACGATTTTATCTTCTGTGGGTGGCTGTCATTGTTCAAACCGAAGCTCCCACTGAGTGTCTATTTGTTGTGCCCATGGGTCTTTTTCAAATAGTTCAGATTCACCATCGATTTGAACCATATTGACTGAAAAGATGCACTCAGATTCAACATATTGGACTCATTCAGAATTTGAGGATTGTAAAGAACTGGAAAAAAATTCTTCTTCTATATCTTCATTAAACATGTGGGATGGATCTTATCCCAAACCATGACGAGTTCGTTGATAAAACGGATCACCACATAACGGTAATCGTCTACCTTTTCCTTGATTGAGACCTAGCATGGTTTTCAAGTCATATCCCATATTTTGGATAATCTTAAGAGATTGTTGACTATATTTGTCAATTCTGATTTTTCCTTTATCCTTCTCTATGAGATTATCTATCTGAATAATAGGGATATTTCTAGCCAGGCCAAACACAATTTGACGCTTGTTTTTCTTATTAGACGGGATCACAAAATAAGATTCTTCGTGACGTCTATAAGTTACACAAGCTTGTGATGATGAGGCTACAGGTAGAAAATAAGGAAAAAATGTTAGGAACCTTTGAGCATAGGGTCCAACAACGACATGTGGATGAAAATAATTCTCTTTATGATTAATATATAAGGTTTCCTCTGTATTTATGTCAATTTTCTGTTGATGACTATGATTATTATCAGATAATGTCATTCGTTCAAGATATTTGTGTAAACCCCCTAAATTTTTACTATATTTTTTATTAATTTATTTTGGTATTGATTTTTATTTTGGTATCGTACCTCGAGAGCGAATGCGTAAAGACGTAAATACGAGATATTTGTTCATTCATATACAAATATTTTATTATTGTTTTTCTTATGAATATAGAATAAATATGTTGTTTCAATACATAGTATAAACAAATATTTTCATATCAGAAGAACATTTCACGATATTTGCCAAAACCTTTATCTTTTACTTTTATAAAAGATTATTTTATTTCAAATTAATTTAGAAAACTATATTTTATGTAAATACCTTATTTGCATGGATGTACAAATTTTTATTCATATATTTTTTGGAATTTCAAAATTATTTATTATTATTATTTTTAGAAAAGATATTTTGAACTTATTGTGGTAATTTAAACTTTGATTAGATTTTATTGATTTAATTTAAATAAGTTTCATTTAAATATGGGAATCATCTATATTTAATTTGGATTTGAAATTATCTAGATTTAATTGAGTTGGATTTGGATTGGATTTGGATTGAATCGGTTTTAAAATAATTTAAATTAAAAGGAAGATTAATTAAAGGGGGTTTTAAATAAATACTAATCCTACTTCTACTAGGAAAACATCTCTATCTATATCCTATCCTAACAAAGCAAACTCCAATTTATTTAAATCAAATCCTATCTAATTTAGGAGATAAATCTGAAATAAATAACTATATAAACCCAATACTTCCCCCTTCTATCAACCATAATTCGAAATTATTTTTAGTCCAATAGAAACTCTAAAATTCGTCATTAGAATTCAGCCCCGCTTTTTAGTAGCAAGAGCAACTTGCAACGACGGTATCTCCTAGCTTCGAACTCCGTTTTGCCTCAGTTTTTTTAAAAGAAGCGTATCGAGATAAGCTTTCCAAAAACATATTTTAATAGACAAATTTCATTCTATAGATTTTTACAAAATTGTCTAAGTATCTAGTGTTCCAAAAATAAACGGGTTTCAGTATTTTTGCGATTTCGGGAAATTTCGGAAACGAAAATACGATCCGTTTAGTTTTTCGAAGAACTAATACAAAAACCTATGCCATATCCTAACTTTAGAATTTATTAAATAAATATAATAGGTGCAGTATTATTTATAATTAAATAATAGACTATTTTCAGCATCCGAAGTTGTACCTACACCTTCCTCTTTGTGCGCTGCTGTTGATTCGTCGCCAGGACATCATCTTACCTCACTCGGACATCAGGCAAGACACCTTGCCTTTACTGTTTAATTTCTTGCTCAATATCATGCATATTTTTTTTATGTTGTTCACTCAAAACTATATATAGATGCAAATTATTATACTTTATGCAATTGGCTTAGACTTAAGGGACTACCGTATGTTTAGTGCATCTCATAAACTGTCACATTGTGCCACGGATTGTGTATGAGTTGTGAGTCGCATATAGATGCGGACTTGCGTGCTGACTGATCATTGGTGCGTACAGGCCGTGCGTTACGATATAACTGCCAATAGATTTTTTTTAAAAGACTTGGCAGTTATTAAGGATTAAAACAGTGTCGTAGAGTCGATACATGTATAGTATCATTGGGGGGAGGGGACAGTTATTAGCGTAGGAGCTATATTTATTTTTACACACATTTTGGGCCGAGGGTGACTCTTATGAGCACTACCTTCAGCCCAGGGCCGATAGCGTCTCGGATGAGCGCTACTTGACGGCGACTCTCTATTACTTGCTTGCGTGAATCCGTTACAATTCCTGCGTAGAACGTTGTCCTCTGAAGTGCATATCACCTAGAATGGTTAGGAACCTTTACTCTTGCATACTTTTCTGTTGAGCTTTATTATTCAGTTTATTGGCATGATATTATGTGTCTTGTTACGTCCCTCTAAGGACCTGGTTTTTTTCCAAGTGTGTGTTTTCGTCATTTCTTGCAGGTGCTCTAGCTAAGGCCATTCCTTCCTTCGTGATGATTGCTTTTGGACTCGTCGTTTGCTTCGCTCGATCAATCACTTTCTTTGTATATTTTCTCTCTATTTAAATTAGTTGGTAGTGGACTTTGTCTCCGCCCAATGATTGTACACATGACAAACTCAAAAGTTGCTTTTATATTATCATTTATTTTTGTGGATGAGATTTAGTGTCTTGGTTTTCTACATTTTACAGCTTATGTATACATACGAGCCGTATATTTACTCGTATGTATACAGCTGGCATGATACGTACCTAGTCTCAAGTATTTGGGACTGGGGCGTTACATGTTTTTGTGGTGGCCCATGCAGGTCAAGTTTGCCATTTCGGTTACATGACTGTACCGAGCGGGCCTGCGATATAGGATTAGAATCTAGGAATCTCATCCACATACTTGATCACCTTCTTTGACCTTCCTTAAATTCCATATTCTGACTCCCGTGGCTTCCCTTGATTTTTGCATCTTGCTTGAACTCCTTCTACCAACACTCTATCATCTCGTGCTAAACATGGTTAGAAAGATGATTACACTACTATATACTTATTGGTCAACCCTATGGCTAGAAGGATTATATTGACAAATAATATCCATTGAGGTTATATTTAAGTATAAAGGCATTTATTTTTCCTAGAGATATGATCTTAAGGATTAGTTAATTCCAAGTTGGGTAGTAGCAACATTAATAACTTCGAAGGATTTTTGGATCTACAAAAGGATAGTAGGATCTATATACAATTAAGAAAGGAAGTTGATTTGATTTTTGAGTTTTGATTTTGAAGGTCTTTGAGAAATATTTATGATTCATTTGTTTATAGCTATATATATCCTTGAATAGATATAAAGTTAGTTGAAGAGAATTTTTAAATTTAAATGCTGCTACAAGATTTATGAGGGCGGTTGATAAACCTTGGTTTAAATTGGGTAGTATGGTTCCCAAGTAATAAGTTCGTAAACTTTTGAAGTAAGGTTATTAAGATTTTTGGTTAAAAATATATTTTTGTCAAATTGGGGATCTATTTTAAACTCTTGTATGACTTACGATTGCTAACTCCTATTTAAATTTTGAGCTAAGATTTGGATTAATGATAGAAGAAGAAAAATATATAGATTGGATTTGTAACACAATAAAGGTTATTCGAGATTGATTAGAAATTTGGAAAAATCTTAAGTTATGATTTTGAGGTGACCAGATAAGGTGGAAAGGTTAGTTTATGATACATTTTTGGAGAATTTTTTTTGTTATGAAGAAGGTTATCTTGAAGTTGATTAAAAGAAAATTTAAATTTTAAGTTATGAGTATGATTGGCAGGTTAGAAAGATATTTTATTAGATTATTTGGAGAATTATATTACAATCTTTGAAGAAGTCAAATTTATAGATTCAAATTATGGATAGGCAACCGAGATAGATAAGTAGTCCACACAAATTGCCATATCACTCATGACCATGATAGCTATATATACTCAAGTGTAGTTGGTCATCTACCAAATAATGTGATTATATTTCAATCTTGACTCACTCAACATTCCCTCAAATCTAGATTTTATCATGACCTTCTAACCATTTGAAACTTGGGAAATAATTGGATTGTTTCTTGATCATACCCCATCAAGTGGCTATCATGTCTCTGGAAACGATATTCCTAATTTATTTTACCTTGATCTACTAGAATCTGAATTATCTTTATTTCGTGCTTTAACTTGATCATTTTTATTTTGGTTGCATTAATTAGCACCTCATGAACAGCCACTTTCTATTTTTGATCATTTGGTGTCCCCTATCGTGACATTGATATTCGGAGCAAGAGACCAGCTGTTACCTTCCAACAAATTTTATATGTAAGACCTAGACAAGCTCACCTTCATGTAGGTATATTATGTCCCACTCAAACACGTCCATTGGTACTCTAATTTTTTATATGACTTCCGGGTCATAAAGACTAGACTATAACCTTTACCACGATACCGATATATTTTTCGACCAAGGATAGGGACTCAACCTCGACTCAATTCTTTCGATCCGATATGTGATTTTGTTCTACTTAATCCCTTAAATGCTTAACTTTGTGCTTTATCTTGATTGCTTGACCCATTGTCCCATCACACTATTAGTTTAACTCTTGTAAGTTGGGTAGAATGCCTTACGACCTAACTATCCTTATGACCTTAACCAAGTCTTAGACAAGTAGATAGTAGGATGACTACATAGGTACCTAGATCCTTAAGAAGTTCGAAATAATTCTACTCTCTTTCAATAATAATCTCATGTGCCTATATTTTTACCATCTTGACTAATGTTGCTACTATAAACTAGTTTTACAAGCTTATCCATCTATCGAGCTTGTTTATGACTTATGCTGTTGAGCGTGCGCTCACTAACATATTGTCTAATTAGAACCGGTGCATGATGGTCTGATCAACCGAGTGCACTTTGGTTCACTTTTTACATATCGTTCTAACATGGATGGAGACATAGTTAAACTTGGCCTCTAGAGTCTCATCCACGATTGCCTTGGCAATTCTCTTTTGAACTATTCATGTCGCCTTTGGACCACGTATTCGTATTCGATAATAGCTTCTTCACACTCTTAATAGTCTTTGTCTTTCACTTATTTTGGAATGACAAAACGCTCGTACTTGATATCCCCTTAGTTGTCCAACCATCTATTGCCAAGATAGTTAGCCACCGACCAACCAATGGAACTATATCCCCATCTCGAGTTACTCGTCCTTTCCCTTGACCCTAGATTCATTATCGTGACCATCATTCACTCCCTAAATTAAATTTGTAATTTATTTCCATAGTAATCGACATCACGATTTTCTAATGCATGTTTGTGTTGAACGTTGTGATTTGATCGATATAACTTTGTACCTTCTCGAACCCCCTACTTATTTTTAATTTCGAGGATGAAATTCTTGTAAGTTGGGTAGGATGTAAACCCCCTAAATTTTTACTATATTTTTTATTAATTTATTTTGGTATTGATTTTTATTTTGGTATCGTACCTCGAGAGCGAATGCGTAAAGACGTAAATACGAGATATTTGTTCATTCATATACAAATATTTTATTATTGTTTTTCTTATGAATATAGAAAAAAAATATATTGTTTCAATACATAGTATAAACAAATATTTTCATATCAGAAGAACATTTCACGATATTTGCCAAAACCTTTATCTTTTACTTTTATAAAAGATTATTTTATTTCAAATTAATTTAGAAAACTATATTTTATGTAAATACCTTATTTGCATGGATGTACAATTTTTTATTCATATTTTTTTGGATTTTTGGAATTATTTATTATTATTATTTTTAGAAAAGATATTTTGAACTTATTGTGGTAATTTAAACTTTGATTAGATTTTATTGATTTAATTTAAATAAGTTTCATTTAAATATGGGAATCATCTATATTTAATTTGGATTTGAAATTATCTAGATTTAATTGAGTTGGATTTGGATTGAATCGGTTTTAAAATATTTTAAATTAAAAGGAAGATTTATTAAAGGGGGTTTTAAATAAATACTAATCCTACTTCTACTAGGAAAACATCTCTATCTATATCCTATCCTAACAAAGCAAACTCCAATTTATTTAAATCAAATCCTATCTAATTTAGGAGATAAATCTGAAATAAATAACTATATAAACCCAATACTTCCCCCTTCTATCAACCATAATTCGAAATTATTTTTAGTCCAATAGAAACTCTAAAATTCGTCATTAGAATTCAGCCCCACTTTTTAGTAGCAAGAGCAACTTGCAACGACGGTATCTCCTAGCTTCGAACTCCGTTTTGCCTCAGTTTTTTTTAAAAGAAGCGTATCGAGATAAGCTTTCCAAAAACATATTTTAATAGACAAATTTCATTCTATAGATTTTTACAAAATTGTCTAAGTATCTAGTGTTCCAAAAATAAACGGGTTTCAGTATTTTTGCGATTTCGGGAAATTCCGGAAACGAAAATACGATCCGTTTAGTTTTTCGAAGAACTAATACAAAAACCTATGCCATATCCTAACTTTAGAATTTATTAAATAAATGTAATAGGTGCAGTATTATTTATAATTAAATAATAGACTATTTTCAGCATCCGAAGTTGCACCTACACCTTCCTCTTTGTGCGCTGCTGTTGATTCGTCGCCAGGACATCATCTTACCTCACTCGGACATCAGGCAAGACACCTTGCCTTTACTGTTTAATTTCTTGCTCAATATCATGCATGTTTTTTTTTATGTTGTTCATTCAAAACTATATATAGATGCAAATTATTATACTTTATGCAATTGGCTTAGACTTAAGGGACCACCGTATGTTTAGTGCATCTCATAAACTGTCACATTGTGCCACGGATTGTGTATGAGTTGTGAGTCGCATATAGATGCGGACTTGCGTGCTGACTGATCATTGGTGCGTACAGGCCGTACGTTAGGATATAACTGCCAATAGATTTTTTTTAAAAGACTTGGCAGTTATTAAGGATTAAAACAGTGTCGTAGAGTCGATACATGTATAGTATCATTGGGGGGAGGGGACAGTTATTAGCGTAGGGGCTATATTTATTTTTACACACATTTTGGGCCGAGGGAGACTCTTATGAGCACTACCTTCTGCCCAGGGCCGATAGCGTCTCGGATGAGCGCTACTTGACGGCCACTCTCTATTACTTGCTTGCGTGAATCCGTTACAATCCCTGCTTTGAACGTTGTCCTCTGAAGTGCATATCACCTAGAATGGTTAGGAACCTTTACTCTTGCATACTTTTCTGTTGAGCTTTATTATTCAGTTTATTGGCATGATATTATGTGTCTTGTTACGTCCCTCTAAGGACCTGGTTTTTCCCCAAGTGTGTGTTTTCGTCATTTCTTGCAGGTGCTCTAGCTAAGGCCATTCCTTCCTTCGTGATGATTGCTTTTGGACTCGTCGTTTGCTTCGCTCGATCAATCACTTTCTTTGTATATTTTCTCTCTATTTAAATTAGTTGGTAGTAGACTTTGTCTCCGCCCAACGATTGTACACATGACAAACTCAAAAGTTGCTTTTATATTATCATTTATCTTTGTGGATGAGATTTAGTGTCTTGGTTTTCTATATTTTACAGCTTATGTATACATACGAGCCGTATATTTACTCGTATGTATACAGCTGGCATGATACGTACCTAGTCTCAAGTATTTGGGACTGGGGCGTTACATGTTTTTGTGGTGGCCCATGCAGGTCAAGTTTGTCGTTTCGGTTACATGACTGTACCGAGCGGGCCTGCGATGTAGGATTAGAATCTAGGAATCTCATCCACATACTTGATCACCTTCTTTGACCTTCCTTAAATTCCATATTCCGACTCCCGTGGCTTCCCTTGATTTTTGCATCTTGCTTGAACTCCTTCTACCAACACTCTATCATCTCGTGCTAAACATGGTTAGAAAGATGATTACACTACTATATACTTATTGGTCAACCCTATGGCTAGAAGGATTATATTGACAAATAATATCCATTGAGGTTATATTTAAGTATAAAGGCATTTATTTTTCCTAGAGATATGATCTTAAGGATTAGTTAATTCCAAGTTGGGTAGTAGCAACATTAATAACTTCGAAGGATTTTTGGATCTACAAAAGGATAGTAGGATCTATATACAATTAAGAAAGGAAGTTGATTTGATTTTTGAGTTTTGATTTTGAAGGTCTTTGAGAAATATTTATGATTCATTTGTTTATAGCTATATATATCCTTGAATAGATATAAAGTTAGTTGAAGAGAATTTTTAAATTTAAATGCTGCTACAAGATTTATGAGGGCGGTTGATAAACCTTGGTTTAAATTGGGTAGTATGGTTCCCAAGTAATAAGTTCGTAAACTTTTGAAGTAAGGTTATTAAGATTTTTGGTTAAAAATATATTTTTGTCAAATTGGGGATCTATTTTAAACTCTTGTATGACTTACAATTGCTAACTCCTATTTAAATTTTGAGCTAAGATTTGGATTAATGATAGAAGAAGAAAAATATATAGATTGGATTTGTAACACAATAAAGGTTATTCGAGATTGATTAGAAATTTGGAAAAATCTTAAGTTATGATTTTGAGGTGACCAGATAAGGTGGAAAGGTTAGTTTATGATACATTTTTGGAGAATTTTTTTTGTTATGAAGAAGGTTATCTTGAAGTTGATTAAAAGAAAATTTAAATTTTAAGTTATGAGTATGATTGGCAGGTTAGAAAGATATTTTATTAGATTATTTGGAGAATTATATTACAATCTTTGAAGAAGTCAAATTTATAGATTCAAATTATGGATAGGCAACCGAGATAGATAAGTAGTCCACACAAATTGCCATATCACTCATGACCATGATAGCTATATATACTCAAGTGTAGTTGGTCATCTACCAAATAATGTGATTATATTTCAATCTTGACTCACTCAACATTCCCTCAAATCTAGATTTTATCATGACCTTCTAACCATTTGAAACTTGGGAAATAATTGGATTGTTTCTTGATCATACCCCATCAAGTGGCTATCATGTCTCTGGAAACGATATTCCTAATTTATTTTACCTTGATCTACTAGAATCTGAATTATCTTTATTTCGTGCTTTAACTTGATCATTTTTATTTTGGTTGCATTAATTAGCACCTCATGAACAGCCACTTTCTATTTTTGATCATTTGGTGTCCCCTATCGTGACATTGATATTCGGAGCAAGAGACCAACTGTTACCTTCCAACAAATTTTATATGTAAGACCTAGACGAGCTCACCTTCATGTAGGTATATTATGTCCCACTCAAACACGTCCATTGGTACTCTAATTTTTTATATGACTTCCGGGTCATAAAGACTAGACTATAACCTTTACCACGATACCGATATATTTTTCGACCAAGGATAGGGACTCAACCTCGACTCAATTCTTTCGATCCGATATGTGATTTTGTTCTACTTACTTTCTTAAATGCTTAACTTTGTGCTTTATCTTGATTGCTTGACCCATTGTCCCATCACACTATTAGTTTAACTCTTGTAAGTTGGGTAGAATGCCTTACGACCTAACTATCCTTATGACCTTAACCAAGTCTTAGACAAGTAGATAGTAGGATGACTACATAGGTACCTAGATCCTTAAGAAGTTCGAAATAATTCTACTCTCTTTCAATAATAATCTCATGTGCCTATATTTTTACCATCTTGACTAATGTTGCTACTATAAACTAGTTTTACAAGCTTATCCATCTATCGAGCTTGTTTATGACTTATGCTGTTGAGCGTGCGCTCACTAACATATTGTCTAATTAGAACCGGTGCATGATGGTCTGATCAACCGAGTGCACTTTGGTTCACTTTTTACATATCGTTCTAACATGGATGGAGACATAGTTAAACTTGGCCTCTAGAGTCTCATCCACGATTGCCTTGGCAATTCTCTTTTGAACTATTCATGTCGCCTTTGGACCACGTATTCGTATTCGATAATAGCTTCTTCACACTCTTAATAGTCTTTGTCTTTCACTTATTTTGGAATGACAAAACGCTCGTACTTGATATCCCCTTAGTTGTCCAACCATCTATTGCCAAGATAGTTAGCCACCGACCAACCAATGGAACTATATCCCCATCTCGAGTTACTCGTCCTTTCCCTTGACCCTAGATTCATTATCGTGACCATCATTCACTCCCTAAATTAAATTTGTAATTTATTTCCATAGTAATCGACATCACGATTTTCTAATGCATGTTTGTGTTGAACGTTGTGATTTGATCGATATAACTTTGTACCTTCTCGAACCCCCTACTTATTTTAATTTCGAGGATGAAATTCTTGTAAGTTGGGTAGGATGTAAATCCCCTAAATTTTTACTATATTTTTTATTAATTTATTTTGGTATTGATTTTTATTTTGGTATCGTACCTCGAGAGCGAATGCGTAAAGACGTAAATACGAGATATTTGTTCATTCATATACAAATATTTTATTATTGTTTTTCTTATGAATATAGAAAAAAATATGTTGTTTCAATACATAGTATAAACAAATATTTTCATATCAGAAGAACATTTCACGATATTTGCCAAAACCTTTATCTTTTACTTTTATAAAAGATTATTTTATTTCAAATTAATTTAGAAAACTATATTTTATGTAAATACCTTATTTGCATGGATGTACAAATTTTTATTCATATTTTTTTTGGATTTTCGGAATTATTTATTATTATTATTTTTAGAAAAGATATTTTGAACTTATTGTGGTAATTTAAACTTTGATTAGATTTTATTGATTTAATTTAAATAAGTTTCATTTAAATATGGGAATCATCTATATTTAATTTGGATTTGAAATTATCTAGATTTAATTGAGTTGGATTTGGATTGAATCGGTTTTAAAATAATTTAAATTAAAAGGAAGATTAATTAAAGGGGTTTTAAATAAATACTAATCCTACTTCTACTAGTAAAACATCTCTATCTATATCCTATCCTAACAAAGCAAACTCCAATTTATTTAAATCAAATTCTATCTAATTTAGGAGATAAATCTGAAATAAATAAATATATAAACCCAATACTTCCCCCTTCTATCAACCATAATTCGAAATTATTTTTAGTCCAATAGAAACTCTAAAATTCGTCATTAGAATTCAGCCCCGCTTTTTAGTAGCAAGAGCAACTTGCAACGACGATATCTCCCAGCTCCGAACTCCGTTTTGCCTCCAGTTTTTTTTAAAAGAAGCATATCGAGGTAAGCTTTCCAAAAACATATTTTAATAGACAAATTTCATTCTATAGATTTTTACAAAATTGTCTAAGTATCTAGTATTCCAAAAATAAACGGGTTTCAGTATTTTTGCAATTTCGGGAAATTCCGGAAACGAAAATACGATCCGTTTAGTTTTTCGAAGAACTGATACAAAAACCTATGCCATATCCTAACTTTAGAATTTATTAAATAAATGTAATAGGTGCAGTATTATTTATAATTAAATAATAGACTATTTTCAGCATCCGAAGTTGTACCTACACCTTCCTCTTTGTGCGCTGCTGTTGATTCGTTGCCAGGACATCATCTTACCTCATTCGGACATCAGGCAAGACACCTTGTCTTTAATGTTTAATTTCTTGCTCAATATCATGCATTTTTTTTATGTTGTTCATTCAAAACTATATATAGATACAAATTATTATACTTTATGCAATTGGCTTAGACTTAAGGGACCACCGTATGTTTAGTGCATCTCATAAACTGTCACATTGTGCCACGGATTGTGTATGAGTTGTGAGTCGCATATAGATGCGGACTTGCGTGCTGACTGATCATTGGTGCGTACAGGCCGTGCGTTAGGATATAACTGCCAATAGATTTTTTTTTAAAAGACTTGGCAGTTATTAAGGATTAAAACAGTGTCGTAGAGTCGATACATGTATAGTATCATTGGGGGGAGGGGACAGTTATTAGCGTAGGGGCTATATTTATTTTTACACACATTTTGGGCCGAGGGTGACTCTTATGAGCACTACCTTCTGCCCAGGGCCGATAGCGTCTCGGATGAGCGCTACTTGACGGCCACTCTCTATTACTTGCTTGCGTGAATCCGTTACAATCCCTGCGTAGAACGTTGTCCTCTGAAGTGCATATCACCTAGAATGGTTAGGAACCTTTACTCTTGCATACTTTTCTGTTGAGCTTTATTATTCAGTTTATTGGCATGATATTATGTGTCTTGTTACGTCCCTCTAAGGACCTGGTTTTTCCCCAAGTGTGTGTTTTCGTCATTTCTTGCAGGTGCTCTAGCTAAGGCCATTCCTTCCTTCGTGATGATTGCTTTTGGACTCGTCGTTTGCTTCGCTCGATCAATCACTTTTTTTGTATATTTTCTCTCTATTTAAATTAGTTGGTAGTGGACTTTGTCTCCGCCCAACGATTGTACACATGACAAACTCAAAAGTTGCTTTTATATTATCATTTATCTTTGTGGATGAGATTTAGTGTCTTGGTTTTCTATATTTTACAGCTTATGTATACATACGAGCCGTATATTTACTCGTATGTATACAGCTGGCATGATACGTACCTAGTCTCAAGTATTTGGGACTGGGGCGTTACATGTTTTTGTGGTGGCCCATGCAGGTCAAGTTTGCCGTTTCGGTTACATGACTGTACCGAGCGGGCCTGCGATATAGGATTAGAATCTAGGAATCTCATCCACATACTTGATCACCTTCTTTGACCTTCCTTAAATTCCATATTCCGACTCCCGTGGCTTCCCTTGATTTTTGCATCTTGCTTGAACTCCTTCTACCAACACTCTATCATCTCGTGATAAACATGGTTAGAAAGATGATTACACTACTATATACTTATTGGTCAACCCTATGGCTAGAAGGATTATATTGACAAATAATATCCATTGAGGTTATATTTAAGTATAAAGGCATTTATTTTTCCTAGAGATATGATCTTAAGGATTAGTTAATTCCAAGTTGGGTAGTAGCAACATTAATAACTTCGAAGGATTTTTGGATCTACAAAAGGATAGTAGGATCTATATACAATTAAGAAAGGAAGTTGATTTGATTTTTGAGTTTTGATTTTGAAGGTCTTTGAGAAATATTTATGATTCATTTGTTTATAGCTATATATATCCTTGAATAGATATAAAGTTAGTTGAAGAGAATTTTTAAATTTAAATACTGCTACAAGATTTATGAGGGCGGTTGATAAACCTTGGTTTAAATTGGGTAGTATGGTTCCCAAGTAATAAGTTCGTAAACTTTTGAAGTAAGGTTATTAAGATTTTTGGTTAAAAATATATTTTTGTCAAATTGGGGATCTATTTTAAACTCTTGTATGACTTATGATTGCTAACTCCTATTTAAATTTTGAGCTAAGATTTGGATTAATGATAGAAGAAGAAAAATATATAGATTGGATTTGTAACACAATAAAGGTTATTCGAGATTGATTAGAAATTTGGAAAAATCTTAAGTTATGATTTTGAGGTGACCAGATAAGGTGGAAAGGTTAGTTTATGATACATTTTTGGAGAATTTTTTTTGTTATGAAGAAGGTTATCTTGAAGTTGATTAAAAGAAAATTTAAATTTTAAGTTATGAGTATGATTGGCAGGTTAGAAAGATATTTTATTAGATTATTTGGAGAATTATATTACAATCTTTGAAGAAGTCAAATTTATAGATTCAAATTATGGATAGGCAACCGAGATAGATAAGTAGTCAACACAAATTGCCATATCACTCATGACCATGATAGCTATATATACTCAAGTGTAGTTGGTCATCTACCAAATAATGTGATTATATTTCAATCTTGACTCACTCAACATTCCCTCAAATCTAGATTTTATCATGACCTTCTAACCATTTGAAACTTGGGAAATAATTGGATTGTTTCTTGATCATACCCCATCAAGTGTCTATCATGTCTCTGGAAACGATATTCCTAATTTATTTTACCTTGATCTACTAGAATCTGAATTATCTTTATTTCGTGCTTTAACTTGATCATTTTTATTTTGGTTGCATTAATTAGCACCTCATGAACAGCCACTTTCTATTTTTGATCATTTGGTGTCCCCTATCGTGACATTGATATTCGGAGCAAGAGACCAGCTGTTACCTTCCAACAAATTTTATATGTAAGACCTAGACGAGCTCACCTTCATGTAAGTATATTATGTCCCACTCAAACACGTCCATTGGTACTCTAATTTTTTATATGACTTCCGGGTCATAAAGACTAGACTATAACCTTTACCACGATACCGATATATTTTTCGACCAAGGATAGGGACTCAACCTCGACTCAATTCTTTCGATCCGATATGTGATTTTGTTCTACTTAATTCCTTAAATGCTTAACTTTGTGCTTTATCTTGATTGCTTGATCCATTGTCCCATCACATTATTAGTTTAACTCTTGTAAGTTGGGTAGAATGCCTTACGACCTAACTATCCTTATGACCTTAACCAAGTCTTAGACAAGTAGATAGTAGGATGACTACATAGGTAACTAGATCCTTAAGAAGTTCGAAATAATTCTACTCTCTTTCAATAATAATCTCATGTGCCTATATTTTTACCATCTTGACTAATGTTGCTACTATAAACTAGTTTTACAAGCTTATCCATCTATCGAGCTTGTTTATGACTTATGCTGTTGAGCGTGCGCTCACTAACATATTGTCTAATTAGAACCGGTGCATGATGGTCTGATCAACCGAGTGCACTTTGGTTCACTTTTTACATATCGTTCTAACATGGATGGAGACATAGTTAAACTTGGCCTCTAGAGTCTCATCCACGATTGCCTTGGCAATTCTCTTTTGAACTATTCATGTCGCCTTTGGACCACGTATTCGTATTCGATAATAGCTTCTTCACACTCTTAATAGTCTTTGTCTTTCACTTATTTTGGAATGACGAAACGCTCGTACTTGATATCCCCTTAGTTGTCCAACCATCTATTGCCAAGATAGTTAGCCACCGACCAACCAATGGAACTATATCCCCATCTCGAGTTACTCGTCCTTTCCCTTGACCCTAGATTCATTATCGTGACCATCATTCACTCCCTAAATTAAATTTGTAATTTATTTCCATAGTAATCGACATCACGATTTTCTAATGCATGTTTGTGTTGAACGTTGTGATTTGATCGATATAACTTTGTACCTTCTCGAACCCCCTACTTATTTTTAATTTCGAGGATGAAATTCTTGTAAGTTGGGTAGGATGTAAACCCCCTAAATTTTTACTATATTTTTTATTAATTTATTTTGGTATTGATTTTTATTTTGGTATCGTACCTCGAGAGCGAATGCGTAAAGACGTAAATACGAGATATTTGTTCATTCATATACAAATATTTTATTATTGTTTTTCTTATGAATATAGAAAAAAATATGTTGTTTCAATACATAGTATAAACAAATATTTTCATATCAGAAGAACATTTCACGATATTTGCCAAAACCTTTATCTTTTACTTTTATAAAAGATTATTTTATTTCAAATTAATTTAGAAAACTATATTTTATGTAAATACCTTATTTGCATGGATGTACAAATTTTTATTCATATTTTTTTTGGATTTTCGGAATTATTTATTATTATTATTTTTAGAAAAGATATTTTGAACTTATTGTGGTAATTTAAACTTTGATTAGATTTTATTGATTTAATTTAAATAAGTTTCATTTAAATATGGAAATCATCTATATTTAATTTGGATTTGAAATTATCTAGATTTAATTGAGTTGGATTTGGATTGAATCGGTTTTAAAATAATTTAAATTAAAAGGAAGATTAATTAAAGGGATTTTAAATAAATACTAATCCTACTTCTACTAGTAAAACATCTCTATCTTTATCCTATCCTAACAAAGCAAACTCCAATTTATTTAAATCAAATCCTATCTAATTTAGGAGATAAATCTGAAATAAATAACTATATAAATCCAATACTTCCCCCTTTTATCAACCATAATTCGAAATTATTTTTAGTCCAATAGAAACTCTAAAATTCGTCATTAGAATTCAGCCCCGCTTTTTAGTAGCAAGAGCAACTTGCAACGACGATATCTCCCAGCTCCGAACTCCGTTTTGCCTCCAGTTTTTTTTAAAAGAAGCGTATCGAGGTAAGCTTTCCAAAAACATATTTTAATAGACAAATTTCATTCTATAGATTTTTACAAAATTGTCTAAGTATCTAGTATTCCAAAAATAAACGGGTTTCAGTATTTTTGCGATTTCGGGAAATTTCGGAAACGAAAATACGATCCGTTTAGTTTTTCGAAGAACTAATACAAAAACCTATGCCATATCCTAACTTTAGAATTTATTAAATAAATGTAATAGGTGCAGTATTATTTATAATTAAATAATAGACTATTTTCAGCATCCGAAGTTGTACCTACACCTTCCTCTTTGTGCGCTGCTGTTGATTCGTTGCCAGGACATCATCTTACCTCATTCGGACATCAGGCAAGACACCTTGTCTTTAATGTTTAATTTCTTGCTCAATATCATGCATTTTTTTTATGTTGTTCATTCAAAACTATATATAGATGCAAATTATTATACTTTATGCAATTGGCTTAGACTTAAGGGACCACCGTATGTTTAGTGCATCTCATAAACTGTCACGTTGTGCCACGGATTGTGTGTGAGTTGTGAGTTGCATATAGATGCGGACTTGCGTGCTGACTGATCATTGGTGCGTACAGGCCGTGCGTTAGGATATACCTGCCAATTTTTTTAGAAGACTTAGCAGTTATTAAGGATTAAAACAGTATCGTGGAGTCGATACATGTATAGTATCATTGGGGGAAGGGGACAGTTATTAGCGTAGGAGCTACATTTATTTTTACACACATTTTGGGCCGAGGGTGACTCTTATGAGCACTACCTTCTGCCCAGGGCCGATAGCGTCTCGGATGAGCGCTACTTGACGGCCACTCTCTATTACTTGCTTGCGTGAATCCGTTACAGCCCCTGCGTAGAACGTTGTCCTCTGAAGTGCATATCACCTAGAATGGTTAGGAACCTTTACTCATGCATACTTTTCTGTTGAGCTTTATTATTCAGTTTATTGGCATGATATTATGTGTCTTGTTACGTCCCTCTGAGGACCTGGTTTTTTCCCAGGTGTGTGTTTTCGTCATTTCTTGCAGGTGCTCTAGCTAAGGCCATTCCTTCCTTCGTGATGATTTCTTTTGGACTCGTCGTTTGCTTCGCTCGATCAATCACTTTCTTTGTATATTTTCTCTCTATTTAAATTAGTTGGTAGTGGACTTTGCCTCCGCCCAACGATTGTACACATGACAAACTCAAAAGTTGCTTTTATATTATCATTTATCTTTGTGGATGAGATTTAGTGTCTTGGTTTTCTACATTTTACAGCTTATGTATACATACAAGCCGTATATTTACTCGTATGTATACAGCTGGCATGATACGTACCTAGTCTCAAGTATTTGGGACTGGGGTGTTACAATTTGACAGCCATATACTCCAAAAGGAAATCTTTATTAAAATGAGAGAATATAAAGTGATCAATATTTACATCATTAACAGGCTGATTACTACGCTTTGGATTAATCATTAACGGACCATCATCCGTCTTCGGCATAGACTTGCCAAGGTTGATAATCAGTGGTTCTGGATCAGTTGTACGAGAAGTACGTCCCTTAACCTTGATCATAAGAGGCTGATCACCAATGTCAGTTTGAACTCGACTTCTGACTGGAACCCTCATAGCTTTATCAGACGTAGCTTGAGTTTTTTCTTTGACTTTTATCATCAAAGGTTCATCATTGACAGGTTGGGATTAAATTCGACCTTTAACCTTAATCATCAAAGGTTGATCTTCTGAAGGCGATTGATCTTCTGAAATCGATTGATCTTCTGCAAGTGATCGATCTTCCGCCATATCAGATATTTCCTTCACATGCTCCTGTGTGTAAAGTATTGAATCCGAGAAGTAGGCTTCAACACCTTTAAAAGGATTGAGATATGTAAATTCAGTCTTTACAGTCCCCTGGGAATCTACATACTTGAAGCATTGATGGAGAGTTGAAGGTACAATGTTATGCTTATGTATCCATGGTCTTCCGAGAAGGATGTTATAAGATACATCTGAGTTGATAACATAAAAGGTCGCCATGGTTCGAAGATCACCTATTTGAATCTTCAAACGAATTTTCCCCAATGGTTTACTTCTTCCAGAATTGAAACCAACAATTGTCGTACTAGTGTAAGTCAATTCACTAGTAGGAATCCTCAAGGGTCGTAGCATACTCTGAAGAATAATGCTAATAGAAGACCCAGGATCAATGTAAATCTTGTCAATTTCAGTAGAGTCAATATACCCTGTATAACACAAAGGCCTATCATGTCGATTATGCTTCAACAACATATCTTCATGTGTGAAAGTAATGTTAGGAATTGATTCCATCACACTGTGGCATTGGGGACATGACACCGGTGTAATGTCGGGACTTTTGAGCTGAGCTAAGCATGAATCTGCCTGTAGTAATGCTTCACTCAAAGTTTCTCGACTTTCTTTAAAAAGGTGGAGCAACTCAAAGATAGAAAGCCTAGCCAGAGTATTGGCTAATTGGGCTAGAATGTCAAACTTGTTGGGTTTCATCAACCCTTGATTTGAACCAGACTTCAGCGGAACATCAAAACGTACTGCCTTCTGTTTTTTTTTTAACCACTAGTGGTTTAGAAGATCTTACTTCGACAGGAATAGAAAATAATTGAGTCGGCAGTGTTTCAGCGATGTCCTCCGCTTCTTTGGAAGTTCCCTCATAATCTTTGTGATAGTCTTTTCCAGATCTTGTTCCAGCAAAAGACTCTTCTTCAGGCTCGGGAGAATGAAGTACTATATTACAGGATTTAGTCTTCTTTCCTTTAGTCTTCTTCTTATGGGGATTTTTATGTGGAATCTCAAATCCCAATCCAATGGAGGATTTCTGACCTTGAATTTGTAAAGGAACTCGCATACCTTTACCATTGTTCAAGCCTTCCGCTTTTTGAAAGTCATAGCCCATCTTTTTTATAAGATGGACTGATTGTTGACTATACATGTGAGTAGGTAGCGGACTTTTAATAGTCGGTTCAATAGATGAAGAAGAAACAGAGACCTCTGTATTCGTAAGAGTGGAAACTTTTGGTGCAAGAGGTAAAATCCCAACATGAGCTTTCTCGTAGGCAGCAAAAACTTGTTGTGCCATGTACAAAGGAACACTATTCATTGCTAACCATTGCCGATGAGTAAGCTTTAGTTTGGTAGCAGGAGCCAAACTCGGAGGGCATATGTTCAGACCCTTTAGCCTATCCTCCAAAGGGATGTCATCCCATAGATGATCAGAATTATCATGATCTGGGGAAACAACATGATAAATCATAATGCAAGTTCTGACTTTTTGACCTTTCTTGGATTTTGAAATTTTACTTCCACGTTCCATTTTAGGTACTAAGTCAGGGTGTACCCACATGATTTCACCATTTTTTAAGGTGAGAGGCACTAATTCTTCACTTTGACCTCTAGCTGGTGGAAGATTCACAATATTTATTGTCGCCTTCAGAATTGGGACAATCCCATCAGGAACTTGCTCTAGAGGAAAAGCTCCAAATTGAAGAGAAATCATATTTGTTGTAACTGTATGCTCATTATTAGTTAAAGAGATGGCTTTAGCATTTATCAACTCTTGAATCTTCTTCTTCAAAACATAACAAGCTTTAGTAGGATGATTTATGTATCTATGATAGATACAATATTTGGGATTATCCACCAAATCCACTTCATTAGGTCATTTTGGCTCTGGAATCTGGAGTTTACCACTCTTCACGAGATATTAAAATATCCCAGCAATATCACTGTCGTCGAAAGAGTATTCCTCTTTCGGCTTAGAAGACTCCGGATTACTTGGGGTAGCTTTGGATTTCGAAAGGTTTACCACTAGGGTTCCCTTTTCTTTCCCCTTGCGATTACCAGAGTTGATACCTGAAGAGGCTTTCTTTTCTTTGTCTTCTGAGGCGAAGATCATCCCATGTTCACGAGCCAATCTACCATTGGTCTCAGCTGAAACTGCTGCTATAATAAACGAGGCCCAATCTGTGAATTGAGATCCTGTAAAAACAACGATAGTTGGTCGCAGATTTATTTTGCATGTATCAATCAATGCTGAATCTGGCATACCAAGAGGTATTTTCAAAGTAGCCTGTCGAAAACATTCTATAAACGTCCGAGTATCCTCCTTCTCTTTTTATTTAATTTCTATTAAGGAAGACATATTCATGTCCATCCCTCCTTCATAGAAACGAGAGAGAAATAATGTTTTAAATTCGTCAAAAGACGATATGCAATTATCGAGTAGACTGCGATACCAATCGTATGCTGTACCCGTCAAACACCCAATGAAGACTCAAGTGAGAAGAGCATCATTCTTTTGTAGATGCACAGTTATAATATCAAAATAATTGATATATTGACTTGGAAAAGCCTTTCCATCAAATAATACCATTGATTGTGGCTTGAATTTGGAAGAAAAAGGCACATCATTCCAATGGAAAGGATAAGGTTGCTTAATCTCCAACCTCTGGAGCTGATCTTTGTGCATAAGAACCTCAAACTTTGCTTTTAACTCACATACTGCTTGAATAGCTTCACTAAAAGGAAGCACATTTGATTGAATAGTGGCTGGATGTAACGTAACCCCCACCGGAGGTGATACATCTTCTGGAATGAGAGGATCTGGAGATGCAGAGTTTTGATTGATAGCAGGCTCTTGACTCACATTATTCAAAGGTATCTCAACCCTTTGACTATCTTGAGTTTACGCTGCTACCTGCAACGGTGTTACCACTGCCGGTTGGACTGTTTGCTGAGTCATTATTATTTGATGTATATTTTGCATCATGGCAAGCATATCCTTCAGCGATTGTTCCACTGCCGAAAGACGCTGCTCTGTATTAGAAGTAGACGTCTCTGGTTCTTCTCCGATAACATAAGATTCAACCTCCCTTGAACATACAGAGGGATTAGTGTAGAGGCATGAATCAATGCTATCAGTTTTTGATTCCAAATACTGGACACCCCCAGCCTCTGAATCTGAAGAATGCATGTTTAAAGGTCGTTGACTTCTTGACCGAGTATGTTGATATACTCCTTCAAAAGTGTCAAGAATTTGGTTAAACCTTTGTTGACCTGGAGTCCGAGATGAATTGCGTCTTGGACGTCGTCCTTTACTGATATGAGATGCTATATTGACTGATACATAAGACAACTCATATGTTGACACAAAGTCACAGTCAACCAAATATTGACAATATTGACTAAATAATATCTGTAATAATTCAATACGACACACGACGTCTGCATTAAGCTCAAGACAGAAGACAGCTCAGCTTCCGTGTCTCAGTTGATTCGAGTCTATATTTTACACTTTCTTTGAGTCTAGACTAATGTAATCTGAGTCATGCTGAGCTCTTGAAACTTAGACTATAGCCTACCCAAAAATCCCAAAGCTCCACCAAACCAAAAATTCCCAAATGGTCCCCTTTGAACCACTCTATGCTCTGGAGACAGAGTTCGGGCCGAACTCTGCCTCCACACAGAGTTCGGGCCAAACTCTGTCCCCTAGAAATCAGGAACCCTAATTTTAGGGTTAGCTGGTTGCTAGTTGTCCAACGGCCAAATATTTGAATTTTCCTACCCGAATTCTGGCCAAATTCTGCCTATAAAAACACTATAAATAGGGCATGAATTCTCTCATTCCAATCCATCCAATCTTCTCTTCTCTTCTCTCTTATAAGCTCAAAGAAGCCATATCCTTCCCATCTACTAGCCACAAGCCTCCTAAGTCTCGAGTGCTCGGCATCTCTCAGTTAGGATTCTTGTGCAAGAGTCGAAGAAGTCGCTTAGACAATTCCAAGCAAATCGCCACTGCGATCCTCTGTTAGAAGTTGACGTGCTCTTCTGAAGTAAAGGCACGGTTGTAAACTACTATTTCACAAATAGTGGATTTGAATCCTGAGCTAGAGTTCTCAGGCCTGGACTAGTCCTCCACGAGGGAAACCAGGTTAAAATCGCTGTGTTTGCGTATGCTCTTTTGATCTCCTTTTATTTTCCGCACTTTACTCTGATTATTTATTATTGGTGAAAGAGTTATTTTTAATTAGTAATTTTTCTATATATACTCTATTCACCCCCCTCTAGAGTTGCCAAACTGTTCTTCAATTGGTATCAGAGCTATGTTCTCTTTATAAGGACTAACATCCTAAGAGCTGATCCATGGCAACCACACAATCCTTGATTTCCAATCATGGTGAAGGTCAGTCCACTCATAGGCCTCCCCTATTTGATGGAACTAACTATACATATTGGAAAACAAGGATGAGCTTCTATCTTAAGTCTCTAGACTTTGACCTGTGGACTGTCGTCACTGACGGTTACAAAAAGCCCGCCAGGATAGTTGTCGATGGTGACCTCATTGAGAAACCACACGACAAATATTCTGTCGAGGAGAAGAAACAGGCAAGTCTAGATGCTAGGGCTATTAATGCTTTATTCTGTGCTATAGACAGGAATGAATTCAACAGGGTCTCCACATGCACCACTGCTCATGAAGTATAGAGACTTCTAGAAGTGACGCATGAGGGAACCACACAAGTCAAGGAATCTAAAATAAGCCGTCTCACTCAAGAATACGAAGCCTTCAAGATGAAGCCAAATGAGACGATCACTCAAATGTTTACAAGATTCCTCGACATCATCAATCCTCTATCCTCGCTTGGAAAGCAGTACTCAAACCACGAGAAGATTCGTAAGTTACTCAGAGGGTTGCCAAAGATTTGGAACCCTAAGGTGACGGCCATCATAGAAGGAAACGATCTCACATCAATGTCAATGGAGACCTTGATGGGTAAGCTCATGACTCACGATCTTGACCTCAAGGACTTCGAAGAGCCTGCTCCGAAGACCAGGGAGATCGTACTCAAAGCTCATCGACGAAGGGCTGATCACGATGAGACCGAAGACGATAACTCGGATGATGAAGACCAAGCTCTCATGGTTCGCAACTTCAGAAAATTCCTTCATTTCAATCGAAGGAAGAAGGATTCACAAGAAGATGATGAAGAAGAGCCAACCTGTTACGGTTGCAAGAAGATTGGACATGTCCGAAAAGACTGCCCATTCTTGAAGAAGAGCAACCGCTATGAGAAGCCATACAAAAAGAACTCATCAAAGAAATATGCCAACACAGGAATTTGGCATAAAAGTGAAGCGAGTGACTCCGAGGAAGAAAAAGGCTCTCCTCAAGATACAGCAAATGTGTGCCTAATGGCAACTTCCAACAAGGTATCTAACGAAACTCTAGATGACTTCTCTTTTGATGAACTTGGCGATGCTTTTACTGATTTACTCGATGATCACAAAAAGGTTATTGGTAAATACAAACATACCATGGACAAAATCAAAAGTCTGGAAGATGAGATACAAAGAATTTCTTTACTTCTTGATAATGTTAGAGACACGTCACCCACTGATGCCACTAATGAAGTATCCAAGCTTAAAATAAGCTTACATGATGCTGAAGCACGTATTGAGCAACAAGCTCAAGAAATCACTACTCTCAACACGTTGCTTGCTGAAGAAAAGAGTAGACACAAAATCTCCATGACTAAAATATATGGCTTGAATATTAAGGTTGATGAATTGCAAGCTGCTTCTAAGAGATTAGAAACCAAATTGGATAAACAAGTGCTTCAACCTCAAACCCAATCACATGGGCACAACACCACTCATGCTAGTCAACCACGTCATTCTCATGCAGCACATAACCATGCATTTATATACACAAACTTTCACAAACCACGTGCACGTAAGAATAATTCTCACTCAGTACATAATCATCATGCACAAAGACACAATCAATATCACTCCACACATAAGAATCATCATGCCATGCCATATAGACAAGATCATCATGCAATGCCATACAGACAAGATCATCATATGCCATATAGACAAAATCATCATGCCATGCCATATAGACAATATCAGCATGTCACACATCATAGACAATACCATCATGGTATGCCTCATAGACACCATCACCATGCCACTCATTCTATGCATAATTATCATCACCATGCTAACTCTTTACATCATGATCATCCTCATCCTGTTGCTTATAGATATTATTCTCATGCTCCTAGTATAAATAAGAATGCTATCTGTACTTACTGTGGATTACATGGACACATCTCACCACAGTGCAAAGTTAGAAGACTTGTAGATAAAAAGATATATGCTTGGTTTCCAAAGACTAACTTTTCAGGACCCTCAAGAACTCGGGTACCAAAGGTCACATCTACTCTTGATGTAGGTGGGCCTTCCCTCTTCAACTGAAAGTAAGTGGATTCTCGATAGTGGATGCTCGCGACATATGACGGGAGACGCAAATCTTTTTCCATCACTATCGATGAAGAGAGAAGGAGATGTATCCTTCGGTAACAATCTCAAAGGGCACATAATAGGTAATGGTTTCATTGGTCATCCTCCTTCTCCTGTAATAAAGGATGTCTGTCTAGTGACCGAGTTAAAGCATAACCTGCTCAGCATTAGTCATCTTGCTGATCATGGATATGATATTAACTTTGGACAAAACAGTTGCTACATCTATGATAGGTCAACAGGAGACATTGCTTTTGAAGGAAAAAGAGAGGACAATATATATATTTTCTATCTTTCTATAAATACTAACAATGCAGGTAGATGTCTATATGCCCACAAAGACGAACGACTACTTTGGCACCAGCGTCTTGGTCATGCCAACATGGATGCTATATCCAGGCTGTCTACCAAGAAGCTAGTGAGAGGATTGCCTGACATCACATTCAAAAAGGACACGGTATGTGCCGAATGTGAACTAAACAAGGCAACTAAATCCTCATTTCATTCCATCAACTCTGTAAGTACTACTAGACCCTTGCAACTACTTCATATGGATTTATTTGGTCCTATTAGAATAGCTAGCCTTGGTGGCAAACTTTATGCACTTGTTATTGTTGATGATTTTTCGAGATTTACTTGGGTTTTCTTTCTCGCTAATAAGAGCGATGCTATTTCTGTTTTCAAAGTTTTTGTAAAGAAAGTTCAAAACGAAAAAGGCTACATGATTACTCGAATCCGAAGTGATCATGGAGGCGAATTCGTAAATTATGATTTTGAAAATTTTTGTAATGCAAATGGTTTTGATCATGAATTTTCTTATCCTAGAACTCCTCAACAAAATGGTATTGTGGAGCGGAAGAATAGAACTCTCGGCGATATGGCCAGAGTCATGTTGAATAAATTTTCACTTCCGAAATACTTTTGGGCAGAAGCTGTCAGTACAGCATGCCACATTTTGAATAGGGTGTTGATTCATCCCATTACGAAGAAAACACCCTATGAGCTTTGGTTTGGGAGAACCCCCAATGTTTCTTATTTTAAAGTTTTTGGTTGTAGATGTTTTATCCTTAACACCAAAGACAACTTAGGCAAATTTAATGCCAAAGCTGACGATGGTATCTTTCTTGGTTATGCCGCCAAGAGTAAGGGATATAGAGTTTTTAATAAACGCTCACTTATTGTGGAAGAGTCAACAAATGTGACTTTTGATGAAGATAACAGTGCAGTAAGTACTCTTGATGATGACGTTGAGCCATCAACTTCTACTCCAATGAATACTTCAACCGAAACTGATTCTCTGGAGGGTTTGCCTAAGAAATTCTCTTTCAAACCTTTTCATCCAGAAAATTTAGTTATAGGAGAAGTTTCACGTGGAGTAACTACTAGATCATCACTAAGGGACTCCGTTGCTAGCACTGCCTTTATTTCACAAGTAGAGCCTAAAAACATTTCTGAAGCTTTTAATGATGAATTTTGGATTTTTGCTATACAAGAAGAACTCAACCAATTCGAGAGAAGCCAAGTATGGGAACTCGTTCCTAAACCGGTTAATCACTCGATAATTGGTACTAAATGGGTTTTTAGAAACAAAGTAAATGAAGATGGTTCAGTCACACGTAACAAAGCTCGTCTAGTAGCTCAAGGATACAACCAAGAGGAAGGTATCGACTACGATGAGACGTATGCTCCTGTTGCTAGACTTGAATCCATTCGGATGCTTTGTGCTTTTGCTAATTTTCAAAACTTTAAATTATTTCAAATGGATGTGAAAAGTGCTTTCTTGAATGGTTTTATTAAGGAGGAAGTTTATGTGAAACAACCTCCTGGCTTTGAAAATCACAAATTTCTCGACCACGTGTTCAAGCTAAAGAAAGCGCTTTATGGCCTCAAACAAGCCCCCAGAGCTTGATATGAAAGGCTTTTAAAGACACTATTCTGTTGATTCAAATCTATGTTGATGATATCATTTTTGGGTCTACTGATGAAACCCTCTGTCAAAAATTTGCCAAGTGTATGCAGACGGAATTTGAGATGAGCATGATGGGAGAGCTCAACTACTTTCTTGGCCTGCAAGTGAAACAAATGGCTAATGGAACTTTCATCTGTCAATCGAAGTATACCAAGGACATGCTGAAGAAGTTTGATCTTGACAACGTTAAACCAATCAGCACTCCAATGGCTACTTCAACCAAACTCGAACCAGATGAGAGCGGCAAACCTGTTGATCAACATAAGTATCGAGGTATGATAGGCAGCTTACTTTATTTAACTGCTAGTCGTCCCGATATCATGTTCAGTGTTTGCCTATGTGCTAGATATCAAGCTAATCCTAAGGAATCACACATGACCGCGGTTAAGCGTATCTTTCGATACCTTAAGGGTACGGTTACAGTGGGCCTATGGTATCCCAAGTCCACATCATTTGACCTTATTGGTTACTCTGATGCTGACTTCGCTGGATGCAAGGTCGACCATAAAAGTACGAGCGACACGTGTCATTTATTAGGAAAGGCTTTAGTCTCCTGGTTTAGCAAGAAGCAGAACTCTGTCGCACTATCCACAACAGAAGCTGAATACATAGCAGCTGGGCGTTGTTGTGCACAAATTCTGTGGATGAAGCAAACCCTTGAAGACTATAAGTTATCTTTCATGCATATTCCTATATTCTGTGACAACACTAGTGCCATTAATTTGACTAAGAACCCTGTCTGCCACTCACGCACTAAACACATTGAGATTAGACACCACTTTTTGCGTGATCATCAGCAAAACGGCACGATTAACTTAGAGTTTATTGACACTGATCATCAGCTAGTAGATTTCTTTACTAAGCCATTATCCGAAGAGCGCTTCAATTTTCTTTGTCGTGAACTCAGAATTTTGGATGAAGCAGTTATAAGTTGAGACTCACCTGCGTAAATATTGAGTATATTTTGATTCTTTTACGACGAATTTGGTATGGGTACAAGCCGAAAGGGTCCTTCTGACAATAAGGCGTAAAAGCCTAAGCGACACGGTGCACTAGTCCTCAGGACTACCGCTAGCTGGGATCCGGCCCCTGCAGCTAACCCATGACAAATTCGAAATATTGAATTACAATATATTTCCTTGTTTATTAAATGGTTTGTTTCGATTTAATATTGCCTAATTTATTTTTCTAAAGTTCATTCTGACTTTTGTGTACCTCTCTATGTACTTCAATGAATTCATCAAACTTTTATCCTCTCTATCTTTTTTTCTTCTTCAACACTTAACCATTTTTTTATCTTTTCAGCCTGTTTTCAGTTCTGGACCACTAATCCAGAACTCGGGCTGAACTCTGCCCCTAACAGAGTTCGGGCCGAGTTCGGTCCCTATTGGTCCAGCGTCGGGATCAGTCTCTGCCGTTGGATCAGTTTAGATCATACGATCAGAATTTCTTTCGACCAACGAAAACCCTCTCTTATTTTTCGGGTTTTTATCTCTCTCCTTCACTATTACCTCCTTCCTCACCTCTCCAAACTCTTTCCTTCAAACCCTAACCCTAGTTTTTGATCTAGAGTGCTCCATTGCTCCTCAAAATCAAGGGAAAGGGGTTTCTCATCATTCTCTTCCACTGTTTGTTGTTGATTTCAGGTATATCCCCTTCTTTCTCTCCATTTCAAGTTCTCTATTTTCTTGCAAATGGCTCCTCACTTGCCCAATCGTGGGAAAAGGACTCGAACTGAGGGAGCTTCCTCTTCGAATCCTCCTCCTCCAATTGAGCAAGTAGTTGAACAACAACCCATTCATCCGTTGTTCAACCCGCCTTGTCCCCATAATCCGAATACATATGACGAGCGATTATTTGTGTCGCTAGACGCGTCTAATGCATGGTTTAGCGACTTTCGGACTCGTCCGGTGTTCGGGGGACATCCGATAAATTTTACAATCTTTTCTCAATATGAATCATTGTTTCGTGATCTATGTTTGGATGCGTTAGTTGCCTCAAACTTTGTCATTTACCGTAGCGCCATCCAAATGTTTTATTGCAATTTAACTTTCGATGCAACCCACATCTATTCCCGGGTTGCCGATATTGACAGTGCTTTCAATGATTCTGAGTTGGGGGATTTTCTTGATCTTCTTAATCTCGATGCTTGGGATAAACTTGTGGAAGCTCGTCAATTTCAATTTGTTGGCGATACTTCTCTTGAAGGTTTCAAGGAGGAATTATGTGCTCCTAACATAAGTCCTCGCAAACTTATGGCCAAGCACCTCAACCCATATTTCTATGAACTTCATCGAATCATTTTTAACACTATCTTGCCAAAAGCTGGCTCTACTGATGAAGTTACCTACTTTGAGATATCTGCTTTGTATCACCTTCATTATCGTATCCCCTTCAATCTTCCTAGGACAATGATGGACTGGATGATAAATTGTAGGAAGAAACCGAGAGCATTGGTTTATCCTTTATATCTTCCTATGGTTTTTCGTGCGTTCATTATTCCTATTCATGACTGTCCGTTTTTGCCTGCTCCTGCCTTTCTGTCCAAGGCACGACGCCTTCAGGCAGCCATCGCCTCTCCTGAGACTTCTGAACAGTCTGCTGATGAGGAGCCTGACGCCCCTCCACTCGGTCAGGATGCACCACTTCCACCTGCCACTCTTGAGTCTATTCAGACTATGCTCCGGGATCGTTTTGACTTTGAGGACGAGCGCTGGACCCAGCTGGATTATCGTACTACTCTACAGATGAGTGCCCTCGGCAACTTCCTGCATGATATACGGTACTCCATGTCTCATCATCTGCACATTTCCATGGAGCGGGATCCTGAGCGCGCGGGCCATCGCATTGATGATCCATGGGTCATGCGTTACATGGATCCGGATGCTGCATTTCTGGACCCCCGTCGCTCCTTCCCTGGTCCTTCAGACCCTCCAGGACCTTCTCGTGCTCCGTGATGGAGATTGGCTAGATCTGTTGCTGCTACTGATGATGATCTTAGTTGATGCTTTTTGATTTCAGTTATTTAGTTTATTATGGATTTATGTACTTGGTTTTATGTACTCAAACTCTGGTTGTGTGTTTGACACTTGGTTTTGTGGATGACATTTTCTGCTCATTATCATAGTTTTACTTTATGCTAGTGACTCATTTTGTTTAGTCATACACAGTTTCTTCTCTGCTTGGTGTGGTTGCATCACTCTTAATTGTCTATACTGCAGTTTATATGATCTTTCATTCATATGCAATCTATATTGCTAACTGCCAAAAGGGGGAGAACTATGTATATTCTGGCTAGATATATTTAGTATCATATCTTTTGCTTTCGTATATCTGTGCTTGTTTGTGCTTTTTGGAGATATTATACAGGTTCAATGCATTCTTTACGGGGGAGCTATCTCTTCTAGCTCAGCGCCGTTCACTGATCACGGGGGAGCTCTTATTTCTAGCTCGGCATCGATTATGGGGGAGCTATGTTGCTATGATCAACTGTGTCCAGGTATGAATGTTGAATATACATATATTATTTTGTCAATTATCAATATAGGGGAGATTGTTGACACAAAGTCACAGTCAACCAAATATTGATAATATTGACTAAATAATATATGTATAATTCAATACGACACACGACGTCTGCATTAAGCTCAAGACAGAAGACAGCTCAGCTTCCGTGTCTCAGTTGATTCGAGTCTGTATTTTACACTTTCTTTGAGTCTAGACTAATGTAATCTGAGTCATGCTGAGCTCTTGAAACTTAGACTATAGCCTACCCAAAAATCCAAAGCTCTACCAAACCAGAAATTCCCAAATGGTCCCCTTTGAACCACTCTGTGCTCTGGAGACAGAGTTCGGGCCGAACTCTGCCTCCACACAGAGTTCGGGCCGAACTCTGTCCCCTAGAAATCAGGAACCCTAATTTTAGGGTTAGCTGGTTGCTAGTTGTCCAACGGCCAAATATTTGAATTTTTCTACCCGAATTCTGGCCGAATTCTGCCTATAAAAATACTATAAATAGGACATGAATTCTCTCATTCCAATCCATCCAATCTTCTCTTCTCTTCTCTCTTATAAGCTCAAAGAAGCCATATCCTTCCCATCTACTAGCCACAAGCCTCGTAAGTCTCGAGTGCTCAGCATCTCCCAGTTAGGATTCTTGTGCAAGAGTCGAAGAAGTCGCTTGGACAATTCCAAGCAAATCGCCACTGCGATCCTCCGTTAGAAGTTGACGTGCTCTTCTGAAGTAAAGGCACGGTTGTAAACTACTATTTCACAAATAGTGGATTTGAATCCTGAGCTAGAGTTCTCAGGCCTGGACTAGTCCTCCACGAGGAAAACCAGGTTAAAATCGTTGTGTTTGCGTATGCTCTTTTGATCTCCTTTTATTTTCTGCACTTTACTCTGATTATTTACTATTGGTGAAAGAGTTATTTTTAATTGGTAATTTTTCTATATATACTCTATTCACCCCCCTCTAGAGTTGCCAAACTGTTCTTCATCATATTCTTGGTCATCAAGTTGTTGCTGAGGTACATTGTAGCTTAATCGATCGAAAACTGACCGTTTATTAGCAGAATAGCAACATTTGATAACAATTTGGTGACATTCACAATGATGATTTTCTTGAGGGATGTCACAAAAGATTTTCTATTTTTACGCTTTTGTACAAGTAACTCACGTAAATCAGAAGAATTGGAAGGTAATATCTTCTTTTTTACATTTGGGACAGAGAAATATCTAGTCCCTTGCGTAAAAAGAAGATTACTAGCTTCATTGGCAGAAGAAAGCTGTGCATTTTTACGTGCTTGGAGTTGTGTGCATAAATGTTGAGTTGATTTTTGTGCACTGCGAACGCCATCAGCATTGTGCGTAATCCTAAGATTAGGCATTTTACGTAAAGCAGTATTAGAAGATTGTTGGAGTAAAACAGAAGTTTTGCCAAAATTTCTATTCTCCATGGATAAACCAAAGGAATTGTCTGTCATAGTAGCAGAAAACTTGTTTTTACGCTGCACGCGTGTAGGCAAGTTCATTTTAGGTGCAAAAGCACCATCGTGAACTTTATCTACTATGTCACCGACAGAAGATTTGCCTTTACGCGTATAGCGCAAAACAAAAGCATCTGCCACGTCACAGACGGGAGATTTGCCTTTACGTGTAGAGCGCAAGACTTGAGCGTCTACCACGTCACAGACAGAAGACTGAATTTTATGCATAGGGTGCAACACTGAAGTAGGAACTGCCTCGTCACAGACAGGAGCCCCAACAACAGAAGTGGAAAGAATTTCCTTGCCTTCAGAGACAACAGAGGGAGCAGAGGGTGCTTTAGACTTAGGAATCCAAACTGCTCGCACCTTTCATGATTTTTGCACATTGGAGCAGCGAGCACTACCCCCAGTTCGAAGCATTTCTTCATAAGCAGTCTGGTCGAACTGAACGACCAGAGTCTTCTTCGTCAATCCAATCGACACATCATCGTATTGAGCAATTGCTTTCTCGTCAGAGGAGAAAGTTGTCCCTAGCAGAGTCGCCATTTTGTTTCACTTAACAAAATGTCCTTAAAAGGCTTTTGAAAGAAAATGAGAAAAGTACAAAAGTACAAGTAGATTCTGGGAAGTATTGCTATAGAAGTCTGATCTGAGAACGATCACTTTGTTCCTTGGACCACACGATGATGAAGAAAAGAACTGCTTGGAGAAGAACAACTGGAAGAACTAAGTCACCAGAAAGGTATCGACACGATTGGCATTGATGGCACAGTCGAATGTTTTCCTGCTTTGCTTCACTCTGTTCTTGAAAAAGAGTTGAAGAGAAACACTCTGAAAAATTACTTTGCTCTGAAAGTCTCTGGGCTCCAAAATCTTGTATATCCTTTTCTTTAAAAAAAAAAAAGCCTTTATATAGGCTTATCTTCTATGCATAAAAAGCAATGAATTTGACTTTTACGCAAGCAGTTAGAGTAATTGTAACCCACGTACGAAGTTCTGCCTGTACGCTTGCTGACACGTGTCTCATAACTCAGAAATATAAGGGAACCATACACACACGTCTTTCGAGAAGTATGGCATGAAGGCCACGTCTGCAAACCACTTCCCACATAGTCAGTAAAGACTATGTGTAAAGATTTATGATTTAAATATGCTTTGAGCGTAATAATAGGCCAAAGTAAGCTTCCTGCGTAAAGTGGCTAAGAATAGCCATGAGCGTAAAAAACTTAAAATAGACTTTACGTGCATAAGAATGGCTGAGATAGCCTTGAGTGTAAAACTCAAATAAATACTCATGCGTAAAGAAAAATTGTCCTTTGAGCGTAAAAGAGCTCGTTGGCATATTAATTGATAACAGTTAAGCGTAAAGCAATCTAATCTACTCGTCTTTCGTGTCAGAGAATCAAATCATCAGATCTGTCATCATTACCAACTGTCTGCGAGCATTTAATACAGAGAAGAGAGAAATGACTGAAGATAGTCCACTGGCGTAGAATCTTCTTGTTGTAAAGTTTGAGAATAGCTCTATGTAAAGCTTTAAGCGTAAAGTTGGAGTTTGACCAAGTTTGACTCTGGCATAGAGTTTGCAACTTTTTTGACTTGGTCAACAAAATTATCTACGCTTCTACAATTAGATATTGTATAGGATTTGGCTTTTGAGCCTATTGGTAGGCTTGGTAGGTGAATATCTAAGATATTGGCATAGATAAGGTTTGTATACCTTGGTACACCAAGGTAGTGCCCTAAAACCTAGATATGACCTTGTGGACTAGATGGTTGACCAACCCATAGATATTAGTTGACCAAGTTTGACTCCTAGTTGTCCAATCTTGACTTGTTGACCAAATTTGAGCTAGAGTTGACCAGTTGACCAAAAGTCAACTATAAGTCAACCCTTGACCTAGATTGACCTAGTTTGACTTGCTATGACCTAGTATGACCTAATATGACTTAGTTTGACTTGTTTGACCTAGTTTGACCTAGACAGTTGATAAGGTTTGACTTAGAGTTGACTTTGACCTAGATTTGACTTAGAATCATGTAGACTGCATCGTATATTTCATTTACCTTATTTTTGAATACATCATAACCTGTATTGCCTTAACTAGGATTTTGAGACTCCAGTTCAGACATCTATTTTCATCAGTCATTTAGGGTACCAGGCGAGTACATTCTCTGATAGTTCTTTCATTTACTTGTCGATTACTATACTTCAATTCTAGTTAGTTCTATTTGATTTTCTGTTACAAACACGATTTGATATTGCTGGATCTATTTTACGCGACACTCGTTTATTCATGTCCGGCCTCCATTTCTGGAACCACTTCTGGCATCACCTACTGGAATCACCCTGGAATCATTTAATAGTATCATTCATGTTCTGGCTGGACTCGTACTTATTTTTGTGTTGGTTTATAGATTCACTTGTACTTGTTGGGCCAGGAAATATTGGAGTAGACATGTGAACATTCCCAAATACTGGAACCACTCTCTTGGAATTATACTGGAATGGCCGAGTGTGTGATGTGCCGTATTACCTACAGCCATTTACAAGTCGATCTTAATATTTTAAAACACACTGTTAGAGTATAGTCTGGACTCACCCTGGAATCTTTGATCACTGACTGGACTCAACTTATACTGGACTCATCTTGTACTGGAATCATCTGGTATTAGATTTACATTATCTGGACTCACATTGGGATTACACTTGACTCATATTATATTGTCTGGACTTATATCATGTTACTCTAGTTCAGCTAGATCATATTTTACAGTCTTCATTGCTATGCTTCTCCTCTTGTTTAGTTACCTTACTTTTCTTGTACCTTAACTATTTTTCTACATCATTACTCATATAAAACTGTCATGTTCATCAATATAACTGTCTATAACTGCCTTATAGTTCTCTATCATTTACTTGGAATTTCATGATGAGTTGTGCTCGTTCCTGTCCTGACTGGACCTGTTGAAAATATTATAGATGCTTTCCCCGAGGATACTTGCCCTACTTACTATGGACCAGGAGATGGCTTAGCTACCTTTGGCCCCGACCCTCAGGAGCGATCGGGAGACTAGCTAGTTGTCTTGGTTTAGTTTTCAGGTTTTAGAACTTGAATTGTAATAAGTTGAAATATTGTTTATTTTGAGATTATTATTATTTAGTAGTTGGTTTGTTGTTATTATTTAGTCTTAGTTATAAACTTATGTGTTATCATATCGTGCTTAGACTGTGATTGAGATTTCATTATATCTATACTTGCCCTCCGTTCGGAGTTGAGATTGACAAGTACATTATATAATTACGTGAGTTGTTGATTAGATAGTAACCTAGGACAGCGTCCTACCGCCGACACTGTAACATAGGCTGTACGTACCCACTTCTCGTACCCCTACACTGGATGTGGGTTATGAAAATGGGCATCGAACTCCGAGGCCGATTCATGAATATACAGTTGGTGCAGTTGTAGTTAGAGCCGAGCTTGCAAGAAAAGATCAAGACCGCTCAGAAGGACGATCCGTACCTGAAAAAAATATGAGAGCTAATCTCGATGGATAGGACAACCGACTTTGTGGAAGATGAGACCGACATGCTTTGATTGAAGGGTCGGCTATGCATTCTGGATAATTCAGAACTTAGAAAAGGGATATTGTCGAAAAGCACTATGCGAAGTACACCTTGTATCCCGGTAGCACAAAGATGTACAACGACCTCCGCACAAACTTCTGGTGGCACGGAATGAAAAGAGATGTGGCACTCTTCGTGTCATAATGTGTAAACCCCCAATTTTTTTGAATAATTTTATTTATTTTATTTTATTTTATTTTTATATTTGCTTAAATAAGTTATGTTGAAATTTTTTAGCCATAGTCGTGTTAAATTTTTTCATACATATTAACCAGTCATTATGGCATTGCTAGTGTTGTTGTGTGCCCTGACTAGCGTATTAGTCATACCCTAAGTTTATTGTTTCAATATTCCTTATTTTAAGAATTACTTTGCACTTGGTTATAACTTCCATTTTATATTTATTATTGGCAAATTTAGTTTTTGATTTAATAATAATAAGAGTTTCAATACTAAATAAAGTGCAGTTTATATTATATTCGTTACCAAAATATTTTAAGGAGTTTGAGAATTTTAAATATAAATACATAAATTTACCTCTATTATTTTTTAGACTAGAACAGTATGGTTTTACATATAATTGTGTGTGTGCTATTTATATTATATAGCAATACTGTATATGTTTGTATAATATGTGTATATACATTCATTGAAATATTTTAGGTTAAGAAATTATTTTACAAGAAAACATTTCGACATTTATTTGCATTATGGGGATATATATGTATTGTAGAAGAAATATATTTGTGTAATTATGTAGAAATTTTTTGGATTTTTACATGAGTTTATATATATATATATATATATATATATATATATATATATATATATATATATATATATATATATATATATATATATATATAAGGGGTTTTAAAGAAAAAGAAAAAAAGAGAAAAAAAAATCCACCGGTACTGTTCAATGAACAGTACCCATGCATCCCGACCCCTGCATCCCGATCATATAGTCGACCCTATATAAACAGTGGAAAAAAAAAGAAAAAGAAACTTGCAAACCATAAGCCTGATCACCATAGTCGCACCTAACCCCCGACGACCGGCACCCCTTCCAGGATCGCTTGCGGTCGCCGACGACCATCGGGGCAACACCGCCAGCCGCGAACAGGAAGCACCCTGTCACTTCCCGGAAACCCAACAGCAAGGTAACCCCTTCACTGCCTCATTTCTTCGTGCATAGTTAATGATTTTTGATTCCGCAAGTTACGGCGTAGAGTCTATATGACCATCTCGGAACCCCAATAGATAGTTTCGTGATTTGCAGAAAAACAAACCCGTGGCATCGACGCAAAGTCGGTGGTAACCCACTGTCATATTGACAGATTTGTGACTTCAAGTACCCGTATTTTGAGACGATTTTTGACCAACCTAGTAAAAAGTTTTTAGAAAGTTCGAAACAGTATTTTAGACCAGCTATGGGTCTACAAATCCCTTCTTTTACTTTATTTTCTCATTCATTGTATGTAAAGATCTTCGAACCCGAAGTTAGATCAGAAAAACAGTTTTTAAAAATAATTTTTTTTGGAAAAATCAACCGATACGCCGTACATCCCGTCAAACCGGGCAACGTGGTCGCGCACTGCACACATCGAAAGGCGAGTATAGATGCTGCTGATGTGTAGGAACTAACGGAACTCAATTTTGTTGCGTGTGCGACGAAATCAGTACATATCCGTCAGGATACCCCCGTATCGACCTTTTGCGAACTTGGCCATAACTTCGTGTACGTTCATCGTATCGAGACGAAACTTACACCAGCATGACCATATCGAAATTCTGGTCATGTGTGCCAAGTTTGGTCCGATTCTAAGAAGGTAGACCGAAACGCCTATTTGGTGGGCCCGCGACCCGATCCATCGGGCAAAATTGTACATGGTCCGCCGGAATCCAACTTTGGACATACGGTTGGGTTTGTCTCCTCAAATTGGACCCATAGACATGTAGTTTGACGACTTTAGAGACCATAGGTACTGATACGCATTTTGGTGCAAAACGGGTTCAACGACGGACATCGTTTTGACCCAAAATTACGATTTTGCCCTTGTATCCAAAATTGGACTTATGGGTAGTCTATTCTTGCTATTTTTTTATTCTAGAAACATTCATGATTATTTCAGTATCCGAGGACATTTGTGAGATTTGACCTTCTGTGCTTCACTATTCTGTCGATTCGAGCTATTGGATGCCGCCCTTTCTGTACATAACCTCAGGCAAGATACCTTGTCCTTTGTTGTCCATTTATTTTAGCTCATATTTCATGCATCTACTTATTATTTACTTTCTGTAAAATAAACTGTGATACATGACATAATTAGATATAATTTTACTGTTCAGTTCTATTTCCTGCTATGTACTATTTTCATACACATTGAATTTAGATTTAAGGGACTACCCTTTGTGTGTTGCATTCATAGGCCTCGACACATTTGCACCACGGAGCTGTGAGTCGCATATAGAACTCGGACATGCGTGACTGGCTGGCCACCAGTACGTATAAGCCGTGCGATATGATTAATCGCTAATAGTATTGCATGATTAGTTTGACTTAGCAGTTAATAGAGGTTATGTGCTGTTGATACAACATAGTAGGCATGGGGCGGAGAGGATAAGTCCTTAGCGTATGGGCTACTATACACTTACCTTTTGTGATCCGGAAGCTCCGCTGGAGATACGGTGTAAGATGACCCTTTATTTTACCGACGACCACTAACATTCTGCGAAACGTCATGCTCTTACTTATTGGGCCTCTGGTGCCCCAAGCGGGAACCATGTCGATCCCATTTTAGCCAGAGCCCATGCGTTGGAGGTTTGTTCTTAAAACTACATTTACTTAGATTGGTTAGGCTACTTTATCCGTTAGGTATGAGTACTTTCGGTTTAGGTACTTATATCTGATCGTGGCTTGGAACAGTATCTTGTTGTGGACTAATTTATCATACCTTGTCCTTGTTTGGTTGTAGGTGTGGCTCACTACTCCGATCAGAAGTTACTGGACCTTGTTATGGTCCGGATACCATATTGGATTCATGACTTGGAAAGATACTTCATCGTGGGTTAGTGTGCCATTTCCTGTCCTTGTTTGGTTGGGGGGATGGTACGCTAATTTAAGGGTAGAGTATTGGACCATATTATGATATGATTGACTTATTATTGAACAGTATTTATTCAGTTTATATGGCATGATATTATGTATCTTGTTACATCCCTCTGAGGACCTGGTGATCTCTCCAGGTGTGTGCTATTGACTTGTTCTAGCCAAGGCGTGATCTTCTCTATTCCTTCGAAGATGACTGCTCTTGGATCGTCCTTAGCTTCACTTGACAATTTCTTTTATTTGTATCATTTCTTTTTATTTAAATATTGGTAGTAGATTTGTATCCGCCTAACTTCTTGTACAATGATAATTCAAAGTTGATTTATGACATATCTTTTATTCTTTCATTTTGTAGATGAGATTAGATTACTCTTGGTTTACTGCATTTTACAGCTTACGTATACATACGAGAATTCCATATATTAGAGTATACTTAGTATATATACAGCTAGCATGTCTACATACCTGGTCCTATGTATTTTGGGACTGGGGCGTTACACAATGCATGGCTTGTCAGCAGGTGAAAGCTGAGCATCAGAGACCGGACGGAAAGATACAAAATCTGACAATTCCGGAATGGAAGTGGTAGAACATATGCATGGATTTTATTGTTGGTATGCCGAAGATACTACGAGAAAATGATGCCATCTAGGTCATCATCGATCGACTAACCAAGTCAGCGCACTTTATTGCCATTAAAGTTACTTGGAGCGTTGATCGCCTGGCTCAGATTTATCTTGACGAGATAGTAGGGCTGCACGGAGTCCCGGTATCCATCATCTCTGATCGGGATACACAATTTCTATCACACTTTTGGAGTAGCCTTCAGTCGGCTCTAGGTACCAAGTTGCAGTTCAGCTCAGCTTATCATCCCCAGACCGACGGCCAAAATGGAACGTGTAAATCAGATTCTCGAAGACATGTTACGGCTCTGCGCAATTGACTTCAAGTCAAGTTGGGACGTTCATCTACCTCTGGCCGAATTTGTATACAACAATAGCTATCAATCCAGCATCCAAATGGCGCTGTATAAAGCCTTGTACGGACAAAAGTGCCGATCACCCATTTGTTGGAACTAAGTCGGAGAGCGACAGATTCTCGACCCGGAACTGGTGGAATAGACTGTGCAAAAAGGTCGGCTCATTCGAGAAAGATTAAAGACCTTACAGAGTCATCAGAAAAGTTACACAGATGTTCATCATCGACCCCTCGAGTTTCAAGAAGGCGATTACAAATTTCTTAAAGTATCGCCTATACGGGGAGTTACTCGATTTGGTGCAAAGGAAAAGTTGGGTCCGAAATTCGTTAGATCGTTCAAAGTACTCAAGCGAGTCGCCCCAGTGGCCTATCGGATTGACCTGCCGCCAACGCTAGCAAGTATGCATAATATCTTCCATGTCTCTCAGCTACGGAAGTACGTGCATGACCCAAGCCACGTGGTAGATTTTGGCCAGCTTGAGCTAAAGGCGGACTTATCCTACGTTGAAGCACCGGTCCAAATAGTGGAACGCAAGGATAAGTTGCTTCGGAATCGAACGATCCCTCTCGTCCGCGTACCTTGGAGCAACCATTCGGTTGAAGAATTGACTTGGGAGCTTGAATCGGAGATGAAGGAAATTTTTTCTTTATTGTTCTCTTAGAGGTAGGTTCTATTCTTAAGTTTTGAGGATAAAACTTTTTATTAGTTGGTTATGGTGTAGTGTTTCGTTCCTACATCGTTCCCCGTTTTCGTCCACGGGATGCGCAAGAAAGGAATACTGTCGCTACCGATTGAGTCGAGACCGATAGATCGGAATCGGCTGAATCGGTCGAACGAAAACGATTGAATTAAGATTATTTTATCGTTATGGAAAGGCTTCTTCAGAATCAAGTCCTATATTCAGCGGGTTGCGCCTCAAGGATTGGATCTGTGGCTGAGTCGAGAGAGACCTCCTGTTGCTCTGGTTTTCATATCGCACTTGCTTTGGCTTTGGTTTTCTTGAATGCATTTTTGTGAATATTTTTGATGGTTTTCATGGCTTGCGTTTTTGAAGTCACATTCGTATCGAATTTTCTTGAATAATACAATGTTCTAATCAGTTGCTTATGCGATTTTAGGTGATCGCGTAGACGACATCAGCGTACCCAACCAGTCCCTCGCTTGAAGCAAGACAAAGGTGAGTGGCTGACCTTCTTTGCCTCGACCCTCTATTTTAAAATCAATATGAAATACAGAAGAAATGCTTGTCTCCATAGTGTAGAATTAATGAAATTATGGCACGATTCTTCGCGTGACACTTGTTATCGAACTGCTTTGCCTGAAAACTGATGCATGCTTTCTCATGCCTTATTCACTTAGCCTATGCAAAAAAAGGATGAATCGATTAATGTTTATCGCAATGATACAGCTAAAGTGCATAAATGACTAAGATCAAAGAAATGGGTAGTTTCACACCTAAAAGAGAAAGTTAAAGGTTCTAGTAAAAAGATAGAATATTTTATGAACCTGTAAAAATGGTCATTGGACAACTTATGCATAAGGTGTAGTTTTCTCGAACGGTTGCCTAGGCCAAGGAACCGATTCGGCTCGGAAGAAACGAGTTGTAGCAAGTGCCAGCCTGGAATCGGTGTGGGTGATTCGGGAACTTTCGCATAGGGCTCTCTACCCGCCGTAAAAGGGTCACCGTCTAACCCAGCTATAGTCTATAATGGCTTGACATTGCTAGTGACCTTCACACCCTTTCACGACATGAATCAATGCACATGACATGGGATAAAGTTGGATAATTAATTGCCTCAAAACATGTTAACGTGCAAATCGATTAGTATGGTTAGAAAGATCACAAAATAGCTAGCTAACATGTTTTATAAAATTGTTCGAACCAAATGCAGAGCTTGGGTTTAATTAGCCACTTGCCAATACATGTGATCGTACTAATCCTCGCTCTTTGCAGGTGACAGGAACCAGAAAGCACGAGCCAGCTAGCTAGGCAACGTTTCGTGCTTTTGAAGCTTCGATCGCACGTCGAAGACCTCGCTATTGAATTTTGAAGACTCTCCGCAAGTCCAAGGAATATGTTTCGACATCCCTCGCATCCAGGTGGCTGGAATACTTTTGTTGTACACGAGGGATGTATGTATGGAACAGTTATCTCATCGACACTCCTTTGTAATCGAGTCATATTTGTTTGCAAAAACAAAAGTTTTATAACAAACTAAGAAAAGAGTACAAAAGTACAATGATTTTTGGGGAAGGACAACTATAGGAATCTGATCAGAATGCGATCATTTTATCCCTTGGACTATGTTAACTTGAAGACTAGAGCCTCTGGAGAATGCAGCAGCAATTTTGTAGGAGTAATTGATCTCTGTAATTGATGCTTCAACAATGATTGGAAACTTTACTTATAGAGTTATGGAAATAACTATTTTAGTAGTTATTCTGATGTGCGCGAGGCTGGATTACGACACACTGGGTTGCGCCAACTTCCATTCAATTAATCAATCGTGCACTAACTGTATTTAGACGCATGGCATCATATGATTGAGATGCGCATAATCGTATACAGAATAGTGGACACGTTTTGAGAGATTAGTGGCATGTGCGCAATGTCATCCAGATTTAGAAAATGAAAGTTGTCTCAACTTCATCGAGTTGCGCAAGCTTTAGTCAACAAGTTAAACTGCGCCTGATTGGATTGCGCCTAGACACGTGGCAGCTTTTGAGAAGAAGTCATTCAGATTGCGCCTAGGCACAACTAAAGGATTTGTTTAGATTGCGCCTAGGCACAACTCACAGGATGTGCTGTACAATTGTCCATTTAATCTCCTCGAGCGGCACGTTTTGAGGGATTCGAAGAGATTTCCTATGTTTACTGTGCTGTCAGTTGTCAATGTTGTCAGGCAATCATGGCAATTGAATGTCAGACACCACTTAGACTTTGGCACAATATGACTGGGGCGCAGTCTGATATTTGGCGCAACCTGACCAATGGTGCAGTTTGATCTCTGAGCTTCATAACAGTGGCGCATTTTGATTTTTGCGGCACAACTTAATTGCTGAGTAGTAAATACATGGCGCAACTCAATTTTTAGGCCCTACAAGACCCCCTTCAAAGTTTTTGAAACTTAAGAATATTTCAAAGTTTTGAAATACTTTGAATTATGAAAATTACCAAGTCAAGTTGCGCCAGTCTCGCGCAGTCTTTTGCAATCAGTTACAATTTTTCATGCGCAATTGGGGGTGACTGTTAGGATTCTGTCTTTTTAGGTTATATATAACCCTTGATTAGCTGACTCAAATTCTTTACTTCTATTTTAATTCTCTGATAAAATTCTTCGAGCTCTTGCCTTCTTCTTTCCGATTATCTCCTCGACGTAATGGCCCCCAAAAAGACTATCGCCAACAAAGGGAAAGGCGTCGCCACCTCATCATCTCATGTCCCGGCGGCTCGTATACCACAGTATGCGCCGCCTTCCTCTCGACGAAAGACGACCAAGCCTGCTCTGGAAGGTGATTAAGGACGATCACTGGAACATGTTCGGTCTTTATTTTGACTTGCGCCCCTCTTTTTAGAGCATGGCGCATCACGAACTTTGTGCCACCCCTTTTTAGGGTGTGATTGCTTCAACACTGTTCGTTCTTACGAATTGTGTTTACCCATGCTGTTGTGCAACTTAGTACTTCACGCAATCAAAAATATTGCAAAACTAAGTTGAAGCGCAACTCAGTATGTGGCGCAACCTGAGTTTTCGTGCAACATAGTATGTGGCGCAACTCAGAATGTCTGTGTGACTCAATAATTTGTACAAGTCGTACACTTTTGTTTGCTTCTAATTTTTTTTGTTTTGTTCATGTATCTCTTTGCAGTTAATCTCATGGAAGACCCAAATGTAGAAAGATTTGCTTCAACATTCAATATCCCGGAGTATAGGGAGAATTTGTCTCATGTCACTTTACCTCAATACGACGGTCCTGAAGCACGAAGGACTCTGCTCATTGATCAAGATAATCAAACCCTATTGAACTTAATGAACGGTGAACCCCTTCAGAGCCTGGATACTGTAGTCCACAAGAAACCTGCCTTTTTATTCGGGGATGCCATCAAAAAGACTTGCCTAAAGCAAGAAAAGAGATAAGAACTTTCTTAAAGGAGGACAAAGCCATATACTTAACAGAAATATCAAGGTCTATGGCATTATCCCAATATGCCTTTGCCAGTTATCCTAGAAGGATGTCATGGGATCTGACTCCTCTTCAGCAAGCGAGAGTCGGCAAAATCTGTTATAAATTGGGTCCGAGGAACAGGGACCTTTTTTACAGCACCTCTAAAAAATATAGTACACATTTAAGAGGTTTAAGGCCGAGCTGCATTCCTCCCGAGGATTCTTCCCTGCTCCTTCCGGTCAGAATACCTATTTTTGCAAATACATTTGCAATAGTTGAAGGAAAATATCCAGACCGTGCTATGCGAATGACAGGTCTAGTCAATCCAGACATGAAGCGTTGGAGCAGTTTGTGTATCTGGATTTTGGAGGAATTCATGGACCAGTTCCTCAATTTGGGTCTTTATAATGCTATATGTGCCACAATATATGGCATTCGTCTAAATGCACATATGTTCTTGGCTCTGGTAGAAAGATATAATAAAAGTACTAGGACTTTCATGACTCTCCATGGAGAAATAGGGTTTGCTCTTAGTGAGATGGAGTATCTGTCTCGTCTACCAATGGGTGAAATCCCTATAAAGAATATGTGCCTACCAACGATGAATTGGATGCCATGGCAAGTGAGAACCCACAAATGATCGCAGTTTTCCAAGAACTACTGTGTCATTACAAGATCTGTTCGCTCCATTACAAAAGCGCAACCGCAGGAACTTGTTACACCACCAAGTAGATGTCGTATCTTTTCTTGGGCCATGCACGAGAGGACAAACCACTGTAAAGTCAAGCGTGTACTCCTCGTTTGTTTGAGCCCTTTGATAGAAGCGATATGTAATATCTGATGGAGCAGCATGACCACGGAGATGTCATGCTAAAAGAGGATGTACCTCCTTCAAGGTCGGTGACACTCTTGAGAGCTATCTTATACAGGGTTATAGACCTATGTCTACAGAAGCCCAATTAGCGAGTTTTCTATCTTTATGGCTACGGCGCTTTGTAGTTCCAGGAGCAAGTGCAGTTGATCGATTCCATCTAGGCGTGTTATTTGCTGCAACTCGTCTTGTCTTCGGATATAAGATGGATCTTTTATCAGCTATGGTGTGCCGCCTGAATGCAGGACTGCGTTCTTTTGTACAGACTATCTTACACCATCCTTGTTTGATGAACCCCGACATGGAAACTGTTGACGGAGACTTCATCGAGCACTTCTCTAATGCTCACTGGCAATATACTGCTCTTTCAGAGTGCAGATTTGCCTTAAACCGTTGATCAGGATGGAGTTTTCAATGTGTTGGACCTCCTCCAGGGTATGAAACTATGCCTCCACAAATGATGGATTTAACTAAAGAAACACTCCGTTTAAGCCCAAACATCTTTTCATTGCTTAAGGCGATCCGACCCTCTCACTTGGTCTATAGATTTGAAGAAGAATGCTATTTGGAACCGTACTTGCCAAGTCGATTTACACGGCAGTTCGGATATGATCAACTTCATGTAGGTAATGCAACCACTTGTCTACAAGCCAAGGGTTATCTCATTGATGGGGCTAGGGCTTGGAGTTATTACAATGCCCGGGGCACAAAAGCTATCTTTTCCATGCCTTACCATCTTCCACATAGCCCGCGTATGTTATATTCATACACAAACTTCTATACTTCAGCAAACACATTCGCTGAAAACTTCCATCCTGCGTACAGCTTCGTAACTGAAAAAAGATTTAAACAAGGAAAACGTACTCTTCAGTCTTTTCGGGATGTAGAAGACAAAGATCCTACCGATGTACCCCTGGAGGCATCAATTTTAATGAACTATGCTGATCGAGTTCAAGATCCTTTAGACATATCCATAAAGGTGCGGAAAGAAAAATCCCCTGTTAAGGGTTTGAAGAAGAGGAAGACTAAGGAGACGACGGCCTCTCCTCAGCGAGATAATACATCTAATTCTCCAAGGGCTCCGGAGAAGAAGAAAAGAACATCACTGGTTATCAATGAGCCAGTGACTACGAGAACAACTCGTTCTCAATCAAAACAGATGCTTCTTAGTTCTTCCTCTGGAGAGAAGGATATCACTCCTTCTTCTGTTTAGAAGTCGGGGAAAATCATAGAGGAAGGGACTTCTACTTCTATAATTGATACAGAGAGTGATCGTGCTGGAGTTGCTACAGAGCCAGACGCATCAATATCCAAAGAAGTCAGAAGGAAATTGATAATTACTGAAGAAGAACTATCTCAAGAAGGTAATATCGAAATTACGACATATCCTCATATGTTAATTTTTTATCAAAGATATATATCTAAATTGTTCTTCTTTATATTGGTTACTTCAACAGATGTCCAGCCTTCTGTTATTACCATGACAGTAAATATTCCCGCCAATGTACTTGCTGCGGCAGGGATAACAATTCCATCTCTAACTCCCCTGAGTCCAAAAGCCTCCTCTCCAAAGCAGGATTTGCCTCCACAAGATACTCCACAAGCTCAAGTATCTACTCATTCAGAAGAGGCAATGATTGACGCATTGACCGGTTGCGATTTTGATGATGAAACGTATGATGATGATTAGAATAACATCACTAAAGAAAAACAAACTATAGTGAGTGCACCATTATCACAAGAACTCCCAGTTGATGAAGATCTTTCAACTGCTAAAGATGAGGAGAATGCGGTTAATGATGAGGAACATATCAATCCTCCTGAGATTAATGAACCCACGGTCACTGAGCAGCCTTAGATGTCTAAGGTGGTAGCAGAATTCGTAAATGAAACTCCAGTAACTCTGCCACCTCAGACTGAATCAGGAGCTGGCAGTAGTCAAGCTATGTCTACGGAGACTCCGTCGAAGCTTCAGTCCGAGACAATTAAAGCTGTTGAGACTCCTTGTAACGTACCCAGCTCAGGTAAATTTCCAAATATGAACAACTTGTCATAGCGCCTTTAGTATTATATGTTATCAACATAAATGACATATGTGATTTGCAGAAGCACCTACTGGAACTGTAGCAGGGGAAGGAAGCTCTTCTCATATTAGTGCTCCAGATGAAGTACCTCTACCTGCTGAAGCTGTGAAGCCTTCTCCAAACGTAGTAGCCACTCCAGGAGCCATGGCAGCTAACAAATTTGTGGTGGCCTCTTTCACAAGAGTTTTCTTTACGTCTCTGGAGCCCTTAGTTCATAGAGTTATGGAGAGAGAGGATGTCCCTTTTAGTACCATTAGAAGTCCCACTACATTCTTGATCGAAGGCATCCGTAGTCAAGGAGACGAGGCTCAAGCTTCATTTTTTGAAAATATTTTAAATGAGCTAGAGGGCTCAATTAAGGCTTACAAGGAGCTGAAAAGAGGAGATATCGAGCCACTAGTAAACACAGAATATAAAACTATGGTTCAAGAAGCAGAAATTAGTAAAGCCGATTTTGAAGCATTCCTGCTGGCTTTTACTAGACAATCCTTCGAGTTAGACATTCAAATCTTTAATACAACTGTTATTGCTGAGAGTCATAAGACTAAGGCTACAGAGGAAGAGGAAAAAGCCGCTGATCTGCAAGCCAAAATTGCTCAACTTCAAGCTGAACTCCAGACTGTTAAGCAGAACATAGAACAAGAAAAATCAATTGTACCAATCTGCTGTTGATCAGGTGCCGGTTCTGAAGGACCAGAAGAAAGAATTTGAACTTCTTCATAATGAAGAACTAACACGTCGAACTGCAGCCCTACAACCTTTCGATCCTGAATCAGGACGAGTTGAAGCCAGACAGAGAGTGTAACTCCACTTTCCTATTTTAGAGAAATTACAAATTTTCTAATAATAATAAGTCTAGCTTAAATAATAAATATTTTGAATTATATTTTTGGAGGGAAATTGGGTAGAGCAGGAATTATTTTAAAAAATTTGAAAGTTTGTTGTAACCAACTTTGGGGCCCACCATTTAGTTCTCTAACTGATTTTTTTCATAAATCCTGAAATAGTGAAAAGGAGAGGGGGTTTTCAGAAATTTTCCAAAAATTTGGAAGGGCTGATTTTGTAAATATTACTGGGCGGGGGAACTTAAGTGAATAAGTCACATTTTTTCTTTATTAACATGTGAGTGAGGAGAGATAATTAAATCACCATTCACTCTTTCCCCAAAATTTTCCTCTCGGCCAATTCCAGAGGACCATAGCTCCGGCGGCGACTAAATCAGTAGCGGCGACCACCTCTCGACGACCACGGCGACGAGTCTGACGATGGTGACGGTGACGGGTAGGGGTGTAAATGGACCGGACGGACACGGACAGTCCACTGTCCGTGTTCGGTCCGTTAATAAAAATAAGTTCGGATGGACGGACACGGACAGTTCATTGTTCAAGTTCGGACCGGACGAACACGGACAACCACTGTTTGTTAATTCAATCGGACGGTCCGCGAACAAATTAAATATATTACCAAAAGTTATTATTTTATCAAGATACCTTGATAGGTGGTTCAAAAAATCTAGTTGAAAGAAAATATAATTGAAGGTTATAGAATACAACAAACAATAGTAAAAGAATAACAAAAATCGAGAAGGAACAGCAAAATTTGATGCAAAACCAAAATATTATGACATAATTGATACAAAAACAAAAGGAGTCTCCACTATCGGACTGTTCGCGGATGAATTCGGACCGAACATAGATATGATCGTGTCCGGGTCCGATTTTTAATCGGACCAAAAAAAATGTCCAAGTTTTGTTCGTTAATGAATCGGACGTTCCGTGGTCGAACCATTTATCGAGCCAGACACATACGGACAACGGACTACTTTGTCCGTTTTACACCCCTAGCGACGGGGCGGAGCCACCACAGCTTCGGCGATAGCATCTCTTGAGTTAGGCGGTCGGGACACCCTAATTGGCAGCAGCGAGCGGCCGATCTACTCCGGTGACGGCGGAGCCACTTTCCTGCGACAGCTAGATGGCCCTGGCGGCAGTGACGAGTGGCGCCACTCATTTCCAGTGGCAGTGAGTCCATCATCGCGTACGATTTTCTTCGACGACATGCATTTCTATTCGAACTTCCCTCCGATCGAATCACTGGTATGCCTCGATTGCTCAAACTGTGTTGATTGAACCAGATCGAGAGTTAATTCTTCTTCTAATCGGGTTTTCCCTTCTCCTCTATTTTCTCGATCGATGCGGGTTCTCCGATTTGGCAGAGTTCTTTTTCTGCGATCCTCGTGAGTTCGTCGATCATCCCAGCGAAGACTACGGACCAGATCGAAAGCAGTGGGTGAGTAACGATTTCAAATTTGTTAGATCTGGATATTTTTATGGGATGGTAGAGTAAATTTGTTTAGATATTCTTTGTTCTTGAATCAACCAGGGTACTGGTTCGATACGTTGTTGATCCCTCCTGAAGATCAATCGTAGTCGTTATCGAATTACTGTAAGTATTTTGATTCGAATGATTCTCGTTTTAGTAGAAGTGTGAGTTGGGTAGCTTGATTCCTCTAATGCCTTGAATTCTTTTGACGTCTGGATTCACTCAGATTTTGTTCTGCGGAGAACGTGTCCATTCCCTGTGTGTGTCCGTTTCCAGTTCCATTCTCCTCCAGGTAATTGATACTTTACTTTGGTTTATATAGCTTATATTTATGGTGTTTTGATCGTAATCCCAGAGTGTTGTTGTTTCATGTGTCGTACCCAACTGTGCGTGTGTTCATGTATGCTCTAAATTGAGGATGAACGTGTCTGAGACTCTTCTGGTTCGTGTTATGTTCGGGTCATGTCCAGCATTGCGTTCTGCTGAGATTGCTGTCGGATCCGTGTTCGTATAGATGAGACCCTGTAGGCTGTGTTCCAAAGGAAGTATTGGTGTCGATCCTTTTTGACCTGGCATATTCGGGTGCTTATATGTTTGAGTAGCAGTTAATTTGCAATATAGTTGTAATATAGTCATGTTTTAATTCTTTGGATTGTATTCTGAGCTTATATGTTATTTCTTGTAGAATGGGGATCAAGTTTCTGAGTAGTGCTATGTGTGTTGTTTAGCTAAATTTATGGTTATGAATATATATGAGAAGTGTTCTATGCTCAGGTGGCATCAGTGGGATTTGAACCTTGTTTGGAAAGAAATGTTGATGTTGGCTAATGTAGAGTTTTAGGTTCCTAAAAGAAGTCTGTTATTAGCCTCTGTTGTCAGGTAGTGTATATAGCTATGACGTATTGGTTGGGCTAAGTATGAGAATGGGTTCAGTACAGGAAATAGATTAATAATAGTAAGTTCCATGTGGTGTTTATTACTAATAATTTTTGACTATAGAATTTGTATTATTAAGTTCTAAATATTGATTTCCCTTAAGATTTATAAATAAGTTGCATAGTTATTTATTATTTCTGAGAACAAATATGATAATTAGCTTACTTCAAATTAGCCTATTATTAGCTATAATTTTTTAACAACCAAAATGACTAGAGGAAACCATTAATTAGTCTTGTAATTAATCAACTTGTAAATTATTTCATAACATGAGGACATCTAGCCCCGATCCTTACCTGTACTTTTTCGGAGCAAGGCAAGTACTTTTTTCTGGTTTTGTACATTTACATGTCTTGTACTAGTCTTGTGACACGTCATGACACGATACCCTGTACCCCGGTATTCCTGTATTCCTGTTCTTGTACTTACTTGTGTCGGATGGAAAAATACACTAGCCATGTGACCAAACCCCGGTTACTATATTCATGTAGATAGCTTAGGCCACGTATCGTGCACGCGGGCCCTAAGTCGTACTATATTCATGTACTCCTATACATGCTCCTGTACTCACCCCAGCCGGTCACATGGACTAATTGTATTTCAAACATGGTGCACTTATCATGTCTTGTACTTCAGGATTATAGTTTCTTTCTTGTACATTATATTTCCTGTACTTTACATTTTTCTGTACTTTACATTTCTGTACTGTAGTTCTTGTACTCTATTTCCTGTACCTACATTCCTGTACTTTTATGTTTATTTCCTGTATTTCATATTTTTCTGATCTCCTGTACTTATTTCCATATCATGTTCTTGTTCATTACCTAGAACTGTACTTTGCTCCGTTCTTGACTAGGATATGTTGCAGGTGAGTTGGAGGCCCTGTGCAACACATATTATGGCCGAGAACCAGTAGATGCTGTAGAGCCAGCTGGAGTTGCTCTTGACTTAGAGGCTGCAGAAGCCTAGAGCTTTACCTTAGTATTTCTATATTTTCCTTGTATTGAGACTATCAAACTTATTTTAGCTGGATGAATGTAATAACTTGTAGACTTGTACTTTACTTTGATTCTGGGATACGTTTATAGATGATGTATTCACATTTACTTTGATTATTTGGTTAGCTTTCCCTAGATTGGTACAGCTTACTTCGTCGTGTCTAACGACGAAGGCTGGGCATGTCCGACTCGTGTCCGATTGTTCGGAAGCGGGTCGTGGCAGAGAGTGCTAGATTCTCATGACGAACGAGTTCAAGTTCTAAAGAAACAAATTGCAGAACTTATCACCTATCCTTCGGAGTAAAATGGACAAATTTAGTTATCTCTTTCTTTTATTACAATGTACTTTTTTTCTTTTCTTGCAAAAAAAAATAATAAAGACTTTTTATGTGGTTCCATTACTTGTTGCATATCTTATTGTAGATATAAATAATAGAATAGAAAATATATTCAGAGGTACTGGACATGATATATCTCGTGATTCAGAAAATGACAATATTCATTATATCTGCTCAGAGGTAATGTGGACATGGTAGAATATAAAGTTTAGTAATACTGTTATTTCAATAGACAACTTTATCAGAGGTAATAAGGACGTGACAAGTTGCTGATATAAATAATCAGAATTCAGAGTTTTAAAGGACGTAAATTTATATTATTTAAAACAAGAGACAATAAATGCCAAATGAATGATAAGTCAAAAAAAGTAAATGAATGAACAGTCACTTTAGGTTTCGAAAAAAAGATACTGGCGCATTAGATTAAAAATAGTTCTTGAATCTTGAATGTGATCTTCCTTTAGACAACTTTTGACAGCAATATCATCAACATAGCATTCGACTGTCTTTCACAAATGATATCGAAAGATAGTACTTATAGCCCGCTGGTAAGTCGCACCTGCGTTCTTAAGACCGAATGGCATGACTGTATAACAATATACTCCACGAGGAGTACGAAACGAAGTATGTTTTTCATCTTCGGGATTTATCCGGATTTGATTATATCCAGAAAATACATCCATAAAAGAGATTCGTTCGAATCCACATGTATCGTCGATCATGACATCAGTAATCGGGAGAGGGAATTCGTCTTTAGGGCAAGCATTATTAAGATCTCGAAAGTCTATGCAAACCCGAACCTTTCCAGTCTTCTTCAAAACTGGTACAACGTTGCCCACCCAGTCAGGATGATGTTCTTTTCTGATAAAACCGCAAGCTATGAGCTTTTTGACTTCATCATCAATTATATCCATCATTTCAGGCTTGAATCACCATTGCTGTTGTTTGACTGGCTTAGCATTCGGCAGGATGTTAAGCTTATGAGTCGCAACTTGAGGATCTAATCCCGACATATCTTCATAACTCCAGGCGAAGACATCTATATATTCACGAATAAGGGGAATTAATTCTTGTTTGTCATTCTCAGAGAGATTTTTGCTAATGAAGATTGGTCGTGATACGCCTTCCTCTCCAATATCGATTTGGACAAGTTGATCCTCAGTAGGTGGTTCTCGTTGTTCAAAATGAAGTTCCTACTGATTGTCCATCCTTTGTGCCCAATAGTCCACTTCAGGAGCTTCTTCAATGTCATCTTCATCATCTTTCGAGAATTCGGCAGACACTGTCATCCTCGAAATCCGTGTTACGTATTTTCGTATACGTGTACATATTTTGGTTCTGTATTTTATTAGTCATGGTTAGCTAGCCATGATTTTATTTTTAGCATGTTGCATTGGCATGATTATTTTGGCATGTCATTGGTTATAGCTTAGCTTGGTTCGGTTTAGCTTGGTTTGGTTTTCTTTTGGGTTCATCATGAACCAAAAGAAAACCCCTACCTACTACCACCGTCATTATTTAAAACCCAACCCCCCTTTCTCTCTCATCTTTACTCTTCATTTATTTCTTCATCTTCTTCCTCTTAGCTTCTCCACCTACCAAGAGAAGCTTAGGCAAGTGCAACTTGCTTCATGGAGAAACTTTATTTTTGTTGTTCTATTGTCTTCCTCGCGAGATTCAAAGATACTTTAGAACTTGGCCTTTTTCATTTTGATGGATATTTTCTTATAGATCTAAGGTTATATTATTTTTAATTTTCTTGGATTTTGATCTATTAAACTTCATTATTTTCATGTTTTGATTGTTCCATGTTGTAGAGAATTCGATTTTACCCAAAATAGACCTTTAAAAAGTTGGATTTCAACTTGTTTTGAGGAAGTTATGGTCAAAAGCATTTTTGGTCATTTCTATGTTCATCTGTCAACATGTCGCAGTTGAGCCGCATAAGGCACATGTCGCAGTTGGCCGCATATGATGTCGCAATTGAGCCGCATGGGTCGCATGTCGCAGTTGGCCGCATATGATGTCGTGAATGAGCCGCATAAGGCACATGTCGCAGTTGGCCACATATGATGTCGCAGTTGAGCCGCATAAGGCACATGTCGCAGTTGGCCGCATATGATGTCGCAGTTGAGCCGCATGAGCCGCATGTCGCAGTTGGCCACATATGATGTCGCGAATGAGCCGTATATGCCGTATGTCGCAGTTGAGCCGCATATGATGTCGCAGTTGAGCCGCATGTCGCAGTTGGCCGCATATGGTGTCGCAGTTGGGCCGCATAAGCCGCATGTCGCAGTTGGCCGTATATGATGTCGCGAATGAGCCGCATAAGCCGCATAAGCCGCATGTCGCAGTTGAGCCGCATAAGGTGTCGCAGTTGAGTCGCATAAGCCGCATGTCGCAGTTGAGCCGCATAAGGTGTCGCAGTTGAGCTGCATAAGCCGCATATCGCAGTTGTGCCGCATAAGGTGTCGCAGTTGGGCCGCATAGGCCGCATGTCGCAGTTGGCCGCATATGGTGTCGCAGAATAGGCCGCATAATGCCTATTTTGGCTATTTCTAACTGTTATATGTCCTAATTGACCGAATTGTGGCTCGAATTTCTTCCAACTCCTAACGTGAAAGTTGTAGATCTTTTCCTTGGCATCAAGAATATGTCACTAGTTATTTTATGCAAGTTTCTCTCATTCATGATAATGTCAGAATAGAATACGATAGTGGCCCGCTGTGGCGCACTCTTGACAAGTAAACTGACATGATATATCTTGATATGCTGTTACGATAGCTAGCTTGACATGACAAGTATGAAAGCAGGACACCGTGGACGATTGTGTTTGTACAAATAAACTGGTACTGTCTTACATCATGTCTAGGATGCGGATCCCTAAGTACCACGGTCAGGGGTACCTACTGAATTCAACTAAGAATAATAACTAGAATAATTCAGTAGTGATGAAAAGATTTCGCAGCTACAGGCAATCCTGTTATCTGGGCGCTCGAGTGGACTTGTAGCCTACCGACGAGTAGGACACATTTCCAGCACACAGTTACATGTTGCATTCTTCATAAACGAACATTCGACCTGGATAACCTGGATGGTCTGCAGGGCTTGTGGCTGTTGGAATAATCTCATTGCATCTTACTAGTAACTAGGCCTGTGATAACCCTAGTTAGTTAAAAGTATTAAGTCATACACTTGATTGGCCGTGATTGATTGGATAGAGTTTATTCCCTCATGTATCTAGACAGCCGTGACCGTATAGCGAGGTGGGTTACACTTCAATATACGTTGCTGGCTGTGTACGCTCCCGCTCTCCAGTATTCTGGTTCTGGGGCGTTACATGGTTTTAGTGGTGGCCCACGCAGGTCTTGTAAATCAAGATATGTGAGGGTTTACCGAATAGATGTCTCAATCAGTATTCGTCCTTGATCTCTGCTCGTATCTTCAAATTCCTGAGAATCTTGACCTGATCACATGCTTGTATCGTTGATCTGTCCTGGTCCTTCCTTATTGTTCCCTAGGTCGTCTTCTTCAGCGGCATTGTTCCTGGACCTGTCGATCAGTAAGGCGGAGCACCTTCCGTGGACCAGCCGCAACCTGGAGATCAAGCCCAGCATTCAGGAGTAGCACCATGAGAGGTAGTGGCAGGTACTATTCTCGTCAAAACTTTTCCAGCTTCAGTATTATTTGATTCTGGTGCCTCGCATTCATTTATGTCTGCACGATTCGCGATACGGGTAGGACTGGAGCCCGAGTCATTATTAGTAAGGCTCAATATACTTACTGGTAACGGACTTGTGGGAGTAGATAGAGTGTTTTCCTCGTGTCAGATCGTAGTTAGCGGTAGAGAATTATCCGCTAGATTGATAGAGTTTCCGATGGCCGATTATGATATGGTCTTAGGGATGGATTGGTTGAGGGACCAGTATGCTAGGATAGACTGCCACATTGGCAGGATTATTGTTACTACCATATTTCTAGCTTAAGGATATTTTGGTTATTTTTTAAATTTTAGGAATTATTTGGATTATTTAGTATTAATTATAATTATTAAAATTTAAGTGATTTTTAGTATAATTGATTTGGTGCTATTATTGACTTTGACTCAGGGTGACTTAGGAGACTGTCCTAGAAGCTAACCTAGGTCATGACTACTTGGTTAGAGTGTGAAACCCTAGCTTGACCTAAGTTAGTGATATCCAACTCATTAGAATTTATTTGGAGAAAATAGGAATTTATTTGGCTAGAGAATGGCTTGTGATTTCATAAGTCATGGTTTATGGCTTAGGCCCATAGGGGCCCATTGACCACTAGTGGAACCCTAACCCTAGCACAACACCTACTTGGCCGGCCACCTAGGGTTCTCCCCACTCTATTTAATGTCTCCTCAAACTTAGGGCTAGTCTCCTTAGAATAATTAGCAAGTTTAAAGAAGAGGTAAACCCTTTCTTCCCCAATCCATAACTCCTCCATTTCAACTTCTTTTTCTTCCTAATTTCTTGCAATAGATTCTAATTACTGTTCTCTCTATGGCTATGGTGAGAAATTTCAGGAAAGAACCAATTTGAAGGAGTTTGGGTAGCTTGAGGAACCACTCACATTGGGGCTTTTTGAGCCATTTCAAACCCCTAGGTAAATTCGAATCCACTCCATAAAATAGTATTTTAATTGCATAAATAGGAAGCCCTAGGTCTACCCTAACTATAGGTATAGCTACTTCTAGGTTTTGTGTCCAATACGTGTCCGTATCGGACACGTATCAGTGGATACGTATAGGTGTTCAATGAAATGCCACAGTGGGCATTTCATCCCTATTTTCCAATTTGGTTTGAATAGGAAATTAGGGTTTAGCCTCGCTTATGGGTTTCCAGTGTTCTGAGGTTGTTTTGGTGTCGTGTCGTGTCATATTGGACACGGGAACACGCGGGGGGAACACACACGCGCGTAGGGTCACTTCCCCTGCTACTCGGGGGCTATTGCGCGCTGTACACGCCACGTGGATGCGTATAATTTGACACGTGGGTGCGGACAAAGACTGACACGAGGCTTCCAAAGTTTTGTGGGTCCTCGTGTCGTGTCGGACACAGAATCGTGTGTGCAAGGGGCGTGCACTGTGCGTGTACAGTCTATTATTTTGTTCACTGTTTTAATTCCAGTTTTAAATGGTTTAATTGTGATTTAAAATGCTAACTAGATTCCTATACATGTTGTTAATATATGTTAGTTTGATTTTACATTTGGGATTGGGTTGTTGCTGTGGATGGGGATTCGAAATTTGAAAATTGCATTCGACTGATACATGTTTACTGATACATTGGTTATTTCAGAATTTCTAAACTTTTAAATCCCATTTTAATTGATGTTTTCAACTGTCTAATGATTCTCACATAATTGTTAGCTCATGATAGGTTGATCTACTTGTTGGAATAGGTTTTGGATTCATATATAAGAATTTTGACTATGAGTTGGGGCTCGAATGTAATAGCTGATACATTGGTTTGATTTGGGTTTTAGTTCTATATATTAATTGTAATAGAATGATTGTTAGTTCTCACAAATCTGAGAATTGGTTCCTTTCATTCTTTTTACTGAAATGAATGTTTTGATTCATGTTTTAACTGTCATTGGCTTTTGAGAACTGTCATGTTCTCTTGTTAATCTAGGAATTGATTTCCCATTCTCAAAACTGAGATTTTAGTTCCTGTGAACTGTCATGTGATTCAAATTGTGTGGAATGGGGTTTTAGGCAATATTTTGGTTTTCGAATAGATATCGGACTGATACTAAATTGAATGTTCATTTCATTCTTTAATATCCTGAATTGATTCCCTTCCTTATTGAGTATTGGTTCTTCCTTTTTAACTGAAATGGAGTTTCATGTAAACTATTAACTGATTCGATTTGGAGTTGAAATTGTTGAAGGGTTAACACTTCACTGATATTCTTGTACCCAGGTTTATCTAATTCACATTGCCTATCACTCACTGATTTCAGGAACACCACACTGTTGGTGTTCTCACACACACACACACACACAGGTTTATTATCATGCCACTGTTTCCATTTTTCCTATTTACACACACAAGTTTATATCCTCTAACACTCACACAAGTATCAATATACACTAACTGATTTCCAGGTTACTCCCATTCCATGTATTAGCTCACTGTTTTGGTTCAAATGTCACTGTCATGTGATTTCCTAACACTACACACTGATTTTATGTACTACTCTACTGTTTTTATAACTCTCACTCACACACACTTGAACACATACTCTCATGTCTCACTAACACACACACACACACACACACACATGAGCAAATGCATTCCCCTTTCTATCCCTATATATGTGTGTATATACATATATACATGTATATATATTATGTGAGATGTATATATAGGTATCCTATATATTATAATATGTGTGTGTATTATATATTAGATATATATTGACATGTGTTTATGTGATATGTGGTTTGGTTATAGGCATGAGATAGCCTATAGCCTAGGGCTCTTATCCTATGGGTGGCTTGAATGCTAGTATAGAGTCTAGATTAGACTTGTTTATTCTTGATTAGACCTAAAATAGACTAGTTAGACTAGTATAGACTTGTTTGACTTAGGTTTGACTAGTTGACCTAGTTTGACTTCTAGGGTTGACCAGAGTTGACCAAGAGTTGACTTTGGCCTAGATTAACCTAGATTCATGTAGAATGCATTGAATTGCATCTTATTATCATTTTAGACTCATAGTGACTTGTACTGTTCTATAGGAGACAGACACTACTCTTCGGACAGTAGATACTCTTCAGATACTCAAGATACAGGCGAGTACATTCTCTGATCATTTCATATCTTGTTTCGGATTATATTTTCTGCTTTAGATTACTTTACATGATGCTGACACGTTGGAAACACGGATGTACTATATGGATCTTGTCGTGCGATGTTATCCCCTTAGCGGATACATCGGGTATTTCGTGTTCGTGTACTTTATCGTGAGCATCATATACTCCGTGTATTCGTGACATTCGTGTACAAAACGTATGAAATCGTGTATATTCATGTATTCACATGACCTTTGTGTACAATAACATAACTTGGCTAGATCCTTGTGCATTGATTGGGGCAGGGGAGTAGAAGTGGTTATGTAATCAATCCAGTAGATTACTCGTGTACGCCCTCTTTAGATTACTCGTGTACAACATCATGCCGTTTACATAACCATCTTGTGCTCTGAATCACCAGTCACTGTTAGTTCTCTATATACTGTAGCTATTTACTTACAGTCTCTCTCTTTCTACATCATATTATTCTTCAGTTTCCTGTATCTTACTCTCTAGCATGTTTATATTTCCTAATCTGTTATGATTTTGTTGAGATGTACTGTGCTTTCTCCTGTCCTGACTGGACCTATTAAAATATTACAGAGGATGAGGCTGAGGCGTTCTGCCCTGCATACTATGGTACTACCCTAGATGAGTGCTGTGACTTGGACCAGCAGAAGGATCCACTAGCAGTTGATGACACTCCCTTAGATTAGGATGTCTTTACTTTTCATGGATTACTGTATATGGATTCTGAGATGATTTGGATATGTACTTATTTAGACACTTAGACTCTGGATTGTATCTCTGTGTTTCTATTTCTGGTTATCTATCTATCTTTTTCATGCTCTATCTTAGATGTGATTGAGACTGTATTTGCTATGTCACCTCCATTTGGAGAGTATATACTGTACAGGTACCTTTATATTATTAGATGTTTGACCTAGGACAGCGTTCTACCGCCGACACTGCGGCGTAGGCTGGACGTACCCACGTCTCATGCCCTTACTCTAGGGTGCGGGTCGTGACAGTTATTTTTAGCATTTCAGGCGAGCCGGAGTTTTCCTTCTCCCGAGGCAAAGTTGAACCTTCTCCTCCAGTGTTGCGGATGGCAGTAGCAGTAGTATAGTTACCTCGGATAGTCGAAGAGTTTTTAGATATTTTCTCAGAAGATCTTTCAGGGATGCCGCCAGAGCGAGAGATCGAGTTTACCATCGACTTGATTCCCGTGACAGCCCCAGTGTCAGAGAGAGTCTACAGGATGGCGCCGTCAGAGCTAGAGATATTGTACAAGATGATTGAAGAACTCAGAACCAAGGGATTAATTCGTGCTAGTGGATCGCCTTGGGGAGCCCCGATGCTTCTTGTGAAAAAGAAGGATGGTATATCCAAATTATATGTAGATTATCGTACCTAGAACTCAGTGACAATCAAGAACAGATACCCTCTCCCGAGGATAGATGACTTGTTTGATCAACTCAAGGTGGCAGCAGTATTCTCGAAGATCGACTTGCGGTCAGGATACCATCAGATCAGAGTCAGAGAGCAGGACATCCCGAAGACAACTTTTAGATCGAGATATGGGCATTGGGAGTTTTTTGTGATGCCATTTGGAGCTACCAATGCGCCGGCAGTATTCATGGACCTCATGAATCGTATCTTTATGCCTTTTTAGATCAGTTCGTGATTGTGTTCCTAGACGACATCCTAGTCTACAGCAAGAGTGAGGCGGAGCATGAGCAGCATCTCCGTGTGGTTCTTCAGATTCTCAAAGAGCACCAATTGTATGACAAGTTCAGTAAATGCGAGTTCTGGCTCGATCGCATTTGTAATTGGGTCATATCATCACCCGAGGAGGAGTGGAGGCAGATCTCCAGAAGATCATGGCCATTGAAACGTGGCCGGTACCTAGCACAGTGGCAGAAATTCACAGTTTTCTTGGCTTGGCCGGCTACTACCAGCGATTTGTTTCAGACTTTGCTCGAATTTCAGCGCCATTGACCCAGTTGACCCGCAAGCATGCACAGTTTGCTTGGACAGCAGAGTGCCAGGATTCTTTTGAGAGGTTGAAGCGAGGCTTGATGACGGCTCATATTCTCACGCTTCCTGATGGAATCGAAGGATTCTCAGTGTATTATGATGCTTCGGGCAGAGGTTTAGGATATGTTCTGATGCAGCATGGGATGGTAATAGCTTATGCATCATGACAACTTCGTGATCATGAGAGGAATTATCCAACCCATGACTTAGAGCTGGCAGCAGTAGTGTTTGCACTTATGCTTTGGAGGCACTACTTGTATGGAGATAGGGTGGAGATTTTCACCGACCACAAGAGTCTGAAGTATGTATTCACCCAGAAGGACCTCAACATGCGTCAGAGGAGATGGCTAGAGCTACTTGTGGATTATGATGTCAACCTGCAGTATCACCAAGGGATGGCCAACGTTGTTACAGATACATTGAGCAGGAGAGCCGGAGTTTATTTCCTGACAGCGCAACCAGAGCTGTTAGCCGATCTTCAGAAGATGGGTATAGAAGTTGTCCTCCCTTCCAGGGTGGCATTGATGGCCAGCATACAAGTTCAGTCCACTATAGTCGAGAGGATCCGGATGGCGCCGTCAGCAGATTCCAAGCTTCAGCGACTCAGAGTAGAGTGTGAGACAGGACGAAGACCAGAGTTATGTATCCATGAAGACCGTACACTTCGACATGGGAAGCGTCTTTGTGTACCCAGTGGAGATATCAGACAGGAGATCGTGGCAGAGGCCCACAGTTCGCAGTATTCTATTTATCTCGGTGGCACGAAGATATACCGTGATATCCGTCAGCACTTTTGGTAGAATGGCATGAAGAGGGAGATAGCCCGGTTTGTCTCTCGTTGTTTAGTCTGCCAACAAGTTAAGGCTGAACATCAGAGACCAGCTGGACTACTTCAACCATTGCCAATTCCAGAGTGGAAATGGGAGCATATAACCATGGATTTTGTGACTGGATTGCCTAGATCCCTGGCTGGCAGAGACGCTATTTGGTTTGTCATAGAGAGGCTCACGAAGGTGGCTCACTTTCTCTCGTACAGAGTTGGTCAATCGACGGCTCAGCTAGCGGAGATGTATCTCCGGCAGGTTGTCAGATTGTACGGTGTACCAGTCAGTATCACCTCGGGCAGAGATTCCAGATTTATGTCACACTTTTGGCGTAGCCTGCAAGAGAGTTTGGGGACTCGCCTCCAGTTCAGCTCAGCGTATCACGCACAGACAGAAGGTCAGTCAGAGCGTACCATACAAACCTTGGAAGACATGTTGAGATCTTGTACACTCGACTTCGGTAGTTCGTGGGAAGATCACCTGTACCTGGTAGAGTTCTCGTACAATAACAGTTTCCAAGCTAGCATCCAGATGGCACCGTTCGAGGCACTGTATGGTAGGAAGTGCCGATCTCCGCAAGCATGGAACGATGTCGGAGAGAGGCAGATGCTCGATCCAGAAATGATTGCTCAGACCGTTGAGGTGGTCAGGAGAGTCAGAGATCATCTTCGAGTTGCCCAAGATCGCCAGCGTCATTGGGCCGATTCTCATCGGTGCCCTCTTGAGTTTTCTGTCGGCGACTATGTATTCTTGAGAATTTTGCCTAACAGTGGCATCATTCGTTTCGGCGTGCGGGAAAAGCTTAGTCCTAGGTATATAGGGTCATTTAACATTCTGGAGCGAGTAGAAGATGTATCATATCGTCTCGCTCTTCCAACATCGCTACGTGAGGTACATGACGTATTCCATGTATCCTAACTGCGACGGTATATCCCGGACCCGAGCCACATCCTGGATCATTCGGAATTGGTTGTTGGTACCAACCTTTCGTATGAGGAGAGGCCCGTGTCTATATTGGACCGAAGAGAGAAGACACTCAAGAACAAGACTATCAAGTTAGTCTGAGTTGCTTGGGGTCATCACTCATTGGGTGAGTCAACGTGGGAGCGTGAGGATGATATCCGATGATTGTCGATTACATAGAAAGTCACCTTTGTACGAAGATTACCAATTTGAAGTTTTAGGCGTATCTTCCCCAAAGGTTCACTTCTTCTTTGATTGAACCCTAAGATGGTAGTGATAGTTGTAGAGAGGTTATGCACTGGGATCTTCAAAGAATCCAGCAAAGACTTCGGCATGATACTAAGAGCAGACCCTGGATCAATCAGAATACGATCAACTTTCATGGTATCCACATATCCCGTGAAATAGAGAGGACGATCATGACGATTGTCTTCTAACAACATGTCATTTTATGTAAAAGTAATATTGGGAATTAACTATGACAATGTGCACAACTGACTGGCTCATTTTCAGGCTTTTTGAGAAGAGTAAGACAAGCATCAGCCTGCATCAAAGCTTAACTTAACGTCTCTCGAGTTTCTCCTGAGAGACGTAAGAGTTTAAAGGTTGACAATCTTGCTGGAGTATTGGCTAATTGAACCAATATGTCAAAATTATATGGCTTTTCAAGTCCAAGAGATGAGGACTTCTTCAGTGCTTTGTCAAAACAGACAAGTTGTTTTTCCTTGTCTGCTGATGATGGTTTAGGAGGAGTTGTTTCAACCACCGGCAGGGATGTAGATGGTATATTTTTAGCAGGAGCAGATGATGTAGGAGGAGCATCAGGAGATGGAGCAGAATTCTCTTGATTTTCAGGATATTCCCGAAGATAGGGTTTTCCAGATCTAGTGCCCATTAGAATTTCTTCTTCTGCTACTGGTTCAAAGGATACCATATTGCAGTTTCTTAGATTTGGATTTGTAGTGCTTCTTTTGCTTAGAAGAGGAAGGCGTTTCAAAATTTGCTACCAGATCTGGGTGAATCTACATAATCTTTCCTCTGTCAGTCGATAGTGGAACAAGACCTTCATTTTGAGGAGGTAGAAGATTCACGATCTCGAGAGTAGTCCTTGGAATGGGGACAACACCATTTTGTACAAGTTGTGGAAGAAAATTACCAAATTGTAGAGAAGCCACAATAGCAGTCACCGTCTTCTCATCCTGCTGAAGAGTAATTGCTCCAGAGTTGACCATTTCCTGGATTTTGCCTTTGAGCACGTAGCATGCTCTGGTTGGATGTCCTATAAATCTGTGATAAACACAATATTTAGGGTGATCAGTTTAACCTACTTCTTCTGGCCGTTTTACCTCTGGCAGTTGAAGCTTATTGCTTTTGTTCAAGCAATCGAAGATGCTTAAAGTATCATCTTCATCAAATGAATACTCTTCTTTTGGATGAGGTATTTTTTGTGGTGGTGCTGATGGAGTAGGTGCCGTCTGAGCAACATTCACAGCCAATGACTCCTTGCCTTTAAGATTGATGGCCAATATTTCTTTACCCTTGCGGTTGTTCTGGCGATTACTACCTTCAGGTGTAGAATGTTCATCTTGGTTAGGATGAGTCATTTAAACTCCTAACTGTTTGAATTTTTCGACACTAACCTCTGCCGCCTTAGCATTCACAATAAGATAAGGCCAATCCTAGAATTGTGTAGATCCCATCCACATACTGATAATTGGCAACAAGTTTGATTTACAAGTGTCTATTGTTACAGCAGATGGGGTTCCTAAAGGCATTTTAAGTGCCTCTCGGCAGAATCTTTCAATGAAACTCTTTGTGGATTCATTGTGTCTTTGTTTGATCTTAATGAGGGCAGACATCGTCATGTCGTTGACTCCCTCATAAAATTGTTCCAAGAACATTTGCTTGAAACCAACAAAAGAAGTTATGCAGCCATCTAGCAAACTACGATAGCAGTCGTATGCTACACCGGCTAAACAACCGACGAACACTCTGGTAAGGAGAGCATCATTTGGCTGTAATTGGTCAGTCATCACTTAAAAGTGATTGATGTACTGACTTGGGAAGTGCTGCAGTCAAACAACATAATGGTTGGAAGCTTGTATTTAGGAGGGAATGGAACTTCCTTCCATTCTGTAGGATATGGTTGTTTTATGCCAAGTCTTTGTAGGCCATCCTTCTGCTTGAAGGCATCAAACTGAGTGCGCAGGAGCTTCACAGCCTCATTAGCATCCCCTGATGTTTGGGAATTGATAGGCTGGTTAGAATTGTTGGAAGGAGGAACAACGTGATAATTACCACCCCCAGCACCAGACTGACTGGAATCAGCTTGAATTGGTATTGAAGCAACCTGAGGAGGTGGTACCCCAGACTAACATTAACAGGTACAGAAGAGCTATAAGCTCTGGATTTGTAGCAGGGTTTATAACCGGCGGAACTGCATGTTGAGCCACGATTATAATGTGCATACTTGTGACCATCTTAGCCATGGTCTTCAGTTTGTCCTCTAGTGCAGCAATTCGTTGTTCTTGATTGGCTAAACTAGAAGCATCATGATCTTCTGTAACAGTATATGTCGTCACTTCTCTTGCTGCTATTGACGAGATAGTTTGTTCAAAACTTTCACTATCTGCATCAAACTCCGAAAAAGGGTCCTCTCCTAGATGAGCGATAGAGAGATCTTCTTGATTAAAGACACCTTGGTTCAAATTTTGATTTCTTGATCTGGTGTATTGAAAGACTCCTTCACTGGATGCATGAATCCGATCTAAGTATTGCTGACTGGGATTACGGGACGCATTACGTCTTGGACGTTTCCCACCTCCAGTGCCTTGGAAAGTCATGTTGACAGAAGCATATAATAGCTCGTCTTCATCTCCTGTTATAGGTTCAGGAGTTGCAGTATAGTTTAGACGATCGAAGACAGATTGTTTACCTGATTGACAACAACACTTGATGACCACTTCATGAAGACAGTGGCGATCTAAAGAGTGATTTAGTGGTGAAGAAGACATCCCTGTGATCTTCCGTCTTTGTGTGAGACGTTCCCGGAGATTAGTTACCACTACTGGATGAGAAGAAGTCGGAGGAACATATTCCTTAATGATGTTAGGAACATGCCTCCTATTCTTCAGATGTTTAGTTCCCTGAGTGTACAAAGATGTACTTAACTCATTAACATAAGTGGTTGGGTCTTTCTTTTCAAACTTTGGTTTCTGGTACAGATTAGCCTTTGGCATAGGGTTCTTACGTTTCACCAAAGTTGATACTGATTAACGCCTATTGAGATAAGCACGTAAATCAGAAAATTCTGCTCCAGGTGCCTCTGTTTGAGATACTTTCAATTTCCCTTGCTTGGATCTTGAAATTTGTAAGGTTGGAAGATCTTGATCAGACCCCATAGGGGTAGACAAGATGCCTCTTTGATCAGTGTTCTTTCCTATAGCAGAGATCTAAAGACCTCTGTTTAAAGGAAAGGAATCTGATATGTCTTCCTCTGAGTCATAGACCAGAAAAGTTTGAAAAAAGACCAAAGGGTGCTTTCCTTTATTTTGTAGAGGGTTAGCTAAGAAGCATTTTCCTCTGTTTTGTTGTGGGACCACTTTAGGCACAGATTACGCCAGTTGAGGAATTATCATAGGACCCTTCCCTTTGTTCTGTCTTATTTTGGCACTAGAATATTGTTTCTCCAAGTTCAGAACTAGAGAATTGGAAGAGGGAATAGCCAAAAGACTAATTCCCTTGGGTTGTGCCAGAGCAGCAGACTGTACCTGAACAACTGGTTGCTTGGGTTATGCCATAATGCGATGGGCTACTGGTTTTACCCTAGCAATAAAGGCTACTGGTTGCGCCTTGGCAGCAACATAAGTAGTAGACCGCACACGGGCAGCAGAAAGAGTGGATTGCACTTGGACAGCAGTAACAGGAAGAGTGGGATGTGCGCAGGTAGTAGAAACAGACTGTGCTGAAGCCACAGAGGCAGATTGTACCTTGGCAACAGAAGCAGATTGTGCTAGGGTAACACCAATCGTAGAAGACTTATTAGTCCACACGGTTTTGTTCTTAGTGATAGCCACAGTGCGCTTATTGCTCTTCTTGTTGATCATATCTTCATAGGCTATCTGGTTGATTTGAACAACCAGAGTCTTCTGCGTCTTGCCGATCGATGCAGTATCACATTGAGTTGTCACCTTCTCATCGGAGGAGAAAGTCGTCCCCAGCAGAGTCGCCATTTTGTTTACAAAAACAAAAGTTTTATAACAAACTACGAAAAGAGTATAAAAGTACAATAATTTCTGGGGAAGTACAACTGTAGGAATATGTTCAGAAGATGATCACTTTATCCCTTGGACTATGTGAACTTGAAGACTAAAGCCTCTGAAGAATGCAGCAACAATTTTGTAGGAGAGTTTGATCTCTATGATTGATGCTTCAACAATGATTGGAAACTTTACTTATAGAGTTCTGGAAATAACTGTTTTAGTAGTTATTCTGATGTGCGCGAGGCTGGATTACGCCACATTGGGTTGCGCCAACCTTATGTTACGCCAACTTCCATTCAATTAATCAATCGTGCACTAACTGTATTTAGACGCGTGGCATCACATGATTGAGATACGCGTGGTCGTGTACAGAATAGTAGATACATTTTGAGATATTAGTGGCATGTGCGCCATGTCATCCAGATTTAGAAAATAAAAGTTGTCTCAAATTCACTGGGTTGCGCGAGCTTTAGTCAACAAGTTAAACTGCGTCTGATTGGATTGCGCCTAGACACGTGGCAGCTTTTGAAAAGAAGTCGTTCAGATTGTGCCTAGGCGCAACTAAAGGATTTTTAGATTGCGCCTAGGCACAACTCACACGATGTGCAAAAAAGCTGTCCATTTAATCTCCTCGAGCGGCACGTTTTAAGGAATTCAAAGAGATTTCCTTCGTTTACTGTGCTGTCAGTTGTCAGTATTGTCAGGCAATGATGGCAATTGAATGTCAGACGCCACGTAGACTTTGGCGCAATATGACTGGGGTGCAGTCTGATATTTGGCGCAACCTAACCAGTAGCGTAGTTTGATCTCTGAGTTTCATAACAGTGGCGTAGTTTGATTTTGGGACGCAACTTAATTGCTGAATAGTAAATACATGGCACAACTCAATTTTTAGGCCCTACAATGTTGTAAAGCCCGCGCGACACGATTGTAATGGAGTCTGTAAATGATATCTATTATCAATCAAACGAAAAGTTTTCTGTCTCAATGTGCTATTTAATTTATCTGTGCTCACTCTCTTAGATGCTGTGTTTTGGATTACCTTATGACTATGCCTTGTGTGATCGTAAATTAGGTTCGTACGGCATTACGCCCGGGGGACGACTATTGATTCTACGGAGTTGGGGCATGACATAATGGTATCAGAGCTTGACTTTACGTCCTTGGCCTCTAGTGTCGAGTTTCTAGTCCCAAACCGCTGACTTCGTGTTGATGAGATGAGTTGTTCCATACGCTGAACCCAGGACATTTTCTGAAACTAAGGAGAGCTTTCTTTCTTTTTCCTGCAGTTGTGGGACCTCGGGCAGAGGATGAGGCGAGCGCTTCCAACGGCTCTAGTAGTTCTGGGCCCGAGCATTCAGTCAACCCAACGGGGGTGACGCCTACTATAGCCGGATCTTCCGGCGACCCAATGGAACGGATGTTGTAGATGCTTGAAATGCAGCAAAGGTAGGCTGAGCTACAACGACAGCAGACGGAGGCTCACCAGACCCAGTTTCAGAATCGATTTAAGGCACAATTTAAATTGCAGCAGCAGTAGCTGAATATACTTCAACAAATAGTTCAGTCAGACGTGGCCAACAATAATCCAACGATGACGCCTGCTGTGAATGAGCCTACAGTTCGATCAAATGCAGCTGAATTGGAGGTACCCGTGCTCTTACCTGCGGCACCGAGAATTTCTACCTTCGACGTATCAAAATTCATAAAAAGCTGTCGTACTACCTTCAACGGTACAGAAGATCCCTCTGTGACGATCGACTGGTTGGAGGAGCTGGAAGACAAATTCGAACTTCTGGGTGTCGAAGACTCGAAAAAAGTCGCGTGTGCTCAACTCCTACTTTGATTGAAAGTGCACAATTAGTGGGTCATGCAGAAGCGGACAATTCGACGTGAAGACGATACGGCGGCAATCTCATGGACAACATTCAGAAAAGCGTTCGAGACCGAATATCTTTCTGCAGCCGTACGACAAAAAAAGAAAATGAATTCATGCAGTTGAAGCAAGGAATATGACTGTTCTACAGTATGCGGTCGAATTCAACAAACTAACAAAATTTGCTGGTATGTACCTGCCTACCACTGCAAGTCGCGCTCGACGATTCGAAGTGGGCCTACGTCCCTCTATCGCCACCCATATTTCGGTACCTGAATATGAGACTATGGGCGAGTCACTCAATCACGCCCTCCGTCTAGAGCCTCGGTATTCTCCTGCCACTACTTGCGTTGTTCATTTGAATAACAAATGTCATAGTAATTCAGGAGGCAACAATGCACATAAGCGTCCAAACCGCGACAACGGAGGCGACAACCAAGGAAAGGATCGGGTAGTCTACAATTTCTACCACAAGGTGGGGCACGCAGTTAACGGATGCTTAATGAAAAGTGGAGCATGCTTCGGGTGCGATCGAGTAGGGCACTTCGCATGCAACTGCCCTGAAGGTGCGTCGAACCAGCGCTCGTCGCAACAGCACCACCAATATCAAAACCGGGGCCAAGCACCTCGGGCTCTACAGACTGCACAATAAAATAGCCAAGACCGTCGCCCCAATGCTCAGGGCCGCATCTAGTATTTTTATTAATTCGTAGAACTTAGTTTTATTAACAAATTATCGATTTGGTTACATTTAGCCATAATGGCTATATCCTTTGACCAAAGCGTAATTTTTTGGCACGGTCGATTTCAGTGCACTCGTGGCACTAAAATCTACTATGGTGCAAGCTCAAATTATCGAGTTCGTGTCGTTTGACTATTTAGTCATCGTTGTGCCTCGATTTGCATGCCACAAATTTTGAATTAGAAACCGCAATTTTCCTTGGCTAAAAATTAGTATTTAATTTAAATTCTAGAATTATATTAGATTAAATTAGGTTTTTAGATGATTTATTTCAGAATTAAATAGGATTAGTTATGTTAAACCATTAGTCACTTTTTAGGGTTTTAGAGTGGGATTTTCATAATCTAACCTATGATCATTTATTTGTCGGGACAGATCGGACAACATCGTGAGTCGCAACTTTATCCTTTCTCGGAGCAAGACAAGTTTTATTGTAGCATTATATTACCTTTATTTTGTACTGCATGTATTCTTGTCATATTTTTACTGTTATATCTTCATATTTCTTATTGTCAGTGTTCTAGATTTATCGTGATTATTGCTTGTACACGAGAGTTAGAGTCGCTATAGTATATGTACATGTTCACACCTAACTTCTAGTTTATCGTGATTTATAGAAGCATGGAAAATATGGGGTTCATGCGGATCATAACTGACTGCATGAGTACTTTTGAACAAAAAGAAGAGCCGCACGACAGACTCAGCACGCCCCCTGCGGCCCATCTTCGTCGGACTGATTTGAGCCGCAAAAAGAATAGTTGTCAGCTCTAACAGCTATGACAGCTCTGACAACTGTAATACTCTGACAAAAAGAAGATAAGACATGATCAGACAAAATATCATGTCACCAGACTTGACATGGCCATGCGGCCAGGACTGCGATCCGGGCCGCAAGAACCTTTTACGGCTCAATCTATGTGCTTCATGCGGCCAAGAGTAACTGCAATCAGAGCCGCATGAGCTTTATACGGACCAGAATATAGAACCTATAGTCTCCAAGCTACATGCGAACTAAGGGAGACTGTCGCATGAATCTTATGCGGCCTAGCATGGCCGAACACTGAAAGGCCTATGCGGCTCAAATGAAGCAGAATGATCCTATCTTGCGATAGGACACGTGGCAGGCTGACCAAGTCTCAACCACAGAGATTTGCTGCAACAAAATCTCAACGAGTCTCCTGCTGGCGGCCAAGGGACGGGTCTCTGTGTGCTGCTGTAGCCACGTGGCCATGCGGCCATCCATGCAGCCCAAGATATCTATCACGATAAATAGCAGGGTACCACACCCATGCAAAATGCTGGCAACCTACGAAGGGCAATTTCTTCAAGAGCAAGGAGCGCGTCAGATAGTCCAAGGAGTAAGGCAGAGTTGCTACACTTTCCCGAGCCTCTATCGTCACCCCCCAGAACCAAAACTAAACAATTGTACTTAGATTGTTTACTAGGCTTTCTTTCTAGGCTTTCTTTTGTACAAACGAGTTTGCAATCAAGTTCAATTCCCTTGTAATTTGTGTTCTTGATATTTTATGGCAAACACGATGGCGACTCAGCTGGGGAACATCCTTCTCTTCTGATGAGAAGTTGGTGGCATAATCTGACGCATCCAAACTCGGTTCCATGCTGCAAATGCTCGTGGTTCGATTTGACCAACGAGCATTCGAAGAAATGCTCTCTGAAGGGAGCGCCAGCCCATCGCAGAAGCGAGCCATCCCAAAGAAAGCCCGCAGAATATCGAAGCGCAAAACTGTTGCCTCCGACCAGATTCTCGAAGAAGCTCTTTCTGCGGCCCAAGACGGTGATCAAGACTCTCCTGCGACCTTGCTTCCGACCGCAGAGAACTCTACTGTCCCCAAATCCAGCAAAAAAAATACTATGATACTAAGTTTTTGGGGGCACGAGGGAAATCCATGCGGACGAAGAAGAGGCCGCATAAGAGAGATGGGCAGATGACTCATACGACAGCCAACTCTGGCTGCAGACAGATCGCCCATGCGACAGCCAACTCTGGCCGCAGACAGATCGTCCATGTGGCAGCCAACTCTAGCCGCAGGCAGATCGTCCTGCGGCAGCCAACTCTCGCCGCAGACAGATCGCCCATGCGGGAGCCAACTCTGGCCGCAGGCAGATCGCCTATGCGGCAGCCAACTTTGGCCTTAGGCAGATGGCCCATGCGGCAGCCAGTCTTGGCCATAGACAGAGTGTCTCATACGGCCATGTCAGAAGCTCTGTGTTCGACTGTCTCTCATACGGGCCGGACTCCATGCGGCCCATTGAGAATGTGGGATGTATCAATCTGGACTTTCTTTTACTATGCGTCTTCGGGTCCTAAGTCAAAGAAGTCTAGGCAGTACGGGCCCAACAAGCCCAGTCAATTGTCCAAGTTGCTGACCGTCAGCGGGCACCGTTAACTGTTATACGGGCTCCTAATGGAAAGTTATACAGAACCACCCGCGTCCAGTCCCCAGGGCTAACGGACAGGATGGGTCTCAAAAGTCTCTCTCAAATGATCGAGAGCAAGTGCTTTTACTAGCCTCGGATCTGGGAGAAACATGATACCTACGTACCCATGTGCTCGGAATACCCGAGTCCACAAATTGGATGCAAAGGTAGATCAGCCTGCTATTGACTTGCATGAGGTGATTACTCACAAACGCAAAAAGAAGGAAGCAACCTTGGCATGCGATGAGCCCCTCTCGGGACGTCGTTGCACCCAAGTCATCATCAACTGTTGCTGCAATAAGTCGACAGCACCTGAAGATCGGCAGTCCGTTTTCCAACGACTGCAGCAGCCAGCACCTTTCCAACAACAACTTCAGAAACAAGTGTAAATTCCGGGAGACAAGGAATTTCCTTTCGCCTCCTGCAATTCAACCTGGAAGGTTCTCCCCGACAAGGGAGGAAAGAAGACAGGCTCTTCCAGTCCGGCAATCTCCACCAGCATTGCAAGAAAACTCTCGTTTGGAGGGTTGCCACCTACGACCAAAGGGGTTGTCTACCTAGGCACTCGATCCAGAAAGAAGCTTCCAACACCTAGGGGTGCATCCTCGACCCCCCTGGGGTAGATGAGGCTGGGGGTAGCAGTCCCCTCAATGTATGCGACAACCCAGTGTTCCAAGATCATACGCAGGGGGTAGCAATCCATTGGAATTATGCAACGGATGTGGACGTCCCTGAGGGTGACCGCCTTCGCCAAGACGATGCAGCTTCCTGCACAGGGGGTAGCACCCCTTCCGAGTCCGAAGAGGAAGACATTTCGATATTTCCCGACAATTTCTTGGTACGGGGGTACGACGCTGAGTGCACATCTGCTACGATCTCTTCCACCTCTACCCACGTGCAGACAGTCTTTATGGCCGACGATGATCATGAAGCGCCTACCGACCGACAACGTCTAAAAGTACTTGAGGCCATGCTCCTATCCTTGGTCAAGTCAGTAGATGAAATCAATGCTGCCTTGCTGACTCAACCAGAAAGGACGCCTGGACAAACAAGCTTGAGACCCGCAGTCAATACGGACTCCAACACGACCCGCTCCTTATTTGGATGACAATCCTCTAGGAGCCTCCGCTCCTTCAGTTGCAGATGAAGCAAGGGAGGCAAGAAAGGAAGTCCAGGAGCTTCGGACAATGTTCAATGCCCGAAACTTCTCTCGGGACCTCAGAATACGGCAGTCGTATCCCGTTGCACAAAGTGTCACGACCCGTACCCGCTTTCCGGGATACGAATGCGTGTCCAAGCCAGCCTACGTCGCAGTATCGGCGGTAGAACGCTGTATAGCCACAATGCTCAAAATCACAAATAATGCTCATTCACAAAATTAATTTAATTTACAATATTCATAAGTTTTACATTTGCAGAAAAATATAAACTCTTACAAATATTGAAATGATCACAACTCATCTATCTAGCCAATCTCTAGGTTTTCGTCTGCAAGTACACCCGTATCTCCCAATGCTAAGTGAAGCCACAGCTAACCTAAAAAATATTGGTTTCCAGTCAGGAATGGAACGAGTACAAACCACTGAATGTAGTTTCAATATATGAAAATGACTATACAACAGAGGTTAGCCTTTAAATATGTGATTTGAAAAATAAACACAGAAAGACAAAATAAAACTAAACAAAGGAAAACAGCAAATAAATACAAGGACAATACTCACCGACTGATTGAAGTACCTTTGATATGTGATCGGTCTCGGAACAATTACACGACACGGTCTACGATATCTACACTGTATAATGTACACGGTCTACACGGTATAAAGCAATAATGAAACACTGTCTATACTGTATAAAGCATTAATGAAACTGTCACGACCCAATCCCAAATTATTGGATCGAATCGGATCATGTCCAGCCTGCACCATTGTGAGACGGCGGCAGTAAGCTGTTTCTATATGCAGATAATCTCAACAACAATTATATTTGTCACAACTTTTAGTATTACGAACATTTAAAACTTTTGTTCAATAATTGAAAGTACAACTGAAACTGAAATACTGAAATGAAAAGTCTGCAACTCTAACAAAGAGAAAAAATAAAAATCAATTAGCTAAATGGACGGCTCATCGGCCTCGGGATCAGCGTCTTCTAAGTGAGACTCTGGAAGCACCGCAGGGTACAGCACGGGATCATAATAGCTATTGAAAAATAGCTCAGCATCATCAATGTCACCTATTAGGGGGGATCCAGTCAGGAAAAGAGCAAAGTACAATTATATATATCTAACAGTTCAAATAGTAACAAAAATTTGCAATTTTAAACAGTTTGAAATACTTGAACAATATTTTCCAGCAATTTTCCAGCAATTCAATATTTGAAAACAAAGTGATTTGAATAGGTAATGTATATGACCGGCTTGGGTTGTACAATAGCATCCTAGCGATGCGATACGGCTTATCCCCATGTGTAAGAGGGGTAATCTCGCACAATTATGCAATATGAAGGTATTGGTCATAAGAACTACACTATTCCCTTAATATTCCACAATCAATATCAACCAATATTTGAACTCTGGGAGAGAGTTCCATGTAGCAATGTGGTTTAAGCATGCAAGATAACAATTACTAATTAAATTGCGAGATAACATAACCGTACTTGCCTTTGTTATTGACTGGATTGAGGTGTCGGTACCGGAGAGGAAGTCAGTTACGTCCTCGAATTCCTACAGTTGAGAATCCTGACTTAGAATCATAGATAAGCCATTTCTAAGTGTGCTAGTTACAATCTCTAAAAGTAGGTCCTAGTCCAGTTTTAAGTTGCTTAAAAATTATACTACCGGAACACATTTATTGTTGCGAACTACAATCATTACTTAACGAAGTAAAGTCAATTTAATATTTATTGGAAAAAATAGCATTTACACAAGTTAATTGGCAAAACTTTATAGTTTGGTAACATATATATATATATTTTTTTTCAAAACTTTGTAGTTTGGTAACATATATATATATATATATATATATATATATATATATATATATATATATATATATATATATATATATATATATATATATATATATATATATAACTAGGTTTTTAAATGAGAAAATGTGAATTTGGTTTAGTTAACAAAACTTATAATTTTACCCTTTTATTTAATGTGAGAAAAACTCTTATTAATTTTCATATAAAATAATACTCCACCATGCAAATCCAATAAAAACCACCAAGATATGTACATAGCCCAACAACAAATAGACATAACAGAAAAAATCAACCGAAATCCATTTCAAAGTCATATATATATATATATATATATATATATATATATATATATATATATATATATATATATATATATATATATATATATATATATACAAGAATGAATCAACAGAGCTTAAGCCACCTATATATGTGTTCCAAGGAACAACAGAAGCATTCTTTCAAGCAAAGCCAATGTGAATATATGCTCAAGTTGAGCACAACATGCCAAATGAACATTTATATATAAGAGTTTGAAACCAACAGAGGATAGAGGATTTGCATTGTAAATATTGTATAAAGGGAATGCCAGAGAATGGAATTCGCTTATATATATATATATAAGAAATGACAGCACCAGTTAATCGAAATTCGATTATCCATATAAATTCAAAAATTCTATATTAAGAGTTGAACCGAAATATCAACAGAACCTAAATTTCCAAATCCGAGAATCCGAACTCATAATCTATCGAACTCGAAATCGGAAACCGATTTTCAGAACGGACTAAAACCAATTCGAATATATATATATATATGGGTTTTCCTAGACTTAATATATATATATATATATATATATATATATATATATATATATATATATATTTTATATATATATATATATATATATATATATATATATATATATATATATATCAAAGAGCCCACAGACCAATTCGATCCTATAGGAAAAATCGAAAACAAGCCCGATTATTCCAAATCGAAGTCGAAAATAACAGAACCAAATCCGAATAGGAATCAGAATACGAAACCAATTTCACAGCATAAATTTTGAATTAAAATAGGAAAACCCAACGAACCAATTCCGACTTAGAAATCAGAAACCAAATATGCAACAATCGAATCCCATAGCGGGATCGAGACCGAGTCATCAACGACACTACGGGAGGGACGAACTACTGTGATTAATCAGAAATTACCCAATATCCGTTGGTCGGGGAGTCACGGGATAACTCGGGAATACCGAAACAGCATTCGGACAACGGATCGGTGCTCGGAAACAACGATGGACAGGGGGCAGCGCCGTCACGGGGTCACGGAGCACGGGAACAGGGAAGCGGAGACGGGAGGCGGCCGCGAGGGGTCGTCGGCTCTGGCGCGCAGGGGTCGCCGGGCTCGGGCGGAGTGGGCGCTGGCCAGGGCGGCTTGGGTCGGGGCTGACGGCGTTGGAGTTCGCCGAGGGGGTGCGGCCGGGGTCACCGAGGGGTGCGGTCGGGGCCGCCAGGAGGGGCGCGGGTTGGGGCTAGGGATTGGGGATGGGTTTGGATGAGAGGAATGATGGAGAGGGAGAGGGGAAAGGGTTTTATAGCGAGAGAGGGCTCGGGGGTTACGGGAAGTCGAGGGGCCGGCGGTTATGGAAGAGGAAGGAAGGTGAGAGATGGAGGAGAATGAGGAGTAAAAGGAGGGGGAGAGGAAAACGTGGGGAGCGGTGATGGATCCAGCGGGTTAGGGGGTTGGTCTTGGTTATGGGGTAGTTAATAGGTTTTATTTTTATTTATTTCTTATTTAAACCAACTATATATATATATATATATATATATATATATATATATATATATATATATATATATATATATATATATATATATATATATATATATATATATATATATATATATAATGAGTAATGCATTTTATATAATTTTAGGTTTAATAGAAAATCCAAAGATGGGTTCGAAAACGGGATCTGGTGTTCGGACTCGGGGTGGGACCCCGGGCACGGGATCGGGACAGGACGCAATCAAGGATCCGATAATTAATTTTGAAAATACAGTTTTCCTGATCCGACTATAATAATAATAATAAGAATAATAATAATAATAATAATAATAATAATGAACTGACCAAACTAATTAGCAAACAAAATCCAACAATTGAAAAGAAAATAAACCCAAAATTTACGGGTTTTACAGAAACACTCTCTACACGGTATAATGCAATAATAAATTACAGTCTACACGGTATACACTGTATAAGGTCAGATCACACATCCTTGGTACTTTACCTCCCCGACACGATAAAATATAACAGACATAAAAGACGGAAATGATATATCTATTGACTAACAATAAGGTATAGTAAAGCTCAATATCGAAAACAAACAATAAACTTTACTCGGCTGTGGTTTTTTGCTGGTGAAACCGATAATCCAAACCACTCGGTGTGCCACAACAGTCAAACTCGTACAATAGTCTCCAGATGCTAAAATAGACATTACCAATGTTCTCAGAATAGTCAAATTAGCTAGAATTGCCTATTGTCCTTAAATCCAATTCTGGATACAGGGAAAAACGGTAATTTAGGGTCAAAACGGTATCCGCCGTTGGACCCGCTTTAACCGAAAAGCATGCCAGAGTCAATGGTCTCTAAATTTGTTAAACTATATGTCTACGGATTCGTTTTGATAATACGAACACAATTGTATGTCCAAAGTTGAACTTCGACTGGCTGTGCACAAAATTGCCCGTTGAGTCGGATCGTGGGGCCTGTAAAACGGTGATCCGATCAACTGTCTCAGAACAGGACCAAACTTGACATACAGGACCAGAAAAATGATACGGTCCTGTTGGCGTAAGTTTTGTCTCGATCTGACGAACGTGCACAAAGTAATTGGAAAATTTGCACATAGGCCGATACGATAAATTTCGACGGATATGTATGAAATTCGTCACGCACACGCAACTAATTTGAATTCCGTCAAAGTCCACACGTCCGCGAAGCCATTACGCACCTTATGATGCTTTCGGTTCGCGATCACGTCGTCCGGATTGGCGGGACGCATGTCGTATCGGAGGAATTTTCTAGATTTTCAATATTTTAAAACAATTTTTGCCAATCTTTGGAATCTGATTTCTCGACAAGTAGTCGATGAAATCAACTTCTGTAACTTGGGTTGCAGAGACCTATAGGTTGTCTAGGACTGCCTCCAAATAGATTTCAAAAATATTGCTATGGCTTGGCAGAAATCTGCTTTCCAATATGGGGTTGGGACTGATTTATATGTCCTCTTTAAGAACAGTTTTTGGGCAATGTTCGTGTCGATTTTTTGGACAATCTAATTCGTTTAAATAAAAACCAACAGAAGGGATTGGAAGGCGTATATGTTGTGCTCATACCAGAAGTGGTAGAACGACAAACGATTAACCATGCATAGAGAAAACTCGCGATGAAAGTTAGACAATACTGATGTTACTGCTGCACTTATAGGGTTGTCCAGTGCTGCCGCGGCGGCTCCGGCCGGCCGGCGGTGGCTCTCAGCGGCGCGCACACGCGTGGGGGTGCGCCCAGGTGTAGGTTTGAGGTTAGGGTTAGGAGGTAGTCGAGATCTCTGTCTTTCCCTCATCTATACATATATATATACGCGGCTCTCCACAGGGAGGGAAAGCATACGCGCGGGTTGGGCTGGGTTATTTTTATCATTTTTTTCTTTTTTTCTATATATATATATATATATATATATATATATATATATATATATATATATATATATATATATATATATATATATATATATATATATATATATATATATATATATAACTAAACATACTCATATATTTATATATATACTAAATCTCCATAAAATCTAAATAAATATTTTTAATAGAAATACATATCTCAATATATGTACTTGTTTAACAAGGTATTGCATTGAATATTTATATATTAATATATATCTTCACATAGCACGATATATATAATATAATATATAGTAAATTTATATTCATTTCAAATTATTAAATCTATTAAACACACACATAATATATATATATATATATATATATATCTATATATATATAATATATTATATATATAATTATAGATTATATATAATAATATATATATATTATTAGTTCAAAAGTGATAATATTATATATATATATATATAATAAAAATATATATATATATATAGATATAATATATATATAGATATATTATATATAGATATCTATATATATAATAAAATAATATATATATATATATATATATTATATTTATAGATATCTATATATATATATTATATATATATATATATATATATATCTATATATATTATATATATATATATATAAATATATATATATATATATATATAATAATCTATATAATATATATATATAAATATATATATATAATAATAATATATATAATATTATATTTATAATATATATATATTATCTATATATATATATATATATATATATATATATATATATATATATAATAATAGATATATATATATATATATTAAATAAATATATATATATATATATATATATATAATATATATATAATAATATAAAATATATATATATTTTATATATATATATTAATTATATATATATATATTATATATATAATAAATAGCAAGTAATACCTTAACTGTCCTTTCTAGAAGTTACTTACTAGATTATAAAATAAGCTATGTTATATACACATCTTTATATCCTCATGGACACCGTTGGTCGCACTACACGACCACTTGGGCTTGGGCTCGTTATGGGTCCAATCTGGACTAGTTCGTACAACCCAGAGTTCCCTAAAACTCAATAATATAATAATAAATAAATAAATTTTCGGTAACGTTAAGTCCAACTTGGTCTGGTTTTCCTAGTTAGAATCACTATGGCTCGGCCTTCCTGACCAGGACTAATACACTAGTCAATGCACGCCATTGCACTATCCGTGCCCCGATTTCTAGTCACCTTGTACTCCAAACTCCACCATAGCTAAAGTCATCTACCGTGATAATTAACTACGTAATTATTTATAAAAATTCTGAAAAATCACCATTTAATTCAAATAAATAAAAAATATTATCAAAATTCCAGAAAGAGGGGTTACATGGAGAGATGTTCCTTTTCCACTGCGGTACAAGCTGTTTCATATCGATTTATATGACGGAAAGACCTCTGCTAGTCGGTACATGACTTATTTCGAAGTCACAAACAATTACTTGTCGAATAGTGATACCATCCTCACACGATTATTCATCGGAGCATTGGAGGGAATCACGTTCGACTGGTACCGCAACCTTTCGAACAGCTGCATCCATTCGTTTGACGGCCTCAAGCACATGTTCCTAGAAAGATTCTACGAAGTGGGACATGATGTGACAATGTTATCCCTCATAGACGTTGTTCAGGGGGAGAGGGAGCTAACAAGGAACTATATCGAGCAGTTCCGCCAAACCGCAATGAGATTACCCCAAGGCAATTCCGAAAGCTCCTTGATTGAAATATGCCAGAAGAAGTTGCTTCCCGCAATTAGCCTCTAGATGGGTGAAGATCAGTTCAGGGATTGGACGACCTTCATCATAAGCGTCACCAATACAGAGGCGAAGTTAAAGAAGGCTCGCCAGCTAGGATTACACATCCCGGACGGAGAGGTCAAAAGCAAACGTCTAGGTACCGCCTCCAATAACAATAACACTGACGACACCTCCAATAATCGGGACAATAAAGGCAAACAGGCAATGGTCGTCAGTACGACCAAGAAGCCTGAACAAAAGCAGGTAGAAGCTCAGTGGCCCCAGGTGAATTACTCATTCGAAGATAGTCATGTCAAGCCTATCTTCGACATGCTCTTGCAAGGGGATAGGATCCAACTCCCTCCACCAAGGCGTGAGCCCCGAGCAGCAGAGATAGAGGACCCAAAATACTGCTATTTCCACCGCTATGTTTATCACGCCACTCAAGACTGCTTTCAATTAAATCGGTACATCCAGAGTCTTACCGACTCCAAAGCTTTGTCGCTAGACTTTGAAGAGGTTACCGTGGCGACGAACATGGTGTCAATTCAGTTCGGCGACTTCCCTCCGACAAGTACTCAAGACGGGGTAATACCTATCCTCCGGACAACGATGAAGATTACTAATCTTCTCCCCATCCGGGACCAGATGACTAGCTTGGTACCTCTCACCATGTCACGAGGAGAGATCATATGGGTGCATCCAGACTTAGTGCCCGAAGTGACCCAGGCGGCATCATCTCTAGCCAACAAAAGAAGGACAGGAAGTCCAGATCCTGGCACACAATTTCAACTGAAGATGAGGAGGCGGCAGCTGTTGTTATCCGGTCTGGGGCACAAGTCCAGCCCACTCCGGGTAGTTCACTTGAAGACCCTCAGCCAACAACGCTGTCGGCCACTGATGTTATGGGGCCATTCAGCCTCCACCGGCGGACAGGTCCAAGCCGAAAGAAACCCGCTTCGAAAGGCCGCTCCGTAAGGATGCACCTCAGGGATTAGTGAGACCTTACAACTTTGACATATTAGCACAACTGGCTAATACGCTGGCAAAGTTGTCGTTATACGAACTCCTAAGGCTCTCCAAGGATCTTCGTGTCGCATTGAGGGAAGCACTTCAGAATACTGACGCCTACCTAGCCCAGGTCAAACCTACGGGGGAAGACTCATTGGCAGATCTCCAGGACAGTAACTGTGCGGATGCAATGCCCAACATCATATTCACCCCACAGGATATGCTGATCAAGACCAACATGCATGATCGCCCCTTGTACTATATTGGATACATAGGCGACATCAAGGTGGATCGAATGCACATCGATCCTAGCTCGTCGATAAGTATCATCCCGAAAAGCTTACTTCAAGTCTTCGGCATCCCTATGCATCAGCTAGCAGCGACCAAGACTGCCATTAGCGGTTTCAACTCAGGAAGAAGCTATCCCTTGGAAAAGAGCCGATTAAAATATCAGATCGGCGACCTGAGGACAGAGGTTACCTGCTACGTCATAGATGTAGATACGTCTTACAATATCCTCTTGGGGCGTCCGTGGATACATGACTATATGATCGTGCAATCCACCCTCCACCAGTGCTTCAAGTATGTCAGTAAGCACGGCTTTGTGAAGACTGAATTAGTCGACATCGATCCCTTCAAAGGGGATGAGTCTTATTATTTTTTGGAGGCTTGTCTATATGAAGAATCCAAGAAACACATAACTAACGAACTGGAGGCCATCACAGGGCCAGAGGAATCCTTGAGAATTCATCTCCAGGCCCAAAACCGAATAAAGCCGTACCCCTTATCGCAACTTTGCATAAAGAGGTGCTCGGTTCCCCCACCATAGCTGTACATTTGGAACCGATGGTCATCCGACTCCCAAGGGCCAACCAAGAACCAAAACCCGTCATAGGGCCGATGGTGATCCGATTGTCAAAATCCAATCAAAGGCGACTGGAAGATGCAAGGTCCTCTATAAGGCCGATGGTGATCCGATTGCCAAGATCCAGTCAAAAGCAATCGGAAGACGTGAAGTCTTTTGCCGAGTCGATGGTTATCCATCTTCCCAAGACGAGCCAGCAATCAAGTGTAGATCCGAGACCCTCAGACTAGCCAATGCCACAAGCAGTACAATGCCTCAGTCCCAAAATACGTAGGACTAGGATACATATACATGCCAGCTACGCATCGAGAGGACTCCAGTCCAACTCAAATACGTATAAGCTGTATGGTTATTCTAGACCAAGTATATCTCAATCTACTAAATATCGGTAACAATAACGAATCAAGTGCAGTAAGGCTGATCAGGCCATAATACACTAATTCTAGAATAGATAAATATGTTAGAGTGGATCCCCAATAACACATTTATCATGAGCAAGCTAGAGGAAAATAGAAGCTTGTACAAGACTAGGCTATAATGCAGCAAGAATCGAATATAGGACAAAATCTAATTACGGAAGAGAAAGATAAAACATTAACTAAATATACCTGCAGTCTCGGTGTAGCAATCATCCTCCATTGGTGTACCATACCTTCATCTAATAACTGGAGAGATCACCAGGTCCTCAGAGGACTAGCAAGACACATAATATACATGCCTACTGTACAGTAAATAACATGCAAGAAAAATAGGAATAACAAGTAGAGAAAAAGATGACACGTAAGGGAACTCTACAGATGGTGACATGTCATGAAAATGTAATATTAATCATGGCTAAAACCGTAGCCCGGGGAGGCACGAATAGTCCTATAATAGGTTTTCTATCGTAGCCCGGAGAGGCACTAACAATAGAGGATAGCCACGGCTAATAAAATATTCTCTCCTAAGGTACTAGGAAATAAAGCCTATCTAGTCATGTCCAAGTCAAGTACAGGTCAAATAGGTCAGGAAAAACATGGCACAGGCATATCAATACTATCACTAGACATGAACAAGATAGGAAAGATAGAACAAGTAGTATAGAAAGAAAAGTAAAAAATCTACGTGCACGTGAAACTAGAAAGTAACCATAACATAAAACAAAAAGAATATGTAACCAAGCAAGAAGGAATGGAAATAGAAAAGCATGTAAGTACTGTAAAGTTTGGCAAGGTATTTTTGCCTGAGGGCTGCACGGAGAACCAACAATATAACACCAATCAACAAGTCAGAAAGTCCAAGTCTCACAACTACCTCCAGAAGCTGTAATAGATGTTAACAACATTTCCAGATTAGTCAAATTAGCTAGGATTGCCTGTCCTTAAGTCCAATTCTGGACACAAGGGCAAAACGGTAATTTTGGGTAAAACGGTGTCCGCCGTTGGACCCGCCTTGCACCGAAAAGCGTGCCAGAGTCAACGGTCTCTAAAGTCGTCAAACTACATGTTTACGGATTTGTTTTGATGATACAAACCCAACGGTATGTCCAATTTTGGATTCCGGTGGGCCGTACACAAATTTGTCGGTTGAGTTGGATCGTGGGACCCGCGAAGCGGCGATCTGGTCAATTGTCTCAGATTCGGACCAAACTTGGCATACAGGACTAGAAAAACGATACGGTCCTGTTGGTGCAAGTTTCGTCTCGATTTGACGAACGTGCATAAAGTATTTAGGAAATTTGCAAAGAGGTCGATACGGTAAATTTCGATGGATACGCATCAAATACGTCGCGCACACGCACCCAATTTGAATTCCGTCAAAGCCTACACGTCCGCGAAGTCGTTATGCACCTTTTGATGCTTACGGTTTGCGACTACGTCGCCCGGTTTGGTTGGACGTACGTCGTATCGAAGGTTTCTAAGAATTTTTACTGTTTTTAAAAACTGATTTTCTCGATTTTCTAACTCTGTTTTCTCGATGCATAGTGGACAAAATAAAAAACTATGAAAAGTTGGTTAAAGCCCTATATGTTGGCTAAAAATTATTCAAGTGGAATTTTAGGTTGATCACTGGTTGGACAGAAATTGGGACTCAAAGTAGGGACTTTGGGATGGTTATATACATAGAAAATCGAAAAATTTCTCGATTTTGGGACTCGGTTCTCGTCGCTCACATAGCGTAATAATTTAAACTAATTAAAGGGGATCAAAATCGGTTAGGTTGTCCACGCACCTGCGAAGACGGTTCGAAACTTGGTAGAGTATCGAGGACGAAAACTCGTCACAAAATCGGTTACTTGCCATGTATATGCTGCTACTGTTGCGTTCCTACTGCTGTGGTGCTGCCCTATATTTACGTGCACCGGCTACTCGCGAGGCGACGCACGGTCGCGGAGTTCACTAGGGGGTCGTCGGACCACAGGGGTGGTCGTAGTGGCATCGGGGGCTACTTGGTGGCTGTCGCGGCGCCGTGGCTGCTTCCAAATCGCACGCGGGTGCACATGCACAAGGTGTAGCCTACCGTTGCCACGCGCTCGGCCGTACGTCGCTGGCTGGGGACACGCCGGGATGGGGCGCGCGGCAGTGGTAGCGCTGGGGTCACCGGCCGGAGGTGTAGAGGGTGCACGCACGACGCAATCTTGCAGCGGAGGCTACTGCGTATTTGGATCGGGGGGGTTATAGAAAAAATAGGTCTTCTTAATAGGTTATTCTTTATATATATGGATAGGTGTATACATATGTATACACACTCTAGTATAAATAGTTATATACATATCATATATATATATATAGTTACATTCCCAAAAATTATAATCATAATATATGGTTGTATATATAAGGTGTACACATATACAATAGGCATATATATTTTTAAAGTATTAAATGATAATTTAGATTAATTGGTATATACATAAATATTTATATAAAATTGTATATAAATATGTAGATAACCTTATAAATCATATATATATATATTTATATATGGATAAAATAGAATTCATAACTTACAAAATTTGTATAATAAGCTTTATAACATGATTTAAAATATATATACTTATACCTTGTATATATATATATATATATATATATATATATATATATATATATATATATATATATATATATATATATATATATATATATAAAATATATATATATATATATATATTTTGTACATAAGTATATATAAATTCCATCATAATCATATATAGATATATTTATAACTAACTAAATAGATATATAATATTATAAATACAAAATTGTATCAAACCAATTGTGCTATACCAAATCCCGTAAATAATTCAAAATAATTCTACCAGATCATGGCAATCCTAATATAGGCTCTACCAAGTGGGATTGGCTGGGTGAAGGTCGATTTACATTATAGTCAGAATAGAATTCGAAAAGTCAACCATTAGTCTCTCGTGCCATTCACAAATAAATAGCACAAGGGAATCCGATTAAGTGACACACCCTTAGCATGTATGTCGTAGACTCAAAATGGGTCAAAACCATATATTGGGTCAAATGGTTTTGATCGATGTCGAGTCCCGAACTCACGTTGGGAGTTAGGTATAGAATTACCGTAAACGGTCAAATGTCCTAATTTGACCCAAAGTTGTGCGAAGTCAAAAGAACGCTAGGGGACAAGTTTGGATGGAACATGATATACCAAATTGAAGGTCATCATGTCTACTACAAAACTCATGAAGCACGTTTCGAGATATGGGCATGTCTTGTGCTCCAAAAATCAAAGACACGGAGAAATACATATGTAATCATATTTAAATATACAATATAACATAATAATTAGAAATAATATAAAATAATATAAAAAAATTCGTAAAATTAGGGTCCTCACAAGCAAAACCCTTGGTGGTCAAGTTGCCCAGGACAACGTCCCTACCTCCGATCACGCAGGGGGTAGCTGAAGAGGATGCAGAACTCGCAAAGTATCTGGTTGCAAAAGTGGATAGTCCCTCTCCTGATAATGTAATTCCTGTGGATAAAATTCCTTATTTCATCAATCAGAGGCTGCCATTGAACTATCCTGAGTGTAATAAACTCAACCTGATGTATACTATGGGACACGGTTGGGACACTAAACTGCACACACAGGTGACAATCGTCCATACCGCAAACCGACTTGCCCCCATTAAAGATACCTACTTCCTAGTCCCAGGCAGAAGAGAAGGGGATCACATGATCATCTTTGGCCGAAAAGAAGGTCCTCAATCCTTCATGCCTCAAGAGTTTGATCTCGAACCCTATACTGGAAGACTACCGCTCTACTTGTATAGTCCTCAGGCCAAGTACTTCATGCAAAAGCAGGGGTACGACATGGAGGCTACCCCAGGTCTGAATTACGATAATGGTTGACGATCGCCTCTACAGCTGTCAACTCCGTCTGGGAAACCTTGAGATTATTACGGCAAGTCCAAATACGGCCTCGGTTATGTTACACTAGCAACAACGCCCGAGAGCTCCGATGAGGAATGCGAGTGGCATTCTCACTCATCCGAATCACCTACATAAGATTTCGATGACAGCTTTGGAGATATATTCAGGCAGATATTATCTATCAACATGGTATCCGCTGATATTGAGGATGAAGATGAAGATCTACTCGAACCTCTTGAATTGGAGCTATGGGTCCAACAACTGGATACACAATGGAAGAAGCGCTTTGAACTATGTGACCCTTCTACTGAAGATGAGGTCATGCAAGTTGACCTCGGTGATGAATCCTCTCCAAAACCAATCTTCATCAGTAAAAACCTGACGGACGGCGAGCGGAAGTCGTTGTTGCAACTCGTCAGAGAATATATCAACGTCTTTGCCTGGAGCTATGAAGACATGCTAGAGCTAAACCCCGAGATCGCACTTCATAAGCTCAATATTTATTCTGATGCAAAACCATTCAAGCAACAGCAACGGCAATTCCGTCCAGACATCATGAACTCTATCGAAGCAGAAGTAAACAAGCTTATAGCTAGCAGTTTCATCCGCGAGGAGCAGCACCCAGACTGGATAGCTAATATAGTACCAGTCATCAAGAAGAATGGGAAGATCCGAATCTGTATTGACTTTCACAATCTGAATGCGGCATGCCCTAAGGATGAATTCCCTCTTCCCATTACCGACATAATGATCGATAATACGTGTGGCTTCGAACGCATGTCCATAATGGATGGATTTTCGGGATACAATCAAATCAAAATATCTTCTGACGATGAGAAGCATACGGCATTCCAAACACCGATCGGCATATATTATTACACAGTCATGTCCTTCGGGCTGAAGAACACCGGTGCTATATATCAGCGAGCAATGAGCGTCATTTTTAGAGATCACTTGTGCAAGATGGTGGAGTGTTACGTTGATGACATCGTCGTCAAAAGTTGCTCCAAGGATGACCACCTACACGATTTGAGGACGGTGTTCGATCTTATACGACCGCACAATTTGAAGATGAATCCCGCCAAGTCATTCTTGGGCGTGTCCAGCGGGAAGTTCCAGGGCTTTGTCGTCACTTCTCGGGGCATTCACATAGACCCCGATAAGACAATGGCAATCCTGGAGATGACTCCGCCGAAGAACCTCCGTGAACTCCGCGGCCTTCAGGAAAGACTAGCCTACATCAGGAGGTTCATATCTAACCTCTCAGGACGATGTCAACCCTTCACGTAACTTATGAAGAAAGGCATCTCTTTCGTATGGAACGAGGAATGTCAATGCACCATTGATGACATTAAGGAATACCTAACGAATTCGCCAGTTCTGGTAGCCCCGGTTGTCTGAAAGCCTTTCCTACTATATGTACGGGCAATAGAACACTCCCTTGGTGCCTTACTAGTACAGAACAATATTGCGGGGCACGAACAAGCCATCTATTATCTCAGCCGAATGATGGTGGGGCCGGAACATAGGTACACCGTCGTGGAGAAGGAATGCCTTGCCTTGGTGTTCGCCATTCAGAAAACATGACACTATGTGTCAGGGCAGACCATCCATGTTATTTTGCAAGTCAATCCCCTCAGGGTTCTCATGACCAAGCCAGGCGCACTCAGTTCTCGTCTAGCCACATGGGCGATACCGTTATCCCCCTACGACATGGTCTTCGTTCCGCAGAAGGCTATCAAAGGTCAAGCCTTGGCCGACTTTCTGGCAGCCTACTAAGCTCAGAGACAGCCAGAATCTATGAAGAAATCCTAGATGAAGTCATTGACTCAAACATGACTTCACATGAAGATGTTTGGCGAATGTTCTTCGACGGTGCCTCAAGAACGGGGCCCCAAGGTGATATCGTCGTTGGAATCGGAGTAGTATTAATTTCTTCCACTGGATTGGTGGTCAAACGAGCATATTCTCTCACAGATAACGCTTTGGTCATTGGGCTCCGACTTGCAAAAGAAGTGGGAGTCAAATATTTGGAAGTATATGGCGACTCGCAGTTGGTTGTCAATCAAATCCGAGGTTCGTACGAAGTTCGCAACGCGAAACTGATTCCTTATCATCAGACAACAATTGCTATCATAGCAACCTTGGAGGGGTTCTTTATAGAACATGTTCCTAGGCTCCAGAAGATTGAAGCCGATGCCCTAGTAGGCCTCGCCGCTTCTTTGGCGGTTCTAAATTATGCTCATCATCTAGTTGACCTTATAGGCCATGAGCTGGTCTGTCCCAAAAATAATGTTCAACTGGATATGAGTTACTCCGCTCAGATAACTAATGATGTGGAAGACTGGAGACTCCCGTTCATCGACTTTGTGATCTACGAAATCCTATCCGAGAATGTGAAAGAAGCAACTTCAATCAGAAGGCGTTCTCTCAGATTCTTTTATGACACGAAAACGAAAATGTTATATCGACGATCTTATGACGGACTACTGTTGAGGTGTCTGTCAAATGCAGAAGCCAAAGAATCCTTAATGCGAGGCTTGCGATGGCATTTGTGGGACTCACCAACCGGGCCCGAAGTTGTAGCAGACGCAGTCGATTATGCAAAGAAGTGTAAGGCTTGTCAGATCCACGCAGATTTTATATATCTGTCGTCCGAATTCTTGTACCCAACGGTGGCCTCTTGGCCATTTGAACCCTGGGGAATGGACCTCGTTGGTCCAATCACCCCGCCGTCATCCAAAGGGCACCGGTTTATACTAGCAATCATCGACTACTTCTCCAAGTGGGCGGAGGTTGTTCCGCTGGCAGAGGTAAAGACATCAAACGTGATCAGTTTCATAAAACATCACGTCATTTACCGTTTTGGACTGCCATGGAGGATCATTCATGACAATGGTCCGCAGTTTGCAAGCCATGCCTTCTATCGATTCTGTAATAATCAAATTCAGAATGTGGCCTCAACGGCCTACAACCCGTCGGCTAGTGGTCTGGCTGAAGCCTTTAAAAAGACCATAATCAAGCTTGTCAAGAAGTTTGTGTCTTCAAACAAGCACGATTGGAATGAAAAGTTAGGTGAATGCTTATGGGCGTACCGCACTACGAGTCGAACGGCTACCAAAAATACACCGTTCTCTCTGGTGTACGGGAGCGAGGCAGTTATCCCATTAAAGACTTAGATCCCCTCACTTTGTGTGGCCCTTACTTACCGATTAACGTCAGACGATAACTACCCGCCGACGGCTACAAGAATTGGAAGCGTTAGACGAGAAACGTTTGCAAGCTCAACAAAGCATCGAGCTCTATCAAGCACGCATCTCTTGAGCCTTCAATAAGAAAGTCAAGCAGAGGACATTCTAAGTAGGCGATCTTGTCTTGGCCATTCGCAGACCGATGGTCATGACTCACAAAATCGTCGGCAAATTCCAGCCCAAGTGGGAGGGTCCATGCTTCATCGAGACCGTATTCTCCAACGGCGCATACCGGCTCGCAAAACAGAACGGAGACTTACTCATGATGCCCATAAACGACAAATTCCTGAAGAAATACTATGTCTAAGGATATGTTGTTACTCCCTCAAATAATCAAATCTCCTAAACTATCGAGCTATATACACCAAATACCTCTGAACTCACACTCTATAGCATCTCCCTGGGTGGCGAGCCATGTATGATGATACCTCTGACTCCCACCCTAATGCTTCATCACACAGGAGTCTGCCCAGCTTATCGTTATCACTGAGCAAACTTCCCGTTCCTGATTATCGTGTATCACGTCCATATTACCTCTGATACCGATAGTCTCTTGACTTAACACATGTATCCAACCCAGGATAAAAGATATGGTGTCAAAACCACAAAACCTATCACATCCATATTACCTCTCTTGGTTTTGTCCCAAAATCTATTACTCGTACCACTAGTGCGCAGAAGAGTAATAGGTCCACCAAAGATTGTTTCTGATTATCGTGTATCACGTCCATATTACCTCTGATATCGATAATCTCCTAACTTAACACCTGTACCCAACCCGGGATAAAAGATATGGTGTTAAGACCACAAAACCTATCACGTCCATATTATCTCTATTGGTTTTGTCTCAAAATCTATTACTCGCACCACCAGTGCGCAGAAGAGTAATAGGTCCACCAAAGATTATTCTTGATTATCGTATATCACGTCCATATTACCTCTGATATCGATAGTCTCTTGACTTAGCACCTGTACCCAACCCGGGATAAAAGATATGGTGTTAAGACCACAAAACCTATCACGTCTATATTACCTCTGTTAGGTTTTGTTTCAAATCTATTACCCACACCGCCAGTGCGCAAAAGGGTAATAGGTCTACAGAAGTTATCCTAATCTATTACTCGCACCATCGGTGTACCAAAGAGTAGTAGGTCCACAAAATATTATTCAAATTATTTGCTCGCATTTCCAGATGCACAAAAGGGTAATAGGTCCACAAAAATCCTCCAGTAGGATGTTCTGTATTAAACACAAATATCGTATTAGGCCCGCTAGTACAAGCACCACAGATACTACAAATAAAGAATGGAGTTAATGTATTATGCTTATTCAAAATCAGTTACATTCATAGGACTATATCAGCAGTAGAGAGAAAAGAAAGGAAAATCTAGCAATACATAGTTTGGTCAGTTTGACAGCACTTCGCCTTCATCAAAAAGCAGTTTCGTGGCCCTCGAAAGAAGTCATGTTTTACTGCTGAAAAGCAAACAAGGCTATTGAATCTCGAAGGAGCTGCACGGAGGAAGGCGAATATAGCATGCTTTTCTTCCCTCCGTATTGCAGACACCTTAGCCCTGTTCCTCCAAAAGACCATACCTTTAAAATAATGTCCCTGATGGTGATTTTGCCTACTCGGAGCCGTAAAAACAGGACTTTCATGTTGACGCCTGACCACCGTCCGACTCTCTGATGTATAAAGGTTCTTTCCACCATCTGGGGAAAACTCTTCTGAAACATGGGCAGTCCATAGTTATCTGATGTGTATGCCAAAATGGTACGGGGAAAACTCTTCTGAAGCATGAGGAGTTCTGAGATGTCTGATGTGTATGTCAGAATGGTGTATCTTCACTCTATCATCGATACCGGTCCTGGAGAAATTCGCTAGCCGGATCCCTGTAAAAAAAGGGGGGTTAGCGGTTAGAAGAAAACAACATACGACCTAGTTATTAGGGATGCGCATGCAGCTTAAAAACATGAGATGCATGCGGCTCGGTCTTAAATCACTCATGCGGTTCAGCTATGTAGTGCTCATGCGGCTCAGTCTTAAAGCACTCATGCGGTTCAGCTATGCAATACTCATGCGGCTCAGTCATAAAGCACTTATACAGTTCTGTGATGCAGTGCTCATGCGTCTAAGCCATGAGGCACTTATGCGGATCAGTTATGAAATCTATATGCGGCCCTATCACGAGGCACCCATGCGAATCAATAACGCTTATGCGGCTTGGCCCATGCGGCCCCATCATACATAACATATATGGCCCAATGAGATAGGGCACGCATCGATCTTGCCTAACGCACAGAGGCGGCGCATGACAGGCCGACGCATAAAATATGCGATATGGCCATTCAAAAAAATTAAATTCGTCGTCTTTCCGTCATCCTTACCCTTGATAGGGGGATGCACGTCAGGATAGATGGAAGAAGAGTCCGCAGTTCTCGACAGAGATGTAAGTCCCTTCTCTTTTGCCGTAGCACCAGTCGACTTGGAAGCTTTCGAAGCCATGGATAATCGGGACATAAAGGATGATGAAGATGATGAAAACGAGGAAGAAAAAGTTGAAAAAAATTTCTCTCCTTATGGCCCATATTTATAGCTCTTCAAAGTAGAAACAGATGAACGTCGCGTCAGTTATCGTGACATTAAAGATAATGATGACGCTTGGGGATTTTTATCCTTAATAACCATCAGGGCCATTTCGATTCTTGAGCCCATTAAAGATAAGGATGACATTTAGGGATTTTATCCTCAGTAACCGTCACCTTTATCTCGAAAAAAGAGCCCAAATCCAAAATCAAATCAAGGCATTAAATACAGCAGTGACAGCTGGCAGACAAGATCTACATGTGGCTCAAGAATATCTCTGCAGCTCAAAATGAACCTGCAGCATAATGTCTCTCCAGACTCGAAGATTTTTCTACGGCTTGACATATGTCCATGCTTCTTATTCAAAGTATTCTAAATTTGTAATTTGAAAACTTTGAAGGGGGTCTTGTAGAAGCATAGAAAATATGGGGTTCATGCGGATCACAACTGACTGCATGAGTACTTTTAAACAAAAAGAAGAGCCGCATGACACACTCAGCACGTCCTCTACAGCCCATCTTCGCCGAACTGATTTGAGCCACAGAAAGAATAGTTGACAGCTCTGACAGCTCTGATAACTGTGACACTCTGACAAAAAGAAGATAAGACGTGATCAGGCAAAATATCATGTCACCAGACTGGACATGGCCATGCGGCCAAAAGGACTGTGACCCGAGCCATATGAACCTTATACGGCTCAATCTATATGCTTCATACGGCCAAGAGTAACTGCAATCAGAGCCGTATGAGCTTTATACGGCCCAGAATATAGAACCTATAGTCCCCAAGCTACATGCGGACTAAGGAAGACTGCCGCATAAATCTTATGCGACCCAGCATAGCCGAACACTGAAAGGCCTATGTGGCTCAAATCAAGCAGACTGATCATATCTTGCGATAGGACATGTGGTAGGCTGACCAAGTCTCAACCACCCAGATTTGTTGTAACAAAATCTCAACAAGTCACCAGCTGGCGGCCAAGGAGCGGGTCTCTGTGTGCTGCTGTAGCCACGTGGCCATGTGGCCATCCATGCGGCCCAATATATCTATCACTATAAATAATAGGGTACCACACCCATACAAAAGGCTGGCAACCTACGAAGGGAAATTTCTTCAAGAGCAATGAGCGCGTCAGATAGTCCAAGGAATAAGGCAGAGTTGTTACACTTTTCGAGCCTCTATCGTCACCTCCAGAATCAAAACTGAATAATTATACTTAGATTGTTTCCTAGGCTTTCTTTTGTACAAGCGAGTTTGCAATCAAGTTCAATTCTCTTGTAATTTTTGTTCTTAATATTTTATGGCAAACATGATTCTCGTTTATCATGTTGTTAATGTTAAGCATGTTGGACATGTACTTGTGAGATAGTCGGGTGGGAGAATACAATTAGTAGACATATGGTACCCCAGTGTAGCTCAGAGTTTATTCGGTCAGGGGACCATCTAACAGTGTTTGTTCAGTCAATACACCTCACGTGTTGACTGTCTGATTCCTAACCCAACCACCTGTTGAACATTGGTATAATAAAACACACAGTATATGTGATTTGATTCGTTTTGATATATTATCCAGTAGTTTAACTTATATTCGTCGTTCTCTCATAATGTCTTTGTGTCTTAATTATACCTTCAACAGTTCCATGTCATAATTGTACTCTCAACTGTTTTCCAAGGTATAGTAGTTTCTTTTGCATCATGTTATATTCATCTTTTTCTTATTGCTATTTTGCGTGCTTGCATATTATATTGTGTAGTGTAGTGTTATGGTGATCTTGCTTCAATCCTGACTGGATAACTATTTTTTAGCTTTAGACGGCGTGGTTTGTCCCGAGGTTTATGGTGCGTATCTTGGTGACACTGACGTTACCAATGTGCCGGTTGCTTCTTCTGATGCAGAGTAGCATATTTCTTTCTTATGATTTTTCGTGTTATTTTTAGCTAGTGAGGTTAGCAAACTTTAGTTTCAGTGGTTTTATATTTATTTTAGCGGGTTTGTTCCCTAAGCTATTTTGACTTGTAATGGATCTTTCTTTAAATTATTTATTGAGACTTGAGTTTAATCTTTTTTTATAACTACGTTATGGATGGTATATTTGGACTGTATACTTGTATGGATAATGTTTATCATAGACAGCGTACTACCACCGACACTGTGGCGTAGGCTGGGCTTGGACACGTCTCGTATCCGAAAAGTGGGTGCGGGCCGTGACAATTGTTGTTGTTTTGTTTGTGGTTTTATGTCTTTCACCTCGAGCTTTTCTTATGGTACTTGCTATTTGGGATTTTGATCCCACTGATTTTGTTTGGCCAGATTTACTACTGGAGCCCGAGGTTCTCCATACCTTCCTCTGGATGATCCGCCGCCTGCTTAGATTCGCAGTTGTTCCTTCTTGCGAGTGGGTTCCCTTTTTTTGCCACTTGCGGTTCATTTCATTTTGATGGTATTAGCTAGGGCATGTGTTAGCCCTACTATTTTGAGACTTTCTCAGACTTCGGTCAACATGATGTATTATATTAGATCTAGACTGATATAGTGATCATATATATTGTTACTTTGCTAGTATAGTATTTTGTATTCACTAGCTTCATGATCATCTATGATATAGTATTTTGGGATGCCTCTTTACTTTCATGTGTGATATACTCTTGATATATTTGTTGATAGATTGAGATAGGATTTGTTCGACCATAGAAGTCGTCAGTGGCATGCTAGAGTCCTCCCACTTGTCTTCTAGACAACTGTGATCGTATATTCGGGTACTAACAAACTTTGATATACGTAGCTGGCTTCGTTTCGCCCCCGCTTTCTAGTATTATGGTTCTGAAGCGTGACCTTTTTTTGGTGGTCCATGTAGGTCTGTCTTTCAGACTTGTAGGGGATTCATCTTGTTAGAATCTCAATCTTATATTTGTTTTTACTGACCTTCCCTTGCTTATCACATCATCTTATTTCCCTTTAACTGTGAACATGCTTGATATGTCTTTGCTCTATTTACATCTATTTTGATATCACGTGTCATTATCATTCTGGGACACCCTACCTTTCTTATTCTCTCGAGGATTTTACTGCTCTGTCTTCCCTTGTAGTTCAGGCAGCATATCAGCATCAGATTTTGCCTCTGCAGAGTCAGGTGCCAGTACCATCTCAGCATCTATTGGCAGCTTAGTTCACTCCACTCTAGTCAGTTCAACCAGCTTAGCCAGCTTAGTCAACTCAGCCATATCTTTTACTTCCATTAGTTCAGCCAGTATAGATAGATCAGCAGGCCATGCTCAAGAAAATGAAGGGCATTGCCATCTACTCCATAACCCCTGCAGTCAGAGCTCCAGATCATCGACCTCCTCGTCAGACAGTATCATCAGTCCCGATGGTGGCATCAGTACAGCAGTCCAGGCAGTCAGGTCAGCCGAGATGTGATTACGATAGAAAGACAGGGCACACTAGAGCCCAGTATAGGAGGGCCAATCACCAGTGTCTCAGGTGTGGTGCGTCTGACCATATGATTGGGTCTTGCCCAATCTTATATCCCGGGGCTACATCAGTTACATGCGTACCATTGGCAGTTGGGGTCATAGAGGACCAGCAGAGTCAGCTTGATCCTATATTCAGCGTCCGCTTCCGATGCAGTCCCAGCAGTTTCAGCGCCAGCATCCAGCACAGTATGCCCAAGCCCAACAGGCTGGGCCGAGCCAGCAGCAGACTGCACGTGTACCACTGAAGCATGGACAGGCTTTTAACTTGAGCTTGCAGGAATAATTGACCAAGGGCGATCAGATTGTAGGTGAGATTTTTAGTATTTCCTTCAGTTTATCTTACTCTTGGGTTTCATTGACGGTCTTGTATTCCACCTATATTCGGAATACAATGGTCTCCTCGACATATTCGGCAAGTGAAGGCAAGTTTCTCGTACCACTCTTCTTCCTTCGTATCTCGTGATACGCGATATCTATCACGTATCCCGACTACGTAGGTGCATCCTGGATTTGAGTCATGTCTTCAACTGTGTCGTTGGTACTGACTTACTTCGAGACTTGACCCTTGTCCACTTTGTGAGTCAGCGTAGGCAAGCGAGGACGAATCCCCACTCAACTGACTCTCAAGGGTATATTATTCCATATGCCCCCTAGTTCTCTTCTTTTCTTGTATTATATATGTATGTATTTATTGTTTTTATGTTATTTAAATTATGTATCTCAAATATCACTTGTATACGGGATATTTTCTTTCGATGAGTTATGATTTTTGACATTGTTTTAGCATGCGTGTTTTACTCGTCTAGCTTTAGAAAATTCTAAGGACAAAATTTTTCTAAGGTAGGTATGGTATAACATTCGTTACCAGATTTTATATTTCTGACTTATGAGTATTTTTTAAAAAAATCCATGACCGGCATACCGACGGTGTACCGGTGTGTACATATGGCATACCGTTCGAGGGATATTTTTCACTTTTAAATATGTTTGATTTCAGATATTTTAATGAATAGTATTTTAGATATTTTCGTGAATAGTATTTAGATATTTGGTGAATATTGTTGAAGCACCCCTTTATCCATTGGATATATGATTTTTTTCGACGGATGAGATCACTTTAGATTGAGTCGCGGATCGCGATCTAACGGTCACGATTAATTCACCCTTCTATATATACCCATTGAGTTTCTCTCTCCTCTCTCTTTTTCTTTCCTTCTTCATTTCCTTTTCAGTTTTCTTTCTCTTCCACAAGCTTGGGAAAGCTTTACCTTGAGGCCTAGATTGTGGTTTTGTACCACTCTTGGTGGTGGAGTGAAAGATTAGGTTTGGTTGCTAAAACTCTAGACAAGTACATCTTGCTCAAAAGTGATATGACCATACTTTATTTTTATTTTCCATAGAAACTAAAGTTTTATTGGTCTATAATATGCTTCTTAAAATTATTAACGTCTCTAGTATATAGTATTTTTGGTTTTGATCGGTGATATTGTGTAGATCTGAGTTTCTAGATGAGATTTTTGAGTATTTTGAG